>CM030852.1:9729949-9864949 GCA_018105865.1 Metaphire vulgaris
TACTGTGCAGCAGCCGGGCTTCAGCCATCCTGTGAAAGTAGTATACGTAAGGCCAAGTTCGCCACAGTCCCTTGCGATTTGATAATCAGCAGGTCATCCCATCTACGCCTCTGCGATGCAGCTTCCAAGTTACAATCCTGATTGCCTGATATGCGCTAGACGGTCAGGACGGTAACAATTCTCAACTCTTACCAAAGGTGCTGAATTTGTTTAAAGCTGAAACTTCATTGACAGTCAGATTTTACAGGTGATCATATACAGTAGACGTTATAAATCGATGACTTAGTTTTATTAAATTGAAATGGTGTTATAGGCCCTAGCACTCATAGCAATTGCACTTACCTACAGCTTTAGGTTGCTGTTTCAATAAATTCAACACAGGCACATAGCACAGCTGAATGAAGATTCAGCTGTGCTATGTGCATGTGGCTTTTGTTTCATTAGACAACAAGGATTTACTGTACATACAAAATGTGTACGTTGATGTTCCTGAGACACAGTAGCAACTGCAGGATCTGCAATGTCAGCCGAACTTGCATTGCATTATCCCTGCCTCAATTCACAACCTGGCGCCGCCACTGTCTGCTTTGTCTTCTCGATAACTCGGTGGAGTTTGATTATTATTATTATTATTATTATTAAACAAGCCGATTTATATAGCGCCGTATGCATAAATAAAAGTTCAAAATCAAAAGCGCTTTACAGTCCAAATAATTTTTGAAAAAAGAATGTTTTGAGTTTCCGCAGGTACCGTCCAGAATCAATCTCTGCGGTAATATCACTCGGTAGCATGTTCCACAGAATAGGGTTCCCATGTGTCATTGATCTCTCACCGAATACTGCAGCACGTGATGGAGGAGGTACAGCCAGCTTGAGTTCTCGAGTTGACCTCAGTTGCGTCCGCGAATCAGGGAGCTGCCGTCTGCTAACCAGGGCTGCAAGGTTGGCTGGGAACCCTGGGTCGTGTAAAGCGCGAAACGTCAGGACACATCTCTTGTACGCGACACGCTCAGGCATTCGCAGCCAGTGTAGTTTCTCCTCGA
Organism: Metaphire vulgaris; assembly: GCA_018105865.1. NCBI lineage: Eukaryota > Metazoa > Annelida > Clitellata > Crassiclitellata > Megascolecidae > Metaphire > Metaphire vulgaris. The sequence continues at coordinate 9,730,993 of CM030852.1, forward strand.
GGAGGGAAGAAATGTGATCCGTGCGCCTCGCTCCGAAGCTCATCCTCCGAAGGTGCTACAGTCGACCACGACAGTCTTGTCCACCGCCTATAAATCGTCCTAAAGCCTAAGCCCTAAGACATCGTACTATTTAGCCGGGAGAGTCGCGGGAGAACCGGGAGAGTCGATTAACTAGACTGGTCTTACGTCTGCGCCGCGCCGGATCCTTAGCGGAGTCCTGCAAGGGTCCGTTCTGGGCCCGCTACTATTCGTCCTATACGCATTCGACACCGACCGAATCATCAAGTCGTATGGGCCGGACTCGCATGCCTACGTAGACGATGTTCAAGTCTTTTTAACCTGCCTCCCATCCGAGGTTGATCGGCTTCGATCCAGCATAACAGACTGTCTCTCCGCAACCAAACAACGGACAGACGCGATCCGACTTAACTCTAGAAAGACTGAGTTCCTATGGGTCACCACTCCGAGGTGGAATCATCTGATCAACCACAATTCGTTCACGATCGACGGGGTAGATATCGCGCCGATGACTGAGCTACATCTCCTCGGGGTTCTCCTGGACGAGACTCTCTCGCTCTCCGGGCATCTAAACAGTGTGACCCGTACATTAGGGTGGAGTGAAAAGTACGAAATTTTAAAAAATTTCGAATTTAAAATTCTAATAGCGGGGGAAAGTTGTGCAAGGTATCAGTGATTTGTTCAGTGAAAATTTTGAATTTTTAAATGAACGTTAAGAGCCTCCCCAGAGACGATGAAGTTTGGGCATTTTGTACAATTAATGCATTTTGGCGTATAGGCCTTATACATTTACGTACAACTGTGTTATTTTAATAATACAAACAACTCAATTATCCAAAACTGCTTTGTAAAGAGATAAAAAGAATTTCTAACATTTTCTATTACGACTTACATAAGCATAGGCCTATAGTGCTGTGGTAAAGTTCGTTATGTCTCATTATATGTTAAGTACAGTCAACACCGGATCAATAATACACAATAAGCGCTTTATTGCAAACCCAAATTTTAGTTGCTTTTTGTGAAGTCTGATTTTGTGTTAAAATATGGCATGAGCCTGCGATATTCCTGCTTTGACTTGATGTGTCCTTCTCTTGCAATTGGGCCACGTACTGCAGCACTGGCTTCAGCTACTATCTTCACACATCTCTCAGTTGCCTGAGAATGGCACGGAAATCTCTGAAAATTTAACTGCTGATCCGTGCTCTTTATCAAGGAAGAAATGTCCTGGTCTGAGAGGTTAGAAAACAAAGGAGGAGCTGATAGTTGTTTCTGGTTCCAGGTAATTAAGTCAATATAACTGGCAGTATCAAAGTTGAGCACTGGAATTTCGAATTTTCGAATTCGTGTATTATCTGAAGTACGTCTAGCTTTCATTATTCTTCATAGCGCTAGCTCTCTGATATGTTGCTGTGCATCTGATAACATTGCCAGCAGTAGATTCACTTCATGTACAAAGTAACCGTTTCTCTGGATTGTCGGATCAATTACCAATTTAAGTTCTACAGGAAGGTATCGTGATAATGAAATTGTCTTCCAAAGGTGGCGCCCTCCATCCTTGCAAGATGGTTTCATTTTGATATCAAACCATACTGGAGTATAAACTTTGGTAACATAAGTTGCTAGTATTTTCAAATTTTCGGTTAGGTTGACCGTCCCTACATATAAACGTAAGATTCGATTAGCTGTCGTAAGCCATCTTGAATGTGCGAGTTTCCCTGGGTTGCGTAATGCAGACCGTCACCAATTGTTACAGCTTTCCTAATGACCAGCAGATAAGTCTGATCTGTACTTAAGTCTTCATATGTTACATTGGGAATCTCTCCTTCAATGACATCGAAACCAACAACAGGAAAGTTCTGACAAGTTTGTGGGAAATTGTAGCTGCTGACCAAGTGGACCAGAAATTCCTCTAGGTCCTGTAGTTGACCCATCGAGATATTCAAACAAACGTCTAAGTGGAAGCTCATTTGCATGAAGCTGGCAAATAAGCCACTGCAAAGGTCTCCCTACTTCTTCTAACAACCTGATAACACCTCCTGATTTCCCAATATTAGTTACAGTACCATCGCAACCAATAGTAACCAGTTTCTGTAAGTCAGCTCTTTTCTCTTTTAACAAGTTCACAATACATTTTTTGATGCAAATAGTAGATCCTTTCCCCGGTGACACGTGATCAACATACTTAGATACTGGTTCCTGAACATCTGTCACATGCTACTCAATTACAGTTTTCATATGATGTATCCCATCTTTCTTCTCAGATACTAGTGTTTTATCCTTCCTTCCATCGAAAGAAATACCTTCTATAACAGTGCAGTCCTCCTCTTCATTCAGTTCAGTTCAGTTTCTTTTCCTTTCTATTCTCACTTTGCTCCTGTCTATGATGAAGGTTTTATTGTCTTTATAAAGAGTCCAATGTCTTAAAGACATGCCGAAGACATGGCAGCTGCTGCCCTGTCTGATAAAGCATACCAGTCAGCTATTAAAGACACATTTGGCAGAGAAGTTCGCATTTGTGATGAAGTTTTCTTTGTTACTCTGAGTTTCTCGACGTAAAATTCCTGGCGGATCATATTTGTCATCATCAGGGGAATCACTATCTGAAGTACATGCATCTTCATTACTGATGACTTCAACAGGAGCACCTGTTTCTCTACTTGTGGATGGCTGTGATGCAGAAACCTTGGAGAGCTCTGAATGTCTTAATTCGTGCCAGCCTCTTCAGAATATTCCGACATTCCGTGATGTCAATCCTTTCCATGGCCATTCTACGATCATCTCGCTGATCCAACAAAAGTCGCGCTCCTTTACAGGCACCTTCTTTTCCTTCACACAGGCACAGTGGCTGAAGTCTGAACACTTACACGCAGATAGGCCTATATCAAAAAGTTTGTTTCTGCAGTCTAATCGAAAGTCCTCAAGTTTATTTTGATAGGATGGTTGGTCTCTCTTTACCTTTAAGGGCTTTAACAGGTTCATGTACTTGTCATGGAAAGACTTCATTAACTGCAGAACCCTAGTTTGTGAGACAGTGGGAATAGAAGCCTTCTCCCAAAGAAATTCAACTGTTTTTGAAACTGACTCTTAAAATGGCTCTCCAGTGTTGGGTAGTAACAAATTACAAGTAACAAAATTACTGTAACAATTACTTTTTTGAGTAACAAGTAACGGGAATTGTTACATATTAAATCTTGTAACAAAGTAACAGTAATAGTTACTTTTTTGAAGTAACAGTAGCAGATTTTGTACTATTTATTTTAATGTTACTTTTTGAAATTGTCGTCTATAACCTATATGGTTCTAAATTCTATTGGATTATACAATTCAATTTGCTAACTTAGATACATTACGTACCTAATTGGTTTGATCCCAATGCATGTGGAAAATGCACCCACACACTGTGATGTTTGCATAAACTATTTACGGAAAAAACGCACCGTCTTCCACTTTGAGTGGCAGGCATTACTGAGAGCAAATAGGCAATTTCTGACTCATTAACATTGACACTATCTTTGCTGCATGCTTACTTTGTTCAAGTGTCTGTCACATGAGAAATAGTATTTTAATGATCTGGCAATTAACGAATTAATGATTGGTTGGTATGAGACATGGGTCATGAGACATGAGATGACATTGACATGTTATGTTAACTATGTGCTGCTGGTGTGGCATTTAGCTGTACAAACTAAAACTGTTGCTGTCATTATTTCGTATTGACATTGGAATATGATAATCTCAATTAATGTGATTAACACCACGCATGACAGTTAATTTAGTATTGGAAATACAGTTACAGTAGTCATCTGTATTCTGTATAAAACCGTGTAAATTGTTCGTGATATCAATTGAAAACGATTAAAGTTTGTTGTAACAGAAAAGTAATTTTGTTACTTATATGGCTGTAGCAGTAACAGTAACATGTTACATTTGAAATTTTGTAACAAGTAATAGCAACAAATTACATTTTAAACCCGGTAACAGGTAACAGTAACTAATTACTTTGCAAAAGTAATATACCCAACACTGACCTTAACTATCTCGTTTATAGTCTCCGCTGAATATTCTCCCTAAATAGTAACTTTGAGAAACCCCTAAATACAAATAATTATATATATAGCGCAAGAATTTATTAATTTTTACAACAAGTATACGCATTACACAATTGCGCAGTTACTCACTTGTTAGGCAGCAACATATCCAATTGCCCATTACCAATATTAGGCCTACTGAAACTTGAGGATGCTTGGGGAGGCTCAAGACATTAATCCAGTTCAGCGATTTTTGGCACAGTTTCTATTTACAACATGACACAACTTTTCCAAACTATTAGATTTACATTATTGAGAAAAACTTTTTTCACTCCACCCTACCGTACATGCTACTACCACCTGCGCAGGATTAAATCGATCCGACGTTACCTTCCACTGCCGGACGTGATCAAGTCAGTTCGTGCTCTTATCCTGGCACGTGTGGATCACTGTAACATTTTACTACTCGAACTCCCGAACAGCCTGCAGAACCGCCTTCAAACGGTACCTAACGTTTCTGCGCGGCTTCTATATGGGGTCAGGTGGAACGAACATGTTGCACTATGAATGCGAGAGATCCCCTTCACTGGCTACGGATCCCTGAAAGGATAACTTTCAAGCGATGTTGGCTTACGTTCAAAGCCCTGCACGATCCGTGCTACCCTTATTTGAGGATGGTGCGCCGATCCTCCATAAATAACAGACGCTCGCAGCTTCGAGCTAGTCGTCGAGTTCAGCTTATTGTTCCCTCCCCGTCTAAGACGGCTAAATTTGGGAACAGATCTCTTTCGAGGAAGAACCCAATACTCTGGAACTCCCTCCCGGAGGAAGTATTGACGGAGACTATGGTCATTGCCACGCATATAGTGCTATATAAATTGTTTTTCTAATAATAATAGAAGTAAATTTAGTGACATTAAAACTGTCAACATAGATGCACAAAAGTTCTGGTAGAGGGCAGAAGCCAGAAGATATTGAGTCTCTAAGGCCATATTTTGCATATAAGTTATGTTTAGCCATACACAACATTTGGGCACTAGTGCTTTGGAGAAGTTTTATATATATATATATATATATATATATATATATATATATATATATACTAGTGTTTACCGTCAAAAATGACGGGGACATTGGCTGTTCTACCACCCGATTTTGCGCAAATGCAACAGCATTTTATGACGGGGAGATTGGCTGTTTTACCACCCGATTTTGCGCAAATGCAATAGCATTTTATGACGGTGGAGATTGTCTGTTTACCACCCGATTTTGCGCTAATGCAATAGCATTTTGCGCAATTAGTTCTCCTTCACTCGCCGCCTTTTCCTTCAACCGAGTTAACGCCCATTCGCAGGAATTTTCTGAACCTTGATAGTCAAGGAAGGTGTACTGATTTGGCAGTGTCGAACGACATGCAGTGCTTGATTCTCTTGTTTGCTGTGCTGCTTTTCACGCCGAGCAACAGCCTGCTCCTCATTCTCACTTGATTGTCGGAAAGCTCGTGAACGCTGAACTGTTTGTTTTGCACGGACGGTTAGAAAGAGGAATAAAAAAGCTAAACAATTGTGCAAACCTCATCTTCTTAACTCTTATATAGCCTGAGATATAGCAAATTCAAAAAAAAAATGGAAACTTTCGCAGACTTCAAAACTTTCGCGAAATTCACCGATAATACTTATGTTCAAACATTGGGGTCATCGGGTTAGAACTGATAGATCTTTGCCAAATGTCGACCGATTTTCAAACTTTTTGGTTTATTTTGTTCCTCTGACATCCCTTTACAACTTTGCCGCTGACCAAAGTGGGGTTACCGCTGAAAATATTTTGCTAGGGGGCTTTAAAAGTTTTTCGGGGGAGAGGGTGATATTTTAGGACGTAAAGTGGACTCTACCCCCAATTTTTTTGTTTTGCACGGACGGTTAGAAAGAGGAATAAACAATCTAAACAATGGTGCAAACCTCATCTTTTTAGCTCCTATATAGCCTGAGATATAGCAAATTTAAAACGTTATATCAATCATTTCTGAAGAACGCTTTTCCAAAAATTAAAAAATCCTCAGTACGGTGACGGCGTCTGAAAATTTAATCCCCACTTGAGGGTAAATTTTAAAAATAGGTATTGAGGCTAGGAAGGAATATATATATATATATATATATATATATATATATATATAATAACGGGGAGCAGGGCATTGGGAGAGGGAAGGGAGATTTGGGAGGAGGAAAGTGTGTTGTACGGGTTTTCGGAGCAGAGAGGTACGGGGGTTGGGAGAGGGGTGAGGAGAGAGAAGGGAACGGGGGTTTGGGGCCTGTCGGGCATGGTGGGGCGGGTATGGGTTGGGGCCAAGCGATTGGGAGAGGGATGGCGAGAGGGGAAAAGGGATGGGGAGAGGGAAGGGAACGGGGTTTGGGGGGATTGGGAGAGGGATGGCGAGAGGAAAAAGGATGGAGAGAGGGAAGGAACGAAGGTTGGGGGCGATTGGGAGAGGGATGGGGAGAGAGAAAAGGGTTAGGAGACGGAAGGGGAACGGGGGTTTGGGGGGCGATTGGGAGAGGATGGGAGAGGGAAAGGGTTGGGGAGACGGAAGAGGAACGGGGGTTTGGGGGGGCGATTGGGAGAGGGATGGGGAGAGGGAAAAGGGTTGGGGAGACGGAAGGGGAACGGGGGTTTGGGGGCGATTGGGAGAGGGATGGGGAGAGGGAAAAGGGTTGGGAGACGGAAGGGAAAAGGGGGTTTGGGGCCGGGGCAGGAATAGGTTGGGGCCTGGGCGATTAGGAGGATGATGGGGTGAGGGGAAGGGGGACGGGGTTTAAGCTGCAATTAAGACGCTTCGTTAAACGCTCCGGTTTGATTAAACAATATTTGGTTGTCAATGACAACAGCGTCTTGCAATACCCGCCGTGTTGCGGACGGACAGACGCGACAGACGCGACAGACGGACATCGAGAATTATATATATAGATATATATATATATATATATTGCTGACCAGTACGGTCCAAACAGATTTCAACAGCTGTAGCGATTGAATCAAGAAACAAACATATACAGTGTATATATATAATTATATATATATAATTATATATATATATATATATAATTGTTTTCGTACATTTTAAGTATTTAGTAGCATATGTTTACCAATTGCGTTCAAGTAGACTAGACAGAAGTTCAGCTTAGAAGCGTTGGGAACGTTTTTCCTGACGATGCTATAGAGTTCACTCACAGTTGTCGTCTGCACAAAATAAAATTAGGCTTAGTATACTTTTTGCTAAAACAACACATAAATAATTGCATGTCTATCAATCATGCTTAGCATATAAATTTCAAATAAATAAGTAAATAAATGATATATTGAAACCGTTCGGCACGACTGTGAATTATGAAATGTGTTTGTCTGTTCGTGATATTAAAACTTCTCTTGTATTTGCGCATAGCTTTATCTGGATTCTAAAATCATACCGAATACGGTGAAACTTATATATATATATATATATAAATATATATATATATATATATATATGTGTGTGTGTGTGTGTGTGTGTGTGTAAAGTTGCATAAAATTGTATAAAATTGCTCAGGCCTGCCTAGCAGTCAAGACCGTCTTCCGACTCCTTACATAAGCAATTCACCTGGGACCGCCCGCTAATACAGAGGGACATAAACACCTTGTCCCAAACAGTCCAAGGACAGTATCACCAAGTGCGACTCAAAACAGTCTCGGCAAACCACGCCAGCGATTGGCTGCTCGCGCTGCCATTAACCGCCTGCGGTCTGCGCATGGATGACGAGATTGTTAGAGCCGTCGTTGGCCTCCGTCTCGGAGTCAACTTGTGTGAAAAACACCTTTGTCCTTGCGGCGCCCAGGTATCGGAAGACGGTTCGCACGGGCTATCGAGCCATCTGGGTCCAGGTCGTGACCCTCGACACTCCATGTTGAATGACCTGATCTAGAGCGCTTTAGTCAGGGCAGGGATCCCTTCCATCAAGGAGCCGGCTGGTCTCTGTCGATCCGATGGGAAAAGGCCAGACGGCATGACCCTAATCTCCTGGCAAGCTGGCCGAAGCCTTGTCTGGGACGCAACGGTAGCAGACACCGTTGCTCCAACATACCTACCCACCACTTCGCTCACTGCAGGAGCCGCCGCAGAAGCCGCTGCTGTCAGAAAAACGACCAAATATGAAAATCTGGCAGTCACGTACACCTTCCTGCCCAATGCATTCGAGACGCTAGGCCCCATCAACAATGACGCTCTCTGTTTTCTTCGCGAGCTGGGTCGACGTTTAGCTCAACAATCCGGAGACAAAAGGGAAGGCAGTTTCCTTTTCCAGCGGTTGTCAGCTACAATTCAACGCTTCAGCGCAATCGCCTTCCGAGGTTCTTTTCCACACCTCGAACCGGACGAGAGTTAGCAGTGGACTATTTCTATATGTCTCCGGACAATTTTTTTCATAAGTCCCTCGGGAATGAAGTACCGAGGGCATAAAAAGTGTATATATATACACTCACATTCTATTGGAATATATATATATATATATATATATATATATATATATATATATATATATATACACTCACATTCCCGGGGTACAGGACATTCTCCCCCCTGGACATAATCCTTCGTACATTAACCCGCCCCAGTACACCTTTGAAATGACACTGCCGGACATAATCCCCCCTTTTGTTTACTCTATGGGCTTTGACAAAAAGCAGTGTATTGCACCCGTACGGGTCATATAATCATTACCCACACCATAAACCATACATGAAACACTAACCGTAAACGATACTGACGGCAGCCATGGCATCAGATAACCGATAATTACCTTTTAAAATTAAGATCTATGATATTGATTTACATTGCTCATTACTTCTTTGCCGGGGAATATGTCCGGGAGGACAATGTCCGGGGATAACGTCCAGGGGAGAATGTCCGTGCCTCCATTCCCGACTCTGTCTGATTTCGGAAATTGGACTAATCGTTTCGGAATAATTTGGAATTTGCCATCAACAGGCCTATTGGAACTGTGAAGTGCATTATTATTATTATTATTATTATTATTATTATTATTATTATTATTATTATTATTATTATTATTATTATTATTATTATTATTATTATTATTATTATTATTATTATTATTATTATTATCACTATTATAATTATTATAATTATTATTATTATTATTATTATTATCACTATTATAATTATTATTATTATTATTATTATTATTATTATTATTGCGTATCATTATCATTAGAGTTCTTAATGAGAACACTTACCAATTTCACTGAAATTGTTGTACGCTTTTCGTCCACCCAAAAAACCAACGAAATCCAACTCATTTCTGTGTTTTTCTCAAATTTCTATTATGTATTGTAAGTCAGACTGGTAGGGTCTACCGTTTACTGCACGAAACGCAATCGGGAAACAGAAAACAGGTTCTGGAAATGACGACGTTTACCGAAGGTTTTAATCAAGAAAATGAAAATGAAAGTAGAGTAGGCCTACCTATCGTAACACAGGTGTCTAGTGTAGGCATGGTCACCAATTGATATTGCAGGCTCGCTGCAGATATCAAAGCTCTGCTATTGTAGTTCAACCAATGAGAGAATACCTAGGAGTTGCCTAACTGACAGCCTTTTCAATTGGTTTGGATATTTATATAGAATTAGGATATTATTAAATATTAATCATCAACGGATGTAGCATATTTTATTGTTGCTTCTGCTACTACTGTTTTTGATGTTGTTAGTCCTAGTCGTCTAATTCTAATGCCTAATGAACTGCCACCTAACCTTAATCTAATGCCAAAGATTGAAAACATGTCCGTGAAAATAAATGTCAATCTAAATTTATATAGCGCTTTAATAATAATCATCAGAGCAGCATTAATAACAAAACAGAACTGAGTGTAGAAAATATCAACAGGTGGTCGACGTGATTGAACGTGTCTGCGCTGAGCGCTGTGTTTGCTTGGCCTTGTTTACTTAGGCCTATGTGTTCTTACCAGAACACGTGATCTGTTTTACCTGGTATGAACAGGTAACTGCTGCAGGTATCTGTGTTAATTTCATATTTCTAACTTTTGTTGGATCTCTTTTTTAATTAATTCCGGTTGTTGAGCGGACAGGGCGGCGAACCTGAGCTTCGCAGCCACCGCTAAGAAGAGAAGCCGCACCAGCTCAGACGGCGGGTCTGAAGCCGAGATGGAGCCTTTCGTCGATGTTCGGCGAACGGGTTGTAGGAGATAATCCCCCCGGATGTAGGCCTAATCCCCCGGACATTTGCCTTGTCCCCCCCCCCCGGGGCGTGGCTATTCCCATGACATGACGGACGGGCTGACAGTGTCGATGCGGCCGATGAAGCGACGCCGACGGGACAAACGGTGCATGGCAGCAGAGCGATGGACGGAGTGACGGAGGAAGCGATGAATGCAGGCGAACAGGCGGCAGTGGAGGTCTGGAGGACAGCTGAGGCGCAGGCCTGGCGCACCACGATCAGAGGCGATCGGCGAAGTGCAGGGCCGTAGCCGAAGCCGCCAACTGCCGATGACGAAGTCACCGCTACTCGAGTCCATAATGTGTTCTTCGTTGACGGCCAACTTCGGGCTCGTAGACGCTAAAGATTTGACTTTGACATGTGTGTGTGCTAAGAATGCTCTCTGAATACTCGTATTTGAAGCAAAATTGCAGTTTTTTTGATTGATTGAAGATAATTTATTTCAAACTCAAAGTACATATACATATGCAGAACTAGTACAACTAAATAAGTAACATAATATGACCCAAATTTACAATGCAATACACAGTATGAGAGTTCATTGATAACATAGTAGATGAGTTCATCAGATCAATATAATCTATATATATAATTCTCGATGTCTGTCGCGTCCGTCTGTCCGACGGCAACACGGCGGGTATTGCAAGACGCTGTTGTCATTGACAACCAAATATTGTTTAATCAAAACTGTATTATCAACGGAGCGTTTAACGAAGCGTCTTAATCGCAGCTTAAACCCCCCGTCCCCCTTCCCTCACCCCATCCCTCTCCCAATCGCCCAGGTCCCAACCAATTCCCGCCCCGGCCCCAAACCCTCTTACCTCTTCCCTCTCCCTCATCCCTCTCCCAATCCCCCTCCCTCTCCCCATCCCTCTCCAAATCGCCCCAGCCCCAACACATCCCCACCCAGGCCCCAACACATACCCGTCCCACCCTACCCCACAGGTCCAAAACCCCGTTTCCATTCCCTCTTCCAACCCCTTCCTCTCCCCAAACCTCTCCCAATCGCCCCAGGCCCCAACCCATACCCGCCCTGCCTACCCCACAGGCCCCAAACCTCCGTTTCCATTCCTCTTCCAACCCCTTCCCTCTCCCCAAACCTCTCCCAATCGCCCCAGGCCCCAACCCATACCCGCCCTGCCTACCCCACAGGCCCCAAACCCCCGTTTCCATTCCTCTCACCATCCCTCTCCCAACCTCCCATTCCCTCTCACCATCCTCTCCCAATCGGCCCGGCCACAAACCATCACCGCTCCGCCCTACCCCCACCGGCCCCAAACCCCGTTCCCAAACCTACGGTCACAAACCCCGTTCCTAAACCTACACAACGCTGCTCCGAAAACCCGTAAAACCCATTTTCCTCCTCCCAAATCTCCCTTCCCTCTCTCAATGCCCTGCCCCCCGTTATTATATATATTTACTCCTTCCTAACCTCAAACCCTATTTTTTTAAATGTAACCCCTCAATTGGGGATTAAATTTTCAGACGCGTCACCGTACTGGGGATTTAATTTTCGGAAAAGCGTTCTTCACAAATGATTGCTGTAACGTTTTAAATTTGCTATATCTCAGGCTATGTAGGAGCTAAAAAGATGAAGTTTGCACCTTTGTTTAGATCGTTTATTCCTCTTTCTAACCGTCCGTGCAAAACAAAAAAAGTTGAGGGTAGAGTCCACTTTACGGCCTAAAATATCACCCTCTCCCCAAAAATATTTTTATAGCCCTCTAGCAAAATATTTTCAGCGGTAACCCCACTTTGGTCAGCGGCAAAGTTATAAAGGGATGTCAGAGGAACAAAATAAACCAAAAAGTTTGAAAATCGGTTGACATTTGGTAAAGATCTATAAATTCCAACCCGATAACCCCAATGTTTGAACATAATTATTATCGGTGAATTTCGCGAAAGTTTTGAATTCTGAGAATTCTGATCAAAATTACATGATCCAGCGAAGGCATTATGTCCATTCCCATTGATGCTATTGCTGGATCATGACTGAATTCCTAAATCGATTTCTGTTCCATTAAATATTTTAATTTTAGTTTCCTACTTTTTTGAATTTGCTATATCTCAGGCTATATAAGAGCTAAGAAGATGAGGTTTGCACCATTGTTTAGCCTTTTTATTCCTCTTTCTAACCGTCCGTGCAAAACAAAAAAAGTCTAGCGTTCACGAGCTTTCCGACAATCAAGTGAGAATTAGGAGCATGCTGTTGCTCGGCGTGCAACAGCAGCACAGTAAACAAGATAATCAAGCACTGCATGTCGTTCGACACTGCCAAATCATTACACTAACGTTGACTATCAAGTTTAAGAAAATTCACGCGAATGGGCGTTAACTCGGTTGAAGGAAAAGGCGGCGAGTTAGAGAAATTAATTGCGCAAAATCCTCTTGCATTTGCACAAAATTGGGTGGTAAAACAGCCAATCTCCCCCGTCATTTTTGACGGGTAAACACCTAGTATTAAATATTAGCTAAAAATATATGAATAACAGCATAATAAACTTGCTTTAGAATTTGACCTTTTTTGACCCCAGACCTCCGCTTTCTAAAATTCCTTTGTATAGGGATTCTCCTTTTAATTTCTTTGTGCAGGTAAATGGTTAACAGACTGCGGTAATTGACGCAATTTTATGGCTATGTAGGCCTAATGTATTTTTGCTCACGTATGATAGCGCGTATGATAAGGAATCATACGTTAAAATACGTGCGTATGGTACGAAAAATATAATACGCATGATACGTATGATAGATGATATTGATTAGTCTTAAAATGTGTCTTATAATATTTAAATTCTTAGATTTCTTATGTGCTATTATAGATGTATGTTCTTTCCAATTAAGATTCTGATCTATTTTCACACCAATAAATATAGTAGAGGTTTTTTGATTTAATTCCATGCTGTTAATTTTAATTTTAGGAATATTGATAGGAAGTGTCTTACGATAAGAGTTAAAGATAATATAATTGGTTTTATCTATAATATTTTAAGAGATAATTTATTAACTAGAAACCATTCATTTATTTTATATAGTTCATTATTTCTCAGAGTTATTAATTCATGTAGATTGGTGTGGCTGGCTAAACATTTGTATCACCCGCAAAGAGTAAATATTTACGCAGAGAGGAAACATTAGGCAAGTCGTTAATAAAATAATAAAAGAGGTCATAGTATTGATCTTTTGATGATTTCGAAGTGCTCGTTAGTTAGGCTGTTTCTGCGTGGTGTAAGAATCTGCCCGCCCACACTGAAAAGCCTCTCTACTAGTACTTGAGCGCTTGAAGGAAGAAACGTATTCTTCCTAATAAACACTTCTTTCACCAATGGAAAGCGCTGACGGCTGGCAATATCATGCGCAGCATCATTCAAATAGAGATCCTGTTCAGACTGCACCGTTGTGTTCCCAGGATCTGACTCATAAAGCAGAAGCTTGTGCCTTCACTGGATGGGGCATAACATTTGAATTAGAAATGTTGCCAGCAGCTTGGTGTTCCGGTATGTACACTGTAAGTTGTTAATGCAGTAACTCAGTCAGCTGTATGCAAACGCTTGAAATGCATTAGCAGTAACTAGATACAGTAACTAGTAACTATCGTTACTAGTTACTAAATATTGTAACCAGTTACTGACAATCGTTACTCTTGGCTGACTGTAACTAGTTACTCCACTAGTTACTCAAAATAGTAACTAGTTACAATAACTAGCGTTACTGTAACTAGTTGCTACCCAGCATTGCACGGGGAGCAGCAGGGCCGGGCTCCCCATTTTGGTCTGAACCGGTTGTGAGATTTGCCCAAAACCGTTGAGTTGTCTGGAGGTAGGTGGTTAGAGTTCCTTCTCCGTTTGTCGGAGCTTTTGGTCCGAAAATGTCGATGTTCCCATATTTTAGAATTCGGGCTACGCCACCGATTGTTTGTTTGTAACTTTGAACTCTTTTATGCTATTCAGGAACGTACCCGCCGAAAGCGAATTTTTATCTGCCATATACAACTTGTCACAAGACAACTTATCCTCTATGGTTTTGTCTCTCTACTTCTTTCAGTCTTGCATACTGCCGCGCGTTTAGTTCACCACACACGACGTACTGAGCACGTGAATCCTAAACTCTGATCTTGATTGATTGCGAGTGCCAGAACGTTTTAAATTCTTAGTCCGTCTTGTTACTTCTCAACTCCCACTCTGAATGTTCTCTGGAATTGACATCGCCCGGCTGACAACTAAACTTTGTCTATAACTATTTCAACTGTAGATTAAGCGCCTAAGAAGGGGGCGAAAGATGGCAGAGTGAGTTACGTGCTGGAGCGTCAGGCTGACGGAGCGTGTTCAAGCCCCTCTAGTGCCCTAGTGGCTTTCACACAGGCAGTAGTGCCTTCTAAGCCACTTTAAATCATGCTAAGTTTAAGTTTTAAGTTAAGAATAAGCAGGTACTGCGCTACAGGGTTTAATCTAGGCCGTCTCCTGGAGGAAAGTTACCCTTCCCCGGAAATGTTGGCATAGTATATCAACTTACAGCGCTCCCCAAGCCGCCTTAGCTGACTTCCCCTCGGCCTTGTCAGCCCCTCCCCTCGAGTCCAGGAGTCTAGATTAGCCACTGCTGCGGTACCTGTTTACCAAAGCACTATAGAAATTAGCGGGATTTTACTGACTTGCTTACTTAGTTTAGTTTAATAATTAATTATCCAATTAATAATCAAATCCGATAAGATGTGGCACTAGTTTGCAATTGCTGTCATCAATCGAAGCATTCATACGTTGCTTATAATCTTATTTGTTTCATCTCAGTTACCAAAGTGGTTGCAATAGTGACATGCCATTTATTCACTGTGCTGTGTTGATGCAGTCCATCATGCATGAGTCGCCGCATTATTCTTGTCGTTAACAATAATCACACTATTATTGTTTCTCTCATTTATTTTCATTTGCATACCTGATTCGTTTATTATTATTTCCTTGTGACAGGAGAATGAGTGAGAACTGAGGCCTAGATACGTTCGATGAAGTTATTTAATGTAATATTTTCATCAGATTTTGCATCTTCAAGGACAGTCGAACTTTGTGAAAGGCAACTTTGTGAAAGGCACATTTATATTTTTTTCATTTTTTTGCGAAATCATATGTTCACAACAATGCCTTTTCTAAATAAAATTAATTATTTAATGAAGGAAAATAGACAACATTATTCTCCTTTTTTATTTGTGGGCAATCGAGCCAAGTTATTGCTTGTTCGTCGGCAGAATGGATCCGTTGAAGACCGTCGTCGTACGGTAGCATAGTACTGTAAGTGGGCACGATTTCAATGTGTGGGACATTGTTTGGATTCCGCCGCACGAGCATTTGTCCGAGGCTGAGAGCTTCCATTTGTGGAGGGCAGCAGCACAAGGGCCATGGTCAGTGCGGAATCGATTTATTTTATGAGTGTCCAGAGGCGACGAGGTAGGTCGAACCCCAGAGGCCGGATAGTTGGGTCAGGCACTAAGGCCTTATTGACCACGGCGGCCGACCACCAGGATTCTCTCCATCTGTCATTCATGGTTATCGGAGTATGTTCTGCCAAATTGAATGTCTTGATTGAAAGACGAGCCTTTATGTGATGGAATACGTTTTGGTGCAGAGTTCATTCTCTGGTCATGCTTATCTTATGGATTAGGTTGTTTGTGGCTGCCAGACGACGTAGATGGTGTGGTGGGATGGGAATGTTGGCCCAAACTGAAAGCCAGGCGACCTGAGTCGAACGCATGGTTCCGGTGACAATTCTCAGCGTGTCATTGAGCCTGGGTCCACTTTGGCTGTGTTCGCTGATCTCGACCGGGCTACATTATTCCGCAGCGGAGTAGCTGAGTGACAAAGCAGTCGTACGCAAGGTTGGCCGATCGGAGCTCATGAAGTACCGACCAGTTTGGAGAGGAGCTGATTTCTGCGCCTCACTTTGGCCGATGTTTTCGCCAGACGCTCTCTGAAATTCTGAATGAGAGGGTTCTGTCAGTGGCGTAGCGTGCACTTGTGCCACCCATGGCTCCTGGAAAAAATGCCGCCCCAATTTGCTCTTACTATAGTTGACAAGCAAAAAAGGTCGTCGTCACTTAATTTGCTGCCCCTTCGCCTTCGCCAAAAACTCCTCAACAACCCTACAAACACAAAAAAGGTCACTTCCAAAATTTGCCGCCCCCATCATGTGTGCCGCCCATGGCTAGAGCCATAGTAGCCATTGGGACGGTACGCCTCTGGATTCTGTCGAGTCACTCGAGTGTGACGTCCTTCATTAAATTTTTTGAAGATAACCAGATTAACGTGATGATGCTTGAGAATTTAATTTAATTGATTTCAGAGCTATTAAATTTCTACACAGCAAATAAACTAACATTAATGAACACATACTTTGAATTGAGGGGCGACAAGAAGTGGACATGGACATCACCAGATTGCAAAACAAAAATCTAATAGACTGTATCAGCGGTTCTCAAACTGTGGTCCGCGGACCCCTGGGGTTCGTGAAACGAAAATGGCTAGAAATTGCTTTAATAACTTCTCCGCAAAACAAAATGTCTTGGTTTATCCGATCATGCAATCATGCGAAATAATGAGTAATGGCAATCAACTCGCAAATCACTACTTGCTGTAATTGCAATTCCATGCATTCTATCGGAGATGCTGTACATGCAGTTCAAAACCGAATGAAATAGCGTCAAATGACGAACAGTGCCACTGGTCTCAACGGTTCCTGATGGGACTATGAGATGAAGAAAAAGAAGAAGAAGAAGAAGAAGAAGAAGACGAAGAAGAAAATTCTATTATGACGTTATTTACCACAGGCCATGGTTACGCCAAAATCAGACATTCAGTGAATCTTTGTACTCACGTACGGTAGTAAGTATAGGCCTAGTGTACTGTCTGCACGTGGTAGTTGCAGCCCACAATCGTAAACATTTTGTTATTGATTAATAAGTTATAAAGTAGTGATTGTTTTTAATATTGTTTTGCGGATCCTTGCCTAACAGAGAATCGGCCATATGTAAGGCAAAATTATATAAATATGATCCTCAATATTCACAATTCGGATTTATGCCGAGTGCAGAACAAATGCTGTGACATGTTTGAACCGTTAACTGAATCTATGATCAAAAACAATATGGCTATTGATGATTTTGCAGCAGACAATCTTGACCATTTGTCGGCATTGGCAGAATACTTTGACAGGTATTTGCCTATAATATTGCAGCTTATGACTGGATCAGAAATCCACTGCGACAGTTCTTGAGTATCGACTGTATCGACTCCATGGTTGACGTGGCAGTGAGCGCCAGTCAGCCGTGGAAACCACTGTAATAACTTTACTTTTGATAACCTAATTAGCCCATATAACTTCTGAATCCTTTGGTTGTTTCAACTGTCGCTGTCTCTTAGTCCAGACTGTTCCATTTGTCTACAACTCCTGCACTAAAAATATTTTTCTTCCATGGACCCACCCTCTGCTTGAAAAATGTGCACTCGTGGCCTCGTTCTGTATTATGTTCTAATGTCGGTCGTACATCTACTTTCTCGGTCATTATTTAGCATACTGTATTTCTATCAACTTATCAAATTTCTATCAAACTCTTCCTATTGGAGGCGTTAGCTCGTCAGATAAAAATGTAGTTTTGCTAGTTACTATCTCCAGCTTAGGCTAGAATTGATAACTGTATTCCTATAGGCCCTATTCAAATACCTGCATGCTTCTTCTCTCTCCGCTATTTCGCTTACATTACCCCACTAGCCCTTACGATTGGACATACCCGAGTAATTTCGTCTACAGATTTTCCTATTTGTCGCAATTTTTGTTTAAATCACGTCGTTGGTGTCTCAGTGCAGGGAAAGCATCCTGCAGAAGGCTATCTCAGGCATTCACAGCCGGATTTCGTCACGGTGGTGAACTCCTTTGTAGCATCCGAGTGGATTTTAAAGATCATCTTCCGATCTGCAGATGTGTCAACGCTGTTAACAGTGCTTCTGACTTTGGCTTTGTCGTATCAACAGCGCTAGCTGAAGTGGGAGCGCTTCTGAGTGACTTTCAATTAAAATTGAAAAGGCGCTATATAAACACTCTATTGCATTACATAACATTAGGGCCTACAGTATTATAATATGTGGTAGAAATTTTTTAAGAGTTTTAATGGACGGAGTTCCTGTAGACAATTTTATTCTTCTTTCCAGCGATGCTAGAGGCATATGTCTACAGACAGACAACCCAGCCAACATCTATAATATTAAGATCCTTATCTGTATGTCTCTCTGTCTGTTACCTTCAAGCGTTCTGATTGGTTGATGACTATTGGTAGACGGTTTAGACCGTTTAGTCCTTACGTCGCGATGCGTTGGTGGGCGAGCGTTGACTATTGGTAGACGGTTTAGTCCTTACGTCGCGATGCGTTGGTGGACGACGGTTTAGACCGTTTAGTCCTTACGTCGCGCGATGCGTTGGTGGACGATGTTCGAAGACGACGTTGCTATTGGTAACAATTGTTCGTAGAATCGTTGTTTAACACGGTTTAGTCGAGTCATTGCAGCGTCAGAGGGCTGGGCGTGCGACGACGTTGCTATTGGTAACAATTGTTCGCAGCCTGAGGTAGTTGCGCAATTTTAACGTACATTTTAACGTACACAAAAAATACGTGTACAGCGTCACAAATGGCCACAGTTGCGTGATTTTAACGTACATAGGCCTAATTATTACGTGACGCAGAGCTTGGCTAGGTGGCGATCATTGAAATGTTGTTCAGCATGAATTCAATGATTGGGTATTAGGTATGGATTAGTATTATCCTGCACTGCGAGCGAAGCGAGCGCGAGCGAAGCGAGCATCTTTCTAGTTTTAAAAGACAAGTCATAATTTAGCCAATACACATAAGTCCTCAATTACGTTACATTACATTATAGTATATTATAATATGTTTTGGAAATTGCTTAGAACTTCAAATGGACGGCGTTTCTGTATGCAATTGTATTCTTTCCAACGATGTTAGTGGTAAATGTGCACAGCCAGAAAAATACAGCGAACATTTCAAAAGACAAGTCATAATTCATCCAATACACAAAAGAGGAGGCGCTCACCGCTCAACAACAGCCTTGTCAACAGTGCACTGCTACGCTGCAGACCTTGCCTCAATCAGCTCGCACACGTCCTTTATTGTTGATATGTTCACTTGCTACTTCAACATATAAACTCGCATCTTGTAATCAACTGGGTTCCAATCCGGGCTGTTGATAGGCCACAAATTTGGAAGAATGAACCTAGATTCTCTCAGGGAAGTAGGGCCACAGTTTCAAGCGTACGGTGTGCAGGTGTTCACAGATTTTTATGCTTATTATGTTGATGCGTCGAGTTTCGTTGATTACTAATTGTTACAAATAATTAATACATGTGGTAAGCATTCTGTAAACAAATATGTTAGAAATTCCCACGGCTACATCGTTTGCCGAGTTTTATTTTGGTCAGGTTTTAACAAAGTCATTGCCAAAATAAAAGAGTTGGTTTTATGGCTCAGCGTGCAAAGTCACTTGCGTTTATACACGACTTGTGTTGAAGTTGAAATTGAAGCTGCATAAACGCAAGTTGTTTAATCTGCTTAAACGGTTTCCTATAGAAACAAGACACGTTTTCAAAATACAAATCCAATTGTCAGGCTTAGACTAATAGGACTGACCTAAGAGTGAAATCAATTCACAATAGTAGCCTACAGTTTTTTTGTATTGCGCGTCATCTTCTTGGCTAATAGGATCATGGCTTTCCTTAATGTCGCACACTAATTTTCCCTTCTTCTACACTTGTATTGACATGATGTCATAGCGATTGAATTACTAATAATTTCCATTGAATTGACCCATATTTCAAGGTCAATATTCGTGATCAGATTTTGAAATAATTATATCATAATAAAAACTGACTTATTAAAAGAATTTGCATTTCTTGCAATATGCTAGCAAGTTTAATACTCCACAAAAGTGACAATGACACACTCCATAATAATATTTTCTTTTGTTCATCCTTTATATATTCCCATCTGGCATTCTGATCAGTGTTGTGAATATTAAGAGCAGTGCTGAAGCGAAATGTGGGACAGTCACTTGAACGGCGGACGATCGAGTGAAAATATTGGAAACACGGTCCCAGGTTCCATTGTGAGGAGAAGGTCGAATGTCGAGGACATGGCACATGACCTGGTAAAGATCAGTCACTCGTAATGTGTCTGTTTGCATCCCCTTCTTAAAACCTACATTCAGACATCAACGGAACTAATAAGTCAGTTCTACAATCCTTAACAACCGTTATGCAATATCAGTAAGTTACAATGGTCAGAATATTCAATGTTAAAATCTAAATAAGAAGGTCTTCGATTTCGTAAGAAAATCTGTGAACATTTTGAAAGGAGATCGAAAGATGACATTGAGCTGTGTAAAAGCTCTATCTATCTTGAGATAGTTTTAGGGAATAGATTTTTTGACAAAAGACAGTAATCGATTTAAATAGAGAACTTCCAAACCAGCATTTGATCAATAGAAATAATTTGAGAAATTCACGAAAAACTTTATCGAAGGATAAAGACAGTGTCCCGTGTATTAGCAGGTATTGATTAATACGGAAAAACTAAAGAATATTCATACAGTTCATTTTATAATTTCGTATTTTAATACGATTGTATTTAATAGGCCTATATCAATGTAACAATAATTACTAGTATGCAGCTTCATACTTGTAAGTTTTGCTGTGGAGCAGTTATTATGGCTTGGCAGTGTTTGGGCGAGCTCAATAGAGATTAGAAGATTTACTTTTTATCCTTCCGATCCTTCACCTGAGGTAGATAATTAACTTGAGGGTGGTGTTGTCCAACGATTGTGCTATTTTAAAGACCGATCCTCTAATATATGGCTAAACGATTATCTTAAATAGGAATTAGCTTTTTGGAGACAACCCCCAATGAAGTGTTACAAATATGAAACGAATGTAGATTCGGATACTTGGTCCGTAGGCAAAGAATATCCCGTGCATATCCATGTGCTCGTTGTCGTATCCATGAAATCCCAAGTAATTGGTTGTCACATTGGACTTCAAAAAGAAATCAAACATAAGCATACTTAGCAATCAATCTATTATTGGTCAATCAGATCAATCTTTCAGTTAATCCTTAAATTAAGGAAAGGACTAAAGTAACAGACACTCGACACCATCTCGTATTTTATTCGTCTTTTAAGGATAATTGAATATGCTAGAGCGTGTGTCTGCCTCTGGCTGCCTGTCATTTTGTCTGTCTGTCTCTTTTTCTCTATCTTTGTTTCGCGTAATATGATCCGATTCCTGTCAAACGACGCCCTATTTAACTAGGACAAAAGTGATAAGATGCTTTTTTGCTTTCGACTCCGGTACAATGACCAGTCAGTCGTTTACGTTAACTGAATGCATTATGTCAATGCGATCACCTCCTTTAAGTATTACATAAGATCAAGCTAGTCAAAAACCGAAGCTAGGCGAAGCTACGGATGAGTTTTTATCGCCAAAAATTCATAAAATTTATTGCATCGAAAACTGGAATTTTTAAGAATTAAATATATACCGGGCTCCAACAGACCTACTGCTTTTTTCTTTAAAAAGTTAATAAAGATAATTCTATCAGACCCAAGTTCTCCTCTCATCGAAGACAGCGTTGATCATCTACTGAATAAATAAGCAAGCAAGGTACCTAATGGGCCACCAGGACACTCAAAGTGTCATCGAGACACTCGGTGGGCTATCTAGATAGTCAGTGGTTCGCCCAGACACCAATGAGTCGCCGTGACACCCAAAAGGGGCGGAGATACCAATGAGTCATCGTGACACCCAACCTCAAGTGGTGACAAACAAAGTAAGAGAAGTTTAAAGAAATATAACGTTTCGTTCTCGAACGGTTTGGTCAAATAGCCATTTTATCAAAGAACGGATCTTTGTCCTGCACTCGTGTTCTAACCTTGTAGACGATGGCGTAGCCAAGATCAGCGACGAGAATCAGAGGCGGAGTGCGTCTGTGGCTCTTGTAGAAGTAGTGCTCTGGGATGTCCTGCTTCTTGTAGACAGTTACATTCGGATGTAGGTCTTTGAATCGCTCGTATAGCTGTTTATAAAGACGTTGCACGTTATACATGTATTTACATATGCTACAAGTCGGTGCAAAAGCGAATAAATATTGAAAAATCAGACTCATCCCTTTTAAGGCATAAGCTTATTAAGCAGTTCAATTAAGTTGCACGATTGAAACCTGGAGAAAGTAACTGATAGACCTACGAACAACAGGAGAATTTCATTGACGTAAAACTACGTTTCTCGACGTGTTACAAACTTTCGCATAAAGGAAATGAATGACCCAGTTGCAACCGGAAACTACTTCACTGGTCTGTTCCCAGTGCCGGATTTACCATTGTGCTAGGGTGTGCTCTATACCACAGGGCCCCGTAGCCAGAGGAGCCCCATCTTCTTGGGGGGAAAATTGAAAATGAGATTGAGGAGCAAAGAAAAAGGACTTTACCAGATGTAGAGTATAGCAGTGTTTCCCAAACTGTGGGTCGCAACCCAAAAATGGGTCGCAGGGCTCAGTCTAATGGGTCGCGGTGTAGCTCGAATTTAGATTCGAAATTACCATTGTCTAACCAATAGGCCCACAACGTTGACAGAAGCCTTGAAAGTTGCAAAAAAGCACAGCACCATCGACGTCGTCATCATCATAATCGACGACACTGATGTAATAATAATTAATAGGCATAAGTTTGAGCATGACTATTTGTCGCTTTAGTTTCGTTTTATGAACAGAAAATCAAATCTGTTCCTGCATTTTGCGTTTTAATCTTCGCAACTTGCTCCCTTTATGCTGCAGCTGCTATACCCAACGGTTAAACGAGATTTCTCTAATGTATTAATGAAAGAAGACGCTAAATAAAGGTTTCTTGTTGTGCAAACGAGAATTGGAAAACGCTGGCCTTGCAAGACGTCTTATGATTCGATTATTCTGATGTTTAAAATTCTGTGATAACGACCGATGAATTTGAAAAAAGGATTTGTATGATATTCGATCAGAATTACACAATCGTGTGATTAATTATTTGAATTTGAATTTTATCTTACAAAAGAGGCGTCGTTCATATTTGCCAGATGGCGACACATTGCGTCAGAACTGAATTGCTTGGCCGTGAGGCAAAAGTCTCATGATGATAATGATGATGATGGCGGTGGAGATGGTGGAGGTAGTCATGATGATGATGATGATGATGATGATGAGGATGATGATGATGATGATGATTATGATAAGCATACGTTTGAGCTGCATTATATTTGACAAAGAATTTTACAGAAATTTATGTCTGCAAAACCAAAGTACACGGCTTATATTAAAACGATTAGTGTTTTATTCAGTTTTAGTTGACAATAAGTATGCAGGGTCAAGGCATATTACAAAACCGCTGCAGTGAATCGCAGTTCCAGAAAGTTTGGAAAACCCTGGAGTACAGAACTCTTAAAAGAAGGTATAGGCTTAGTGGGCGAAAACAACACAAGGATGACTGTGCAACTGAAGCCATGGATGAAATTCCTCCAAGAGATAAGTTTAGGATAAATAATATTCATTTATCCATGTAATTGATGCTCTTCACTCAAATTTAGACAGAAGAGCTATTAATTATTTATAGGAGTGTTGCTGACAATTTTTCTTTTTTTATTGTTCCGCAAGCAACAAGGGAACAAATTCTGCATGTTCCAAAGAAACTAGAACAAGAATATCCAAATGACGCTGATCTCAATCTTGTTGGTGAACTCTTGACTTTCCACTTGCATATCAGACAGCCTCATTCAGAAAAAGAAAGTTTCAACCATCAAGACATGTACAGGAGAGAACTCAAGTTGGTTTCCCAAATGTGGAAACAATTTTGAGATTGTTTCCATGTTTAATGGTCACTAACTGTTCGGACGAGAGATCATTTTCAAGTCAAAAGTGACATTCGTTCAACAATGTCACAAGAGCGGCTGTCTGGCCTGGGTATAGAGAATGCTCTATCTTCTGTAAAGAGAATGATAAACTGCGACTTATTTATTTTGATTAAATCATTGATGAGTTTGCTGTCAGGAAAGCACGAAGGAAGATGTTCTAACAGACTAACATTAATTGACCACTGTTAAATGTGCAAACAGACATTAACAGGACAATACAGAGACAGTGTATTTTGATTACTAAACTATTTTGTGCAAACATTACCAAACCCTAGCAAACAGCATTGTAAAACTTATGATGGATCAGGTAACACGTCATATTTTAACTACTTCTAAATTTGTTCACCAAGTATGCCCGACTGCTTGTATATTCCAATCGGACCGACCTCCGTCAGGGCCAACATAAGAGGCCTCATAAGTTAACTAGCCAAGGACCTCATTTGACCTAAATCCGGCACTGTCTGCTCCGCTGAGTATCCTACGACCAGTGTTTTATCCAGACTCCAGGCCTTTGGGGGTGAATTGAGGCTTTCGGGTGGGGATCGACTTGATTGGAGGGGAAATGACATAGTTCAATGCAAAATTTGTGTAAGTGCTGGGATTTTGGGGGAGGGGATTTTGAGTTGTTTTTTGGGGGGAGGATATCCTCTCCTAACAGGCCGGTATAAAACACTGCCTACGACATTTCGATCCAGACGCAAAACCTACCTGTTCCCTATAATTGCCTTTCCGCCATAACCGGGACAGAAAAACCGGACTGTTGTTTATTGGATATGGCAATGGAAATTATGATCCAAATCAAGGTGCGACCACCGACTGATGCGGCGTGATGCCAAGCGCATTACTAAAATGGCGCCATAGGATTTCTTTGATAATGATTTAAATTTTCAGTTTTCCTAGAGAAATTTGGTGTTGGCATTTACTTCAGTTTGCTTACTATTGATGATATATGAGAAGAAATAAACGAGATAACTGAAAAACATCATAAATAAAGTAAGAGATGTAGATAGCTAAGTCAGTATCTGAGATGGAATGAATGAGCTATTATAGTTAATCAATGGATGGTCTTACGACGTCCACGTTGTCTTCGCTCGTGTAGACCTGAAGAACTGGACCGAATTTTGAGCCCATGAGAACGTCGCCTGGTTTCACAAGAGACGCATCGAAGCGAACAATTCCGTCACGCCGATCAATCAGTGAAGTCATTCCATGATCCGAGAAGATCACCACATTGACGCGTTCCGAAAGTTTCTTTCCGTCAGATGGAAACTCTTCCGCTTCCAGGCGACCGAGAATTCGCTCCAGTTGGGCGTCCACCTGGCGAATGATGTTCGACACGTTTTCTCCTGTTGGACCCGTTAAGTGACCCCAGTGGTCGACTTCCTCAAAATAAACACCTACAGTGAACAGCAATTTGAAAATAAACTGCACTGAATTACATCTTATTGTCGCCAGATGGGCTAAAGTAAAAGGGAAATATAGGAAACCAGAGAAAAGCCATGCACGGGAATTTGTCATGCTGTGTTCTATTCAAAAATAATTGTAAACTAAAATTTAAAAAAGAAAGTAAAATGGATTAACATTTTAAAATATATTGAAGCTATTTTACGAAACAAATGTAGGCCTACTATAAATTCTAAGCTCTTATTGATACTAAGAAATGAAGGGTCTGCAACGAAGTAGCAAAGAAAACTGGTGGTTAGAGACAGTAAAATTGAGAATAGTGCAAATGCATGATTAGACTTGATCATCGTAACACCACCTACCGACAAGGTCAGCTGACCCGTTCTTGATGACCTCTAGTGCCGAGTCAAGAGCGTCTGAGAAGTTCTGAAACGACGGGTTAGGCGAGGAGCTGTATGGTTGACAGAACGTTGGTCTGGTTTTCCTGATTTCGACCTCACAGCCACACCAGTACCACCAATAGCTATTCTTTCCCTGCACATGTGTTCAAAATAGTTTTAGATTGGAAACTGCAGCACTGAAAACGAAAACTATCCCGATTTTGGTAAACGCAATGTTGACATTAGTCATTTAAGGCTTAATAAGAGATAGATTCGACAGTACAAGGGTAGAGGAAATTGCATACGCGGAACTTATGTCAGATCCAAACCTGTAAGGCCAAACCTACCGCAAAATTTTGTTAGCTAATTTACTGCGCTTACTCCACTTAGAAGTGAAACATTTTAAAATTATTGCAGCAATTTTATCTGGCATGCTAATTTCTATATTAATAATTTTCAAAATACGACCGAATGCTTGGGCATCCGACGATGGGCATCCGACGATGATCCCGCACTACGTGAACCTAAAAATGATAGCGAAATAAAAGAGAGGAAGGCCAAATAAGAAAATGGGAATACAGGCAGAATGGAGAGTGGAATACAAAGTGTCCCCATCAAACTGAATAATGCTGAATACGTCGCTGATCTAGAGATATCACTTTCAGTGGCTGTTTAATAATATGTTTCTGGATGATCTTACTTGTCTGTTGGCGGTGACCCATAAAGGCTCTCCGTCGTCCCACCAAATGGAATTAAATTGTTCCGGATTTTCTCCCATGAGAAAACGCAATTTCGTCGCTGGGTCGTACATGTAATTGTGAATCATGCCGTGATTCTCTGCGTGTAAACCTGGAATGATACGCGTAACGCTTGCACGCATTCCTTGAAACTAAACACGAGATTTAGCAACAAGCAAGCGGTCATTTCGAAATGGCGTAATAGGATTAGAGTTAGGATTAGGCTCATGACTATGATTATGATTAGGCTTAAGGTTAGAATTATGGCTAAAGCTAAGATAGGTTATGGCCATGAATAAGAATGGGATTAGGGCGATGGCTAATACTAGTGTTATACAGTTGGAATACTAGTGTTATAGTTGGGAGTAATGTTAGAGAAAGAGAAAGATCTGTACATTGGGCACTTTCTGAGTACTGATTGTTATGGCGTAAATCTCATCATCAGAGGATCTGAAATTATGGAGGGGTTGAACCTCCTCTCAGAAAGTGGCAACTCTGTCTATTGATGAGAGAAGTATTGAGTCTCAAAGTGTGACCTACAGAAAACATCCGATTCAGGATTAGCGTAATGTGAGCAAATTTGAAGACGGCAAATTTATTAAAGAGATTAATACCGTCAGTCCTTCGTCAGAGCTTCGTACAGAGAAATAAATATTGAAAAAGTTCGAATTCTAAGAAAATTTTAATTCTTTTTGATACCTGTTGTTTTTCGAACATGGCGTCTGGGCCACGAGGATGTATTTCTGTTTACATGAAGCCTGATCAGTCAAGGCAGGCGCCTAAGGAAAGCATTTCCACTTACCCGTCATTAGGGAATAGTAGTTGGGATAAGACAATGTCGGAAAATCCGGTTTGAGACTTCTTGCACGAACTCCATTGTGGATAATTTTTGAAAATCCTGGAAGTTCATTCGGTCGGAAGAACGTTTCCAGATAATCCCAACGGAATCCATCCAACAGAATGGCAAGAATCTTGTTCCCCTCCTCCGCTCCTACCTTCGTAATACCCGGATTTAGAATATGGAAGACACAAAAGTTGAACACAAAAGCCATGATAGGTTTAAAATGCATTACTAACGATGAAATCGTACGCTGTTTGGACAACAGCAAACCGACGTTCTTCTGATGAGGACGATTAAAATTCGTGTCATTTAAAAACCCGAACTTAAGGACGCCGCAACAGTTGAATCTTAGTGGGACATGCTTACAGGACTTTGAACCAGTTAGCTACTGTAACTGTGGAGACATGTTTGCATTCAGTAGGCTACGAGTCTGCACTGTTGACAATGTATCTTACAGCTTTTAAAGTTCAATTTTAACGTCGGCAACTAAACGCCGCAGGTCAAAGTTACAAACACTGTCTATTCAGTTCTTACATTCACCGGGCCCACACATGCTGCCGGATATTGAGTTTCCAGATCGAGAGAAACAGACGTTATCACTCGCATTCATTAAAATAAAACGATACATCCAGTGGCGCAGCCAGGATTTCTGGAAGAGGGAGTTTGGTTTTGACTTTTGACCGTAACCAAATTTCGAAAAATCTTGACAAAAATGGTTAAAAGGTCATCCTGTGCATGTATCCTATGTCTTTCCTTCGAAAATTTCTCCTTTCAGATGCACAATCGAAAAAGGTTGTCACGCCTATGGCGCTTAAATTTTTTTTGGTCAGCAGCCTCAAGAAGGGTTTTGACCCTCAAAACCGCGTCCGAAAATTAAAAATGCATGGAAACACGTTTTACAAAATTTTTCGTCGGCGCCCAAGGGGGTTTAACCCTCAAAACCCCCTTGACTACGCCACTGGATACACTAAACGATAATACGATATCCTACATTAGTGGAGAAATGACCAGGCGACGAATGTTACTTTTTACGAGGTAATTAGTCATGAATGTAAATTAGAATTGACAGTTGGCTCGCAGCATTTGCTGTTAGGTTACTCATTAATTCGTCACCCATCAAAAAACCATCGGGAATAACCGTGAACCTTGATTGATTGAAACCCAATTATGCAGTAAGTTCAAAAACGTTGGTGCAATTTTGAATGTAGTTTGTCTTTGACATTTTTATTGGCGCTCATGACGCTCTTCGTCTATGCGCAGGGGTGCACAACCCGCGGCCCGCGGGCCGGATCCGGCCCGCAAAAGGTTTTTATCCGGCCCGCGAGACAATTTCGAACACCACTAGAAGCAGACCCGTCACTAAAATTCATTGTAGAAAATCTAGATCATGATCATTTTTTAATACAATACAATCCATGGACTATTAATATCAATTGGGCTACTAAATATTGTGCGATATCTAGCAACCGGACACGTTGGTAACGGTAAGTGAGCGATAATAAACGCCTTAAAATGTCTGTGAACACGTTCATCTCTTGAAATTATAATATATTTCTACGATTACTCAAGATATCTCAGCTCAAAGCGAAAAAGTGCAAAGTAGATTTCAACAAACGACAGACAGCTTAATGATGAATGTAAACACAGTATTTCATGGGCTCGCTTAGCAGTCAATGAAGACTGCAAATGTAGGGGCCATTATGAAACAAAACGTTCCGATACTTATAATGACTTACAAGGTGAGTTGAGAATTTGTAAAAATTGAGCAGTTTAAAAAAGACTCTGTCTGTCGAGCAAACTTTTCCACCAAGAAGGCTGACGAATTCAAGTATTTCACACGGGCCAACTACAAAGCGGTCCAGCTAATTGCCAAGTTTTCACGGCCTTTCCCAGACGGTGACATATGTCCAGTAAAAGAACATGTTCAGCAAAATTCCGATATCATGGTTTGAGAGTACATATTTTGTGTGTGCAGTCGATCTCGATCATGAACCTGAATACGACTAATTTGCGACCAAGCTTAACTTCCACTTTAAAAGTCATCATCATCATCATCATCATCATCATCATCATCATCATCATCATCATATACCTCATATAATATTACAAGTTTATTTTGGTTACTTCTTTTCGGGATTACCGATCCCTTTAGTAGCCTATTTCTTCCTGTCATTCAAGTATTAATAATGTGTATAAACTAGTTAAGATTAAAATTATCATGTTTATCTTTTCAAACTGTAATTGAATTTGGAAATGTTTGATTATAAATAACTATTAAATGTAATATGTATGTACGACGTTGAAGAAATAAATAGAATTGAATTGAATCATCATCAACATCATCATCAACATCATCATCATCATCATCATCATTTAGGCTGAGCTACAAACTAAGGCGTTCAAATATGCTACTGTGCAATAAATATCGGTGCGAATCGGAGATCAGATATAATGTCGTTGGAGAAGAAGAAAAAGCCAAAAGATGACATGTGTTATAAATTATTTATAACCACAATGATTACATTATAATTACACAATGATTATATTATAATTACATTCGTTGTCCTTCTCAGCCATCTGTGTGTTGCTATTCTATTGCTACTTTATATACAGGGCAGGTCAATACAACCGGTACCATCGTTTCATTTTAAATTCATAGCCATTCATTTTAAACATATCCCAGGGCTCTTGGTCAAACTGAATGGAATTTGGTGTACTTCTGCGTTAATATATTCTTATCGAACACAGTTATGTTTTTCTTTCAAATTCCCAAGTGGAATTGCGCCACCTAGCGAAAACTGCGCTACTGGTAGGACGCGTCCGTCAGAATTATAGGCAACTTCGTTTGACTGTTAACATTAGTTACTGATACAAAGTTTAAAATGTAAGTGTATCGCGCAATGGCACATGTACTTTTCTTCCAGCCAGCGTATTAATTCATGGAAAGCTGCGGTACTGGTTCCTCTCGGTCGCTGCGAATGTGACAATAATCTAAGTCAGCTAAGCAGTAACGTTCAGAGCTTTACACGACCCGTGCTGTCCGGAGTATTTATCGAGACTTGTGCAGAACGTTAACAATACAGGGCGTCATTCGATAGGCGAATGAAGCGAAGTAAATAAGTAACGTGTGCTTTGAGTTAGCTAGTGTTGCCCATATGGTGAAGACATTTTTGTCAATGTATTACAACAATGTTGGTCTACTCTAGTCTGGTCACATGAAAGAAATAATATCACCATAGGGACGCCGGCGTCACGCCGATGTTCTCTCGGCGGCCGAGGCGCGCTAATGCTATATTACCGGCGGCGGCTGCAGCGTCATGCAAAACGTCGGCGGCGGCGACACACAGGTCTCTTGATCTCTGCAATTTGGCCTTTTGTGTAATAATGGGAGCAGCACCTATAACACCGCCCTGGGTGCCAAATACGCAAACCAGATGGTGATACAAATCACCAACACAAAACCCCTGTTTTACTGTATATTACGCCACAAGCAGAATTCAATGGTAGGCCTACTATAGATAACAATTTACAATTTTCAGAGTTCTAGCTGAGATAAAAGAGGATGTTATCCATATCGTAGCAGAAGACGTTACAAAAAAAACCCAGCAGTGCGAGCGTTAAGTGTTAGCTATAATCCTCGACTTTTTAGTTACAGGCTTTGATGCTAGATGTATTCTTACTGCGCAATACGACAACTACTCAAATTTTGAGTTCGGCTTTCAGTGGTATACTGTAGCTACTTACTGTAACCTTTAAAACTATAAGCGTAAACTTCCATTAGGCCTCTAGGCTCGAGTCTCTTCACCACGTTTTGAGAGATTACCATAGGGAAGGGGTAGGTATATGGGTTGGACTCCCCAATTTTTTATCCAAGTTTACGCCAAATGTATAAGATGTCGTGAGGACAATATCCTCACTGATAGAATAATTATTGTACAACGATATCATTGTCAGTTTCATATTAAAAATATTTCAAAATTTCTGGGTAATGCTGAAAGAACAAAATTTTGGAATTGCAGTAAATCTTATTCTATATCAGGAATCGATAGCAAAAACAAAAACAGAATTGACTGTTACGCAACAACAGAGGCGTAGCTAGGGTGTCCGGCGCCCGGGGAGAAAACATACTGGTGGCGCCCCTTCAACTTCACGAAAACCCGGACAAGCATAAAGGGCCATCACTTTGCATGGTTAAGTTATGTGAGCGCGGACGGCCTATACAACTTTA
Organism: Metaphire vulgaris; assembly: GCA_018105865.1. Lineage (NCBI taxonomy): Eukaryota > Metazoa > Annelida > Clitellata > Crassiclitellata > Megascolecidae > Metaphire > Metaphire vulgaris. The sequence goes on from CM030852.1 coordinate 9,762,889, forward strand.
TTGATGCTTCTTTTTGTTTTTTTTACTACCTTAAACCCTTTTTTGACGCCCCATCGGCGCCCGGGGGCATATGTACCCCCGCCGCTAGCTACTTCTCTGCGCAACAAGAATGAGAGCAAGGCGATCAAGGTTTTGTCGATAACCATTGATAGCACGACTGAAACTGTCCTTCCAAATGCTCCAAACAGACTTCACGTAAGATTCCACTGAGCGCTGAAGTGACGCCATTTAGTTAGAGGCACGACAGAACTGCTCAAAGTCACGACCGTTTTTGTAGAATAATGAAAGCGCAAACAATTCGCTAACAACGAGAAATAATCATTGGTCAACGGCCAAAGAACTCTATGCATGCACGGATAAACTACACAGCGCAGTCTTCTTCCTGAAAAAGTCTTGGCTTCATTCATTCGTCGTGGATTATGCAACATAAAAGTAAGGTAAGGGGCCATCCATATATTACTTACACATCTAGGGGGTGAGGGTGCAGAATTTATGAAGCTTTGCGTACGGCGGTTGCGTACGGAGGATGGGGGAAGAGTTTCGACTGAATGCGTGCGTTAGCACAAAAGTATATATTGAAGTTTTTTTTAGTTATCAAAGACACAGCGACCGGACGTGGGTCAATTGGTGCGCGGTTGATTGTGAATAAACTTATTGACCTTGTGGAAGAAGTACAGTAATTAAGTAAGTAAGTAGGACGAACTTTCGCAGTGCACCAGCTTATTCACGAACGCTCAATCTGGTTGAATTTAATGCATACATAGTCCGTAATCCGTAGCCCGTGGTGGTCAAGGTTGTAGATCCAAGTAGGCAGTCGAAGCAAAGTATTTCTTATCGGTCCTTTCTAGAGCAGAGGTTGAAGGATGAGTAGTGATGTTGGTTGAAATATTTCAATTTGAAATATTTCATGTAGTTGTGAAATTTTTGAAATATTTCAAGGGCATGCAATTTGAAATATTTCAAGATTTTTTCAACCTTTTTTCTCAGTGCCACATCTATGTTTCTTGTCAATGATATATGTTTTTTTTCAAAAAGTAAGAGTGGTAGCATTGACTTATTTTATTAACCTTCGGTTATAAAGAGCAGGATTTCTTTGCATCTAAAAGACTAAACCCACAGAGGGTGTCAATAATATAAATGCAAATTACAACTTAATATTTTATAAATAAAAGAAATCTATCATATTAAAATCGTTATTCTGTATGTCTGTTACCTTCAAGCGTTCTGATTGGTTGACTATTGGTAGACGGTTTAGACCGTTTAGTCCTTACGTCGCGATGCGTTGGTGGGCGATGTTCGAAGACGACGTTGCTATTGGTAACAATTGTTCGTAGTTTAGCACGGTGTAGTCGAGTCATTGCAGCGTCAGAGGGGTGGGCGTGCGACGACGTTGCTATTGGTAACAATTGTTCGTAGCTTGAGGAAGTTGTGCAATTTTAACGTACATTTTAACGTACACAAAAAATACGTGTTCAGCGTCACAAATGGTCACAGTTGCGTGATTTTAACGTACATAGGCCTAATTATTACGTGGCGCAGAGCTTGGATAAGTGGCGATCATTGAAATGTTGTTCAGCATGAATTCAATGATTGGGTATTAGGTATAGGTATTGGATTAGTATTATCCTACACTGCGAGCGAAGCGAGCGCGAGCGAAGCGAGCATCTTTCTAGTACTCAATTAAATTTTGAACAGGCAGCTTAATTAGCAATAGTTGTTATAGTTTTGCTTACATATCAATGATATCATGAGCAGACTAAAGGAAACTTTCGCCGCAGTGCCACCGCCACGTGACAGTGTGGTAAGGGGTCATCCATAAATGACGTCACTCACTTAGGGGTTCCAACATTTGTGACGATGTGTGACGACGGAGAGGGAGGTTTCAGAAATGTGACGCCACATAATCTAAATATTTTTATTAATACCGCAATGCTATGTTACCGCAAAATTGAGCGTATTTTGCCCTTATAATTATTATACACTTCGTTTTTAAAAAAAGAATTTGGAAAATTTTCTGAATAGTGTTTCAACTATAATAATTATGACTATTTTCAAATGAAACGTTAATTTTGACATTGGAAAGACGACACGAGGGTCAACGCATTGTCATATTTGAGGGGTATGACTTTTTGTGACGTGTGACGACGGGGGGGGGGTAAAAAACTGACAAAATCGCGTGCCAAAACTCATTTATGGATGGCCCCTAATCGTAATGCAGTGGTTTCCATACTTTTTCCATCTGTAGCTCCCTTGCCAAGTCCAGATTTTTCCAATAAGAAGACATTTAACAAGTGGTTCATGCAACAGGGTTACACTGTCATCAGAGACAGAGAGCATCAAAACACCTCATATTTTGCCAGTGTTGGAGTTGTGAAATGTGAGCTGAGGGGGGTGAGGACTGAAATTCAATTAATGACATAGAGACTGCATGTACCCGATATGCGATTTCTGTGAGGGTTGCAAAGTTAGCTGGGGGGTTTAACCCCTCCCAACCTGCCCCCCCCCGGCAACTCCAGCACTGTTCTTTGCCATCAAACAATGAATCTGTCGATTCCATTCATTCTAGTCAGTCTTTATCATTGTCGTCATATGCAGAATTTCCCCGAGATAATGCTGATCCAGATGATTCCTTTGAAATGCACTCTGTTTCGGACAATGACAGTGACAACTGACTTGAACTGAGTCAAGTACTTGCATTACTTTCATTACTGTAGCTTGTAGTACTGTACTGAAGTCTTAACCTACTGATGCTACTAAGTTACTAACTGAGTACTGAGTTTATAAGGTAAATTTGTGACTTGAAAATCTAAAGTTTCACAACAGCTAAAAACACAAAGCAGAACACTAGCACAGTTTAGCAGTAAGCTTGCATGGCATCAAAGTGCTACCCACTGATAAGGCTACAAGGTAGATACTTAAAAACAAAAGAAATCATTTGTTTTTTTTAAATTTCAAAAGTTTCATAAATTTCTGAAATTTTTGAAAAAATTTCATTGAAAATTTCACGCGACAAAAATTTCATGAAATCAAACATCACTAAGGATGAGGGAAGGAGCGAGGGAGCGAAACCGCTCCATCAAGCGCCCTATGACCGGCTCTGTTTACAGATGCACCTAACACGGTGGATGGTTGACGGAGAGGGGAAAGCTAATTTGCATATACGCATGGGGGCCCGCAAAATGTACGGGGAGCAACAGGGGGAGTGTGTCTGAAAATATGACTTTTGTGCGTACGTAATATATGGATGATCCCTAAAATGAACATCCCCAACTCATTCTCTCACATAAATCCACTCTGTGCCGACCAGCGACTCCTACCAACTTTAACCTCCACAGCAAGCAAAACTTTCCTTTACGTTGTAGTTATAAATGACTTGCTTAATTAAGACGGGATTATGAATCGCAGTCTTCATCCTCGTAATTGAGCTGATAGATGTCTACTCGGTAACGGTGAAGTACATATAACTGTTTCTGATCGGCTGCGAAATGCAGGCAAAATATACTCTCATCTGTCGTTAAAAGATTTTGCTCTGCTTTCGAGTCAAGGTTCCAGTGATGCAGCTGCAGAGTTCCCAAATCATCATCGTGATGACCAAAAATATTATCAGCATCATATTTGCATCCAATAGTTCCAATCAACAGATCACCATAGCGGAAAGAAGATAGGCTGGAAATCTTCTGCTGCCATTCAATATCGCGAAGTATAGTTTCATCTTCATCCAAACGCATTATCGTAATGTGAGTAGGACCATATTCCGATCTATCATAAATCACTGCCGCTACATCTGGCATTATTTCTTTAATGGAAATTATTACACCTTTACGAAACGGCATTGCAATAGTACGCTTAACTGTTCCTTCGGGAGTATAAATTAGCAACTCACTATAACCAGTGAGATAAGAAAAGGTGTAAAGAACAAGTACATCACCTATGCTGGTTACTGATATAATGAGAAACGTATTAACGTCCAACTCCAGCCATTTAGAAACTCTATTGTCAAACACTGGTTCAACTTTGAAGACATGAGAACTTTCGGAAAAAGAAATGTACAGACATTTGTTTATGCTGCATGATGCAATCGTTATGGGAACACCTATGCGGTCGATTTCAATAGACTCCAGTGACTCGTACGGGTATTTATTCTTGTACACCAAGATCTTATTCGATTTAGCGACGTATATCTTGTCTGCAAGTGACGTAACAATTTGTGAAAATTGAGAAAAAGAGCCAGGTAAATATTCGATATCAAACGAACTGCCATGATCTTCAAGCTCTCCCACACGTCGGACTGAGAGTCGCCTTTCAGCTGCAAAGAAGCAACAAGACGATCATAGTGACATTTTAAATAGCCATTTTACCACCATTGATCTCACCTACATATTCATCAGTTTGCAGATCTATTAATTTTTAAAGTGATTTTTATATAAATGAACAATTTCACCTTGTAGAAATGTTTAACTATAGTCGTCTAGTGGCGGCTTCAGGATTGGGCAAATGTGGGGGGCGTTGGAGTGGCAACTGCTAAGCATGGGGCCAACCATCTGTTGATAGGTATGCAGTAATAAGCATAGGGTCCAAACAGATAGGGCCACTGGGGGTTAGAAATTGAAATGGGAGAACACGGGCCCTCTGGGCTGACATGTGCAGCCGCCACTGCGGTCGTCATCATTATTATCATCATTGTACGAGTGTACGTCATACTCACCAAACTCACTGGCAAAAGCATAGTCCAGTTGAATGAGTTGAGGTACGAGTGATGCGCTATTTGTCGGAATCAACCGTTTATACATTCGTTGAATTATTTCTCGAATATCTTCATTGCTTGAACATTTTAGTTGATTCAAAGAGGATTCTGTTTTGCACCAAAACCACAATTCAATGCCTTTATTCTGCTTCGCGTGAAGTATGCAGACATCATTCAATCGTTTTTCAATAGAAGCATTCAACAAGTCATTAAGTATTAACAAATTTTCTGTTTGCATTCGTTGGAATCTCTCGATAAATTCCATCTCGATCTCTTTAGTCCTCGTTTCTTTTCCATTGTTGATGTGCACTTTCACTGCTTCTATTGTAAAAAATAGTTAAACATTTACGTTAGAATTTCATTTACTCCTTATGGCTGCTTTTCGTTATGTACAATTATTGATGAAATTTGAAACTATATCTATCTGAAAAGGCTAAAATCGTTTGCTATGTTTAAAAAATATCCAGCGGCATTGATCTGAAATAAGCATGAACACAGATTGTGAATATACTCAGCGTACCCTGTATGCCTGATGCAATCTCTCTAACTTTGATTTATGTGATACTATTAAATGCGCGTCATCATCAGCAACAACAACATCTCCAACTTATGTCAGAGAACCGATGAGACTAGCAGCTTGCCGGAGCCAACCGGACGATCCTTTTACACATAGTGCAGTCTTATTCGGCAAGAATCGCCTCCCAGTCTTAATCCCTCCACTCACTAAAGTCGTTAGCTCAGTCGTCATTCATTCGTTAATTCCTTCGTCTATGTTCGTAATTCTTTTCTCCACTAAGCGGCTGATGTGACTGAACATCTGAAGCTTCCTCTATACAAGAAACTGGCAACCGCCAGCCCAATATGACCAGCCCAGAAACACCCCAGAATTGTATGCTCCGACTCATAGTTATAGCTTCTTAACCTGACATAAGTTGAACATAACTTATCTACTAATGCTAATATTATATCATTCCTGAATTATGTTTGGCATATATCTGCAGTAGAGAAACAAACATGACTGCCAAACTAAGTAGATATTCGTTGCAAGAAGTGGTAAACTATTTCAATGAGAACGACAGTATCATTGAAGCAGATGGTGGTAATGATGTCAATGGGGGTAATGATGTCAATGAGGGTAATGATGTCAACAGTAGTGACTGAGTGAATAGACTGAGTCAAATAATTTCGGAAGATCGAGAAGTTTCGATGTGTTTAAACGGAGATCACTTTATATGGTGTTTGACTTTTTAAATTTGTCATTTTCAGCTATTTTAACTATTTCAGTTATTTATTTTCAGTTACAGTTACAGTTATTGGAATTTTTCAGTTATAGTTACAGTTACAGTTACAGTCAACTGATTTGTTATTTGTCAGTTAACTGATATTTCAGTTACAGTTACAGCTAACTGAAACCACACTGGTTTATGACAGTTCACAAATATACTGAGAGTAGGCCTATATTTTACTTGTGTGTTAAGTTTAGTTTCTTTTAGTCGTAGACCTATATTACATAACATACTCGATTAATTTATTAATAATTAATTAATGACACATATTGTTAATTCTGTATCACAACATTCTGTGATAGAAATTCCCAAGGCACGACTAGTTAAGTTCCAGAAAACCAAAACTTAGATTTGTGACTAACAATGTTTCATTGATCTCGACAAACGCGTCGGGGTGCATTCACACCCCATAAAATCAAAAACGTCGAAAATTTGTATGTTCGGATGAGGGTTAATGCGCAACAACATGTATAGCTTGATTCAACCAAAGTTGTCTTTACCTAGACACGAACAATTCATTTGAAGTAAAATTAAATTCTGCACTAAATGTAGTTAATTCGTTTGATTTGGCAACCTTTCGCTTGATATTATTTAGCTTTATCACAAAACATAGGCAAATTATTAATTGTTGGCAGTGGACATGATACGTTGCTGGATCCTTAACACTGCTGTTAGGCTTTGCTTCACTTCTTTCATATTCTGCAATGGTTGCTTCTAAAAATCAATATTTTCAATGATGAAAGTTTATTATATGAAAAATTATGTACAGACCTCCTCCTCTTTCAAGAACCAAGGCAGCTGGCGTTTGATTTGCAAGAGATAAACAATCTATTATTTTGGAGTATTTCTGAGAAGAGAAGTCTTGCAACATAAACAAAAGTTCGTGGCTCTTATCCTTGTGATTTCTTAGGCGTGATAGAAATGTTACTTGGTCTTCTGTGAGACAGCCACAAGACCCCAAAGGAAAGATAATTTCGTCTGGATGAATTAATTCTTTAAGAAAGTTTAGATTGTTTCTGATAATTGTTGATCGAATCTTTGCTCTTTGAAAGTAAACTGAAAGCAACAAACATTCGCAACGTCGATTTTATCTGTGAAATTCCAGGCCATTGAAATACTTATTACCAATGCTGCTCCAATCATTATTCATTAAATTTAATTGAGTCAGGTACATTTAACCTCTTAAAGTGTCAAACGATGGCTGCTAATGTCACTATTGCAAATTAATACGTCGTAATTTGGCCAATTCTCACTGATTATTTTATTTCGAAATTTCAAAATTTTACGATTCTTTCAATCGCCTAACCTGAGCCGATTTATTTAAAATGTCCCCTAGATGTCAAGTGAGAACTGGCATCCAAAATATTTAATTTAACTAGTTTTTAGGGCATATAATTAATTAGGTGTAGCCTAAGTAACTTTTTTATGAAAAACTAAAAATTTATCATCTTTTAGATCTGGTCTTAAAATATACCTGTTTGATTTGGCCTATCTCCCTTAGATTGCTCCCCCGCTGTTCTGACTGATCTTCCGGATTGACCTAGCTCTAATTCTATTTGGATTTGGTGCACCATCGGCCGATGCCCTGGGCATTATGACATTATGATAGTGGCGCCATAGAAGTCTATTGATTGATTGATTGATATCCTGAATAAAAGCAACTTAGAGAATAAACAAGCGTGCATGTAGTCTACTTAGTAAACGGAAAACATCTTGCATGATGGCTAGGACAATGAATGACGAATCTGGGGTTCAATTTAACATGACAAAACACTAGATACCTTTTGAAAGATGTCGTATTTTATTTCTGAGGTTGTATTTCTTCATTGAAATCCACCAAAGAAAGTCAACTGACGCTAAGTTACTGAAGATAGATTCATCACTTTGGCGTTTGGCCATGTCATCGGAGTACATTTGCACCAACACAGCTTTTGTTAGAATCATTTTCAACAATTCCTGAAGAAGACGAAATTCCTTTGCAAAATAACACAAATGTTTCATGATAATTATTTACTATTTTAATTATCAGTGAATGAGGTTTAATTATACTTGTAGTAAATTAGCTCTCCCTTAAAATTAGAGATCCTCTAGTCAAAGGATTCACATAACTCAACTTCAGGCATAAGATTTAAGTGGCAAGAATCTTATCGCTCGACCTTTCAGTTCCAAATATATGCAGGGCCACATATTAAATATCTAGTTCTTAAATTGTCTCTTCAGATTCTCGCTTTTTCATGTAGCATATCAGCATCTAACACTTTGTCAATTTTCTTCAATAGTCCTCTGCGATCTGCATAATGCGTTTTTAGATATACACTGTAATCGCATCTATAGGGGGGGTACTCACTTTATCGTCTTCTATGAGAGGATTGTCTTGATCCTGTTTAATGTCCACTTTACGGCGTCTTGCCTTCGAGCTCATCTTAGGGCAGAATGCTGTGGATGGCTTAGCCTTCTCGTGTGCGGTCAACAGCTCTGGCGATCGGCGTTTAACTTAGTGGCGGCCTGTATGTCATTCAATCCTTTTAAAAAGATAACATACAACTTGGATTATTGCATTGTATAGTTATCAGCATGTCTGCCTTACAAAAGGTCATTATTTCTGTTGGCCTAAATGTTGTCTACAAACCGGCATGCAATTGAAAAAAGGCTTCATTTAAATACACAAAACTATTTTCTTGCGCCATTTGTAAGACTTTTCTTTCTTTACCTACTGCGACCCACCAATGGTAGACACAAAGTGTATAAATGGCGAGGAAAAGCATAAATTCGGCTTCTACGAGTGCTACAAGGTTTGCATGCTAAATCTTTACACCGGTTGAGCCAATAGGCCTACTTCATAACGCTAAAACACCAAAAATAGTCACTTCCAAAAATCCATGACTAGAAACGCTACAAATAGTCACTTCCTCTCAACTTTATTGTGTAGCAATGTTACCGTTCTGGCGTCGTGCTTAAGAATATTACAGCGCCTTTTTTACATAGGCCAAAGTCATTCGGACAACATATCTCTGTACGCTAGAAATGCATCATTTAAGAGAGGCATTCACCTACTACGGTAAAAACGAAAGCGGAACGAAAGCGGGAACAATCTAACGTCTTTCAAAACATCCGTGTGTTGCTGCAGTGTTATCGCCTCGACTTTATAAAATTATAGCTTGCGTTCAATCAAGTAAGTAAGCAAGCAAGCAAAATCTCGTGGATTTATATAGAGTTTTGGTGGGAGTGCAGTAGTAGCCATTTATTTGTAGACGTCCAGATTTTCCTGAAATAACTACAGTGTATAGGCAGGGTGCAATATTCAACCAGGCAATGGTCTATAATAGGTCTACCGTCGCACCAGCTGTTTCTTTAGCTTTCGTTTGCCTTTAACATTCTGAGGACAAACATTCTGAATCGTCATGAATTGTTTTCTGAACCATCCCTATTTAATTCGCGCCTTTTGATTAATACGCGTACCTGTCTTTGATATCCAGAGAAATGAATCATAACTCTGGTCAATACACAATTTAGTGCCTAAAATGTTAGACATTTTCTTGAGTAATTTTGGTGTCCTGATTCCAAGAATGTTATCACTTTTAGCCCATCACCTCTAATTTCTGAGATACGGCTTAGTTGCCCTTATATTTTGGTCCTACTAATAATGCTTTAAATGGGAATCCTTAATCAGTTGAAATTGTATGTTTGAGCAAAGTAGTTAAGCATTTAATGAAGTATTCTAATAAATGATAAGGAAATACATGGGCTATTTAAGTAAAGTAAGCCTGTTTTCTAAATAATTATTATATTTCACACAAAGGCCCAAATACCATATGAAATGAATATATTAGTCTGTCCACTGTAGTTTGTAAGACTTCCAAGTGTAACGTCTGACTGGAGAGTCTTGTTGAAGATTCCAGCAGTGATCTGCCATCGTGTTAGTGTCCATGCACCTTCTCTGATCTCTTTTCCATGACTTTTATGTCTTGTTAAAACCTTTCACTTTGCTCTTCACTCATATCGCCTAGGTTTTCTGAAAAGCGATCTAAGTGGCTCTGTTGCCTGTCGGTAATGGATCTTTATGCTCATATTGCAGCTGTTATGATATGTTCTCTTGGTTCTGGATTGTACTGATTTGCTTACTTACTTTGTTATGTAGGCTTAGAGTCTTTCGTTGTTTCTGGCTTTTCCGGTTTCATGTTGAGCTTTATGGACGTTCGGAGATTATATTTTATTTTGAATCAACGAAAATCTTATATTTAATACAACATCACGCCGCGAACCCTCAACACAGCCAATCTTATTAAAATTTTTGAGCATAGCATGTACTAGATCAAAATAATTGTCTGATTTATGGCATCCTAGGCAGATGCGTCATTTGGGGGGCTGGGAGGCCGTGCCCCCAAGGAAATGAAAATATTAATTTATAATGTATTAATGTGCAAAAAACAGGGACGTCATTTGCATTTGGGGCAAAAAAGGTCAGCAGCCTCTAAAGCCCTAAAGGAGTGCTTGATGTCGAGTAATCTGAAGTAACTAATTGTAAAAAAGGACTGACAAGCAAAAAAACGTTTTTGCAAACTCGTCAGGTCGAAAAATTGCAAAATATTGCAAAATTGAAAAAATGTATCGCCCCCTCAAGAAAAGTGTGAAATGACGCCACTGATCCTAGGAAGTTTTTGACAACTTGAACAAATGGAATCGATATAGGCCTATATTCCGACAAATTGAGGTAATTGTGGACGAAGAAGCAGCAAAACTCTTCAGAGCAACAAATATTAAATATTTAACTACAACTACATACAACTATACAACTATACAACTATATACAAATATACAACTACAGCTACATACAACTTTAACTGTAGCCTAACTATAACTGGAAAATAATTTCAATAACTTTAACTGCAACTGTAACCGAAAAATAGGCAATAACTGAAACCACACTGTCGCTGGGTAGACCGAAATTAGATTCAAAAGTGTCATGTTCTAACTAATGTTTCACAAGCTTTGAAAGTTTCAAGTAGACTTAGATCTTAAGATATTTATATGCATGCAATCCTCCATACACGGCTTATATTATAATGATTAGTGTTTTATTAAACTTTTATTCATTTTAATCGACAATAAGTTTGCAGGGTCACAACATGTTACAAAGCCGCTGTCGTGTCGCACAGTTCCAAAAAGTTTGCAAGGCCCTTGTCAATAGCATTTTTACAATCAATCTTATATAGCAATAACGCAAGGAAGCGTATTCCGACCATTTTGCTCTGAAACTCCACTGAAAATAATGAATCTCTGAAAAAGTCTCACATGGCAATTAAGCGATTTTGCCATATTCACAGGATTTGTACGACGCACAACAAAGGTAGCCTATGTTCTGGGCAAAATTTTGAAAAACATAATTTGAAAGACACTTCAACATGTACTTCTCTCCTTTGGTCTTATATGGCAAAAATATGAATAGCTCTACCTAAATTATACGCCACATTTTAAATTCGAATTAAATCAGAGCTTTTGTTTTGCCATTTATTCAAAACTTAGAAGATTCCTTTCAATCAATGTTCTCTAGATGGCGCAATGCATTTTTTGATATTCATCATCATCAATAACCGTTGGCTCAGCGCCCTTGAATCTGATGCAATCATTACAGTTTTGTCCCAATCTTTTCTGTTGGCAGCAACATGAAATAGTTCTTGCAGACACTTTCTACACCAATCACAAATGTCATCACACCATTCCCTGTGTGACCTTCCTTTCTTGTTGGTACTGTCCATTATTCCCAGCATTATAGTCTTAATCTTTCTATCATCTTTCATAAGACAAATATGTCCAAAGAGACGCAATTTCCTCTGTATAACGTTTTGCATCAAGGTTTCTTTTGGCTGGATTTTCTTGTATAGATCCACGTTGCTGATCTTTTCAACCCATCCAATTCTGAGAATTTTCTATAGCATTTTCTTTCAAATGCTAAAATTCTTCTCTCCAATTCTTTTGTGATGGTCCAAGTCTCGCATTCATGCATTCATACAAGAAGCTGCTGAAAATATACGTTTCAAGAATCTTTTTTATTCTGAGACTTATTGCTTTGCTTTGATATTAGCCTACATGCTATTATTACAAAACCGCTGAAAGTGGGTCGCAGTTCCAAAATGTTTGGGAAACCCTGCCCTAGAAGATGAAATAAATGCCAGACTGAAAAAAGGAAGGTCGCCATCATAAGAATGAAAACATCTGGAAAGATAAAAAAATAGAACAAATAAGGGAATAATAGAAATTGTCGCACGCAGTACAGCATTACCATATGGATGCGAATTTTGGACTTGAAGAAGAAAAACCACGAAAATGAATAGAGGCTTTCGAGATCCGCTCATTACGCATCATAGAATGCATAAGCCGGAGAGAGAGAAATATATATATATATATATATATATATATATATATATATATATATATATATATATAGAGAGAGAGAGAGAGAGAGAGAGAGAGAGAAGAGAGAGAGAAAGACAGAGCTCATGAAGAGATTTTGAAACTGTCAGATGCAGAAAGACGGTTCGTCAACATGTGCAAAAGAAGGAAGCTGCGATATTTGCGGCACGCACAGCGGAACAGCGACGCTACATCAACATTGGAAAGGACAATCCATCAAGGAATGATGCCGGGCACAAGAACAAAGAGGGCGACCAAAGAGACGATGGGCGGATGGCGTGGAAGAGTGGACAGGACTGCAAATGTCAGCAGCAGTCAAGAAGACAGCGGATCGACATTGCTGGAGAAATGAAATCCATGCTGTCTCCTCAATTTCAGTTCATGAAGAGAAAATAAGAAGAAGAAGAAGAACAAAGAAGAAGAAGAAGAAAAAGAAGAAGATATTGATGATGGTCATCCAACTAATCTCCAACTTTATCTTCGTATTTGAGCTTATAGATTTTAGTCCGTCATTGTTAATCACAGCAGTCAAGAAGATCGACATTGCCGGATAAAAAAATTCATGTTGTCACCTCAGCTTCAGTTCATGAAGGAAAAATAAGAGGAAAACAAGAAGAATAAGAGGAAGAAGAAGAAAAAGAAGAGGAAGAAGAAGAAGAAGAAGAAGAAGATGATGATGATGATGATGATGATGATGATGATGATGATGATGATGATGATGATGATGATGATGATGATGGTCATCGACAGAATATATTCACTGATCGTCAACTTCATCTTCGTACTTGAGCTGATAGATTTTTAGTCCATCTTGGTTTATCACAAGTAACTGCCTATGGTCCGAAACGAAATGAATGTTAATTATAGGACTTTCAGTTTGGAAAAGATATTGCGATGCCTTGGATTCAGTGAGCCAGTGATGAAAGCCTATATTTTCATTCCCAAATTCTCCATAAAGAAAATCACCATAACGAAAAAAAGACAGGCAAGTGATCTCTCTGTGCCATACAATATCTCGAAGTATAGTTCCACTTTGATCCAAACGCATTATCGCTATGCCACTGAAGGCTGGCACATTCAGCGATTCTCTCGGTTTCTCATAAATCAACGCCAATACGTTTGGCATTATTTCTTGAATAGATTGTGTTTCTTTGAAATATCTCTCCATTGAGATCCTAAGCTTAACATTTCCGTCATGAGAAAACAATCGCAGCGTGGGATTGTTGACAAATGACTCGAAAACAAGTACATCGCCATTGCTCGTTGTGGACAATTTGAAGCTCCCATTTTCGTTCAGCCACGCAGTCATCCTATAGTTAAACTCTGGTTCAACTTTTAAGATACAATCGCTGCCTGATACGTAGAGACATTTGTTCACGTTGCACGGTGCGATCGAATATTGACTTAATTCGATGAATTTCTTGCACTGGTAAGGTTGTTTGTTATCATGAACGAAGATCCCTCTTCCGTTGGAGACGTATATCTTATCAGCAAGTGTCGTGACGCATTCTGGAATTCCATTCGTCGACGGATCTCTACAACTGCCCGTTGGTTGGAAAGAAAACCGCCTTTCAGCTGCAAAAGAATGAGCAAGAAAATCGTGCTGCAGTTGAATTTGACAAATTCTCACAACTATTCTAAACTACAAGTTTCTCGGTGCACCGTATATCAGTCGAGTACCTAATACCCTACAACAATATATGTTAATGTTCAACGTATGTATATTGTGCATATCGCTTTTATATAATCAGTGGCAGGGCCGCCGAGAGAATTATTTTCGGGCCCCGGTGCCAAAAAGTCATGGGCCCCTGACCTGTCAAGTGTGTGAAAAAGTTGATGACTTTTTTTGCTTCTCGGTCTTTTTATGGCATTACTTAATTTAACATGATTCCCCGGGCCCCCTAAAAGACATTTGCCGGGCCCCTCTGCTCATGACCTTTTCTTTCGCTGTCAGAGTATTTTTCAGGGTTCAGAATATTGCTAATACATCATCATCACCGGCCCCGGGCCCCTTTGAGCTCGATGGGCCCCGGAGCAATGTACCGGCTGCACCCCGTCTCCTCAGACCTGATCAGTGGCGTAATCAGGGTTCCGGATATGGAGTGATATCGGCATTTTCGGGTAAAAAGTCACAGACGAACAAAAATAGGCCAATGAGTACTTCGCACAATCCATTATTTCCCTTCGATCATGCTACTTACCCCATCCAATTTCTCAACGTTTTTTAAGAAATCCAACAATCGATTAGATTAATGGCGTAAGCTATCTGCATCGCTGCTTGCCGAATGCCGGAGATCAGCACCGGAAACTGCACGCTCGTTCGAGTACGGAACTAGCTTTACCTTAGACATATCATCTGCCTATGGCTTAGCTTTAATCTAAATTGCTTGCCTAAGATTTTTAAAATGCTACGACACGGGTCGGGCACGAAATATCGGCACGAGGCAAATATTATTGATATTTTAATTTTCGGTCTCTGCAAGTGCTGTGCTTACCAAACTCTCTGTTGTGATCATATATGTCAATGGTAAAATGCAGCTCCATAGAGATACTGTGTGTGGTGGATCTCAGATTTTGAAGTACTGCCAGAAAATCGGCGTCGTTTCTCGACTCCAGTTCCTTCAGCGCTGCTTCTGTTTTGCACCAAAACCAAATTGCTGTCTCTTTGTCCAGGCCTAGGCCTACGTGTAAAATGACGATGTCATCTGAGTCCTGTTTTCCTGATAGACTTATACCAATTGATTTGAAGGGCACAGTGAGTTTATTTTGAAGATCTTGGGAAAGAGCCAAGTTTCTGCTTGGACTGTCTAAGCTGCGTGTGACCCGTACTCTGACTACTTCTGCAGACATAAAATGCAAATTATTCAAAGAAATGACAATTCTAATTAAAGCAACTCTTCATGGCCATATTATCTTTACTTCATGTACAATTAAGCATACTGATGGTTGCTAAAATCAATGTTTTAGTAACAAATACTCAGATCAACATATTTGAGTACTTCCAAAATACTTAAAGTTTTTGAGTATTTAAATAGTATGTGAATGCCAAATACCCATACCAATATTTAAATTTAAAAAAATTCAGATACTTTTTCAAATACTATGTCAATGCCTTTCTATTTTTGTCCACACATCTCAGCATGCCGGTGTAGCGATCCCTTTCGAAATAAAACGTCCGGTCGGGTTTTATTGGCTCACCGTAGATATACAATGTGTGATACAATCTTAAATGCTTTTATATAATAATTTCTACATTTTGATTACAATAATAAATTCTAATGCTGCGGAGAAATGCAAGTCAAAGTAGAGTCGAATGTGTATTATAGAAGTAGAAATGAGGATAGTTATGGTAAATTAATATTGTCATGCGAGTTAGACAGTCGGCCAACTGGTGTAACAACATGACAATAACAGTAAATCAACATGACATTTTCATTAAATTTTATTAGGGTTTGAAAAATTTTTGATATACAAACCTCCTCCTTTCTCAAGAACCAATACTGCTGTCATTTGATCTGTAAAAACTAGACAATCAATAAATTTTGAGTATTTGTGAGAAGAGAAATCTTGCAGCATAATCAGAAGTTCGTGATTCTTCTCCTTGTGATTTCTTAGACGCGTTAAAAATTTTACTTGTTCTTCTGTGAGACAGCCACAAGATTCCAATGGGAAAATGATTTTGTCAGGATCTATGACTTCTTTAAGAAAGTTTCGATTATTTCTGATAATTGTCGATCGCATTTTAACTCTTTGAAAATAAACTGAAAGTAATCAACGCCATTCACTTAATTGTTTCTTTCAAAGTGATAGCCATAATCATTAACAATTTGAATCGTTCTGTTGGCCTAAGTCAAAAGTAGGCCTACCTTAACGGATAAATACAATATGATGTCAAATATGATTCTAATTAGAGCCGCATTTCAATTTCTCTTAATGGAGCAATACAAACTCAGGTTATATATATATATATATATATTGCCATATATATATATATATATATATATATATATATATATATATATATATATATATATATATATTGCCATCAGTACTTCATTCCCGAAGGTCTTATGAGAAAAAATTGTCCGGAGACAAAAATTAATGTGTGTTAACTCTCGCAGGTTCTTCGAGGTCGGCCACGAAAAAAGTTTCTCGAAAAGAGATATTGCATTGAAGCGTTGTATGACCATGGACAAACGCTGAAACAAAAAGCTTCCTTCCCTTTTGTCTTCGGAAGACTCTGAAATGCAACGACCTAGTTGTTTTATGAAGAGCTGTGCGTCGAGACTTATTGGGCCGAAGGACTCAAAGACCAATGGCAAAAAACTGTATCTGTTGTCAATGTAATCTGTTGTCAGATCTGCGTATTTGTTATTTTTGCGAACTACTGCTGCTGCCTCAGCATTCAGCATATATATATATATATATCCATTTACTTTTTGCAGAAATAGATCTGCCATTGCATTTTGCACACATGTAAATAGTATTGATTTATGTAAAGAGTATTTATGAAGAAGTATATGACATCTATGTTGCGTTGCTCCATTAAAAATGGAATTAATTAAGCATACAACTGTAGGCAACGCAAACAGTCTTCAAATAATTAAGAATAATGATACAGGCATTGCAAAAATATTGAGTATATTGTGTGACGAACCGGACCTTATGCACTATTTTTTCAATTTATTTTGCAGGAATTAAAGAAGAGAAGAAGACGAGTCGTGGTGATGGGAATCTTGCCACGCAGACTGTCACGGGAAATGGAGAGGAAGAGGACCAGCGTCAACGAGGAACTTTGGGAACTGTGCCAGAGCGAAGGAGCTGAGTTTCTGAACGCCGACTTCGATGTTTGGGACAGGTATTTGGGAAAGGATGGGCTGCATCTCAACAGGTATGGTGCAGATAAAATAGCTAGGAAAATATTTGCATGTGTTAAATGCTGCTGTAAGGCTTTAAACTAAGTAGGTTGACAGTTAGGGACAAAGCCATATGTCTAAGAGGTAAAGGTGATAACAAATATAGAGATAATATGGAAGTAATTAGGCATAAATCTAGGGGTGACATAGAATATGGTTTATCTAGCTGTCACAATTATAATACAGATGAAATTATTAATAACGGTAATGTAGTTAGTATGTCAGGGTATGGAAAACCACTGAACTGTTTTTATGTAAATGCTAGGAGTTTGATTGGGGTTTTTAAAATGGCCGAGTTGGAGATGCAAGTAAAAGTTATGAGTCCAGACATTATCGGAATCACAGAATCGTGGGCCAAGTGTGACATTGATGATACCGAACTAAATTTACAGGGATATGCTATGTTTAGAAAAGATAGGGAAAACCAGAGCAGCAAAGGTCATGGAGCAGGAGGGTACTACTTTACATTAAAGAAGGCTTGCATGCCATGGAGCGAACAGATATAGAAAATGATCACTTCAAGGAGCATATATGGTGTGAAATCAGAAGTCACCGAGAGA
This sequence comes from Metaphire vulgaris, assembly GCA_018105865.1. NCBI lineage: Eukaryota > Metazoa > Annelida > Clitellata > Crassiclitellata > Megascolecidae > Metaphire > Metaphire vulgaris. The sequence continues at coordinate 9,780,806 of CM030852.1, forward strand.
AAATATTGGTTGGGGTTTGTTACAGAACACCAAGTGCTATGGAAGAATCAGATAATGGAATGTTTGCTTTATTGAATAGGGTATCTAGAGAAAATGTTGTTATAATGGGTGACTTTAATTATCATGTAGACTGGGAAACGCTGGATACAGAGAGATCATGTGATAGGAAATTTCTGGACTGTGTCAATGATAATTTTCTGTTTCAGCATGTGACAAGGCCAACAAGAGGCAACAACATATTAGACCTGGTTCTAACAAGAGAGGAGAATATAGTTTCCAACGTGGAGGTTGGGCAGAATTTTGCAACAAGTGATCACCAAATGGTCAGTTTACTATTAACTTTGGGATTGGTCAACAAAAGCAGTTTCTGGATAGACGTAACTTTTTAAGGAGAATATGACCTGGCAAGGAAGATGATTACAGAAATGGATTTGGAGAGGGAGATAACAGGAAAAGACACCGAGGAAGGCTGGAGCATATTTACCAAATGTATGTCCAAAGTCATAGAATTGACCATTCCCAAACAGAAGAAAATTAATAACAAACTTCCTTGGATAACAAGAGAAGTGCAACGAAAAGAAGGGCGAAAAACAAAGCGTGGAGGAAACTAAGTAAACTCAGATTAGCAAGTAAAGGAAATGAGCAGAATCATCACAGACTTAAGATCTTGGAGGAACAGTATACTCAGAAAAGAAAAGCATCAGCAGTTACTAACAAGATGGCTATTGCAAATTTTGAAGGTAGATTAGCAAAAAAAATATAAAACAGAACAGTAAAAGTTTCTACAAATATTGTAATAGAAAGTTGAGACGAAAGGACACAGTCAGTCCCCTCTTGGACAGCGCAGGATGTGCAATAACAGACGATGTAGAAACTGCACAGATTCTAAATAACTATTTTTGTTCAGTATTTACAGAGGAAAATACAAATACTATGCCAGAAGCCAAAATTGTGTTTGATGGAAATGAAGAAGAAATGCTAACAGATATAGTGTGTGTACAAAGAATGTGTTATCAAGGTTTTGACCAATTTAAAGACAGACAAGAGCCCAGGATTAGATGGCTTACATCCAAAGTTTCTTTACGAGGTTCGAAATGAAATAGGACATGCAATTGCTTTGATAATCAATGAATCACTCAGAACTGGAGTAGTACCGCAAGACTGGAGAGACGCATTAGTCAGCCCACTGTTCAAGAAGGAAAACGAAGTGAACCAAGCAATTACAGACCAGTGAGCCTAACATCTGTAATCGGTAAAGTTATGGAAAAAATACTGAAAGAAAGCATTTTGGAACATTTGACTAGGCATAAAATTGTTAAAGATAGTCAGCATGGATTTACAAAGGGGCGTTCATGCCTGACCAACCTGTTGGACTTTCTGGAGGAGGTTTTTGATAAGCTAGACAAGGGCAAGGGAGTAGACATAATATATTTAGATTTTGCCAAAGCTTTTGATAAAGTACCCCATATAAGGCTGGCTGCCAAACTGAAGTCCTGTGGAATAAGGGGCAATATTCTCAGATGGATTGAAAATTGGTTGAAGGGAAGAAGACAGAAGGTTGGCATTAGGGAGGCCATTCGCAATGGGCAAGAGTTATCAGTGGAGTGCCTCAGGGCTCAGTGCTTGGGCCATTGCTTTTCTAATATATATAAATGATATCGATGAAGGATTACTGTCCAAAATTTCAAAGTTTGCCGATGACACAAAGTTATGCAGAAATATAGACTCGGAGGATGATGCAAAAATTTTACAAGAAGATCTAAGGAAATTGTTTCAGTGGTCTGTGGACTGGCAGATGCTTTTCAATATTGATAAATGTTCTGTAATGCATGTTGGGAAGTCTAATAATGGTAATGAATATTCTTTAGGGGAAGGTTCTAACCACAACAGAAAAAGAAAGAGACTTGGGGATAATCACCCATAGAAGTATGAATCCATCTCACCAATGCATGGAGGCAGCAAAAAGGAAACCAAATGTTGGGAATGGTGAAAAGGACAATTGTGAGTCGTGACAAAGAGATAATCATTAAACTTTATAAGTCATTAGTAAGGCCTCATCTGGAATACTGTGTTCAGGCTTGGAATCCATTCTTGAAAAGATATAGAACTTTTAGAAAAAGTGCAAAGACGAGCAACGAAGATGGTCAATGGGTGCCATAATTTAAGCTACGAAAAAGACTTCAATATTGTGGACTGACAACATTAGAAAGGAGAAGAGAAAGAGGGGATTTGATAGAAACATACAAAATAATGACTGGGAAAGTAGATGTGCCATATGATCGATTCTTTACATTGGCACACTATAGCAGCACAAGAGGCCACAAGTGCAAAATGTTTAAGCAGAGGGTTGGTCCAAGAAAGAAAAACTTTTTTAGTGCAAGGGTTGTGGACAAATGGAACAGTTTGGACGAGGTGGGAGTGACAGTTGAAACAGTGAACGGATTCAAAGGCTATCTAGATAAACTAGGTTATTGAATGCAGATGGTTACATCAGTGGTTTTCACACAGGCTTACTTAGCCTCCTAAACCACTTAAAATCACATTATTATTATATTATACTACAATACTGCTCAAAAAATTGTGAACACACGTGGATTTCTAAGCAAGGCGAAGTTTAAGGTTTTGTAAAAACATTGCAATCACAACGAATTTCATCCACATTTTCTTGTGTCTCCATCTTCATTGCATCAAACCATATTAGAACAGTCAATATTTTCTGCCTTAGTTTTATATTAGAGCGTTCCAAATGCCACGAAAAATAGTGACCTATGTCAAACGACACTATACAAAATGAAACGAATGTTATCTTCCAGAAAACAATTCTTTGTCAAATGGTTACAAGGTCAATCGAGACATAAGAGGGGTCTTAAGATAGCTAGTTTTTTGTATCACAGGTTTTACAGACCACAAAAATATTATAAAAATGATACCGTTTGAGTTTGATGCAATGAAGATGGATGCACAAAATGCGGATATAATTCGTTTCATCACTCTTCTGAATTTTTGCATATCAATAGCCTACTGTAAGAATAGTCTTTCCACATTCAAATGTCAAACAGAGTATCAATTTTAAGATATGTTTCTGGTCTATAAAACATATGATACAAGAAACCAGCTATCTTAAGACCCCTCTTATTTCTCGATGGACTTTGTAGACATTTGACAGAGAATAGATTTCTGAAAGACTTTATAGTGTCGATTGAAATAGTTTACCATTTTTCGTGGCATTTCGAACGCTCTAGAATAAAACTGAGACAGAATATACTGATTATTCTAGTACGGTTTGATGCAGTGTAGATGGAGACACAAGAGAATGTGGATATAATTCATTTCTTCACTCCTCTAAATTTTTCATAGCTATAGCTTACTGTAGCAATAGTCTTTCTGCAGGCCAATGTTTAACAGGGTATCATTTTATAATATTTTTGTGGTCTGTAAAACCTGTGATACAAGAAACCAGCTATCTTAAGATCCCTCTTATCTCTCGATCGACTTTGTAACCATTTGACAGAGAATTGTTTCCTGGAAGACTTTGTGTAGTATCGTTTGACATAGCTCACTATTTTTCGTGGCATTTTGAACGTTCTAGTATAAAACTGAGGCAGAATATATTGACTGTTCTAGTATGGTTTGATGCAATGATGATGGAGACACAAGAAAATGTGGATGAAATTCGTTTCAACACTCTTCTGAATTTGTGCATATCTATAGCCTTCTGTACATCAATCGTAGAATAGTATCATTAATGAAAACACAGCATTGGCGTTCTTTGTTGTGAATGCAATGTTTTAACAAGCCTTAAACTTCGTTTTGCTTCGAAATCTACGCGTGTTCGCATTTTTTGAGCAGTACTGTACTTTCCCAGAATGGCTGACGTCCGGCCGCTACACAGGATTAGATCTCTCTAAATTAAGGCGTGTTGGTGGTCGACCTTTTTGGCTAAGGTTTTACTATTGGAGGGCTGATTCCTTCTCTCTACCTCTCTATTGGGCCTTACTTCTTATGTCTCAGGTACTACATCGACTTCTACTATATCAGGTATACCTCGCTATCTTCAACTTCATGTACTACCTCGTTATCTCTGCTATCTCAGGTACTACCTCACTATATCTTATCTCAGGCACTACCTCAAACTCTCTTTCAGGTACTACCTCAATATCTCTCAGGCACTACTTCAAAATTGGCCGAATTGGGTACTACCGACGGATCTACCGAAACTTCTCAATGGGCTCTTTCCCTCTCGTAGCGCGCCGCGGTCTTATCGTTTGACAGGGCACAGCCCTGCCCCTTGGGAACCGCATCCGCGGTGGATTGACAATTCTCTAGCGGAAATGTAGTACCTGTACGGTACATCCACCCTATCTGACACTCCAAGTCAAAACTCAGTTTACCGGCCTTTTGTCCGTCTATGGGACTTCTATATATAGGGCTCCCACACTACCTATAAGAAGGTGTGCTAAAGCTGCAACTAACTATCGTGCAATAACTCAATGACGCCTAGCGCCACCTACTGAATATCTTACGCTTAACCTTCCTAGACTTTTAAATGCTTCTTAGGGTATTATTATTACTAAGAAACCTTACTTATTATTATTATTATTATTATTATTATTATTATTATTATTATTAATTTATTCCTTCCATTAATGTTTAACATTTCGTTCCCTGTACAGCGCCTCTGACTTTAACCATCTAGCTATGTTACTGCGCTTAATTAAGGAATTGTCAAGTTTACTACTACTACTACTACTACTACTACTACTGCTACTACTGCTACTGCTACTGCTACTGCTGCTACTGCTGCTGCTGCTACTGCTGCTGCTGCTGCTGCTGCTGCTGCTACTGCTGCTACTACTACTACTGCTGCTACTGCTACTACTACTACTACTACTACTACTACTGCTACTACTACTACTAATAATAATAATAATAATAAAACTATCTACCTTACCATCAGCGCCACCTAGAGACTGATGGATAAACTACTTTTATAAACTTTATTATGGGAACTCAGGCTCATCTATCTTAGCTATTATAATAATTTCACTACAATTGCATCAGACTTCCGGCTCTATGATTGCACGTATGCTGTATATTTGTTCCCGAGTTATTTAACACAAGAAGTCAATATTTGTGTAGGCTATTAACTAGTAGAGATTGTGAATATGCTATCAATATTGTTATTCACAATGTGTGTTGGACCTGTTTAAATGTATTTGGCATTCTGTTTAACAAGAAGACAATGAAATATAGGAAACATTTTTGTAGTCACCATTAGCACAGATAGAATCAATATCCGTGTCATTAAACAAGAAATCTGAAGTTTTTCGGAAAATAAATATATAAATTTAACGTAGAGCACCTTTAGACATCAGTAGAATTTGATTTTTGAGGTTGTCTTTCTTCATTGAGCTCCACCAAAAAGAGTCAACAGGCGCCAGCTTATTAAAGATGAACTTACAGTCTTGGCGTTTAGCGGCATCCTCAGAGTACATTTGCATGTACGTAGTTTTCACAAGGATTATTTTGAGCAATTCAGGGAGAAGACAACGAGCCTGTGTGAAAATATACACATGTGCTAAACGTATTTACTATTTAAACATTGAGATCGAATGAGGTGGTTCTGGAACATCTGTCATCCAATTGGGCATTTTCAGATCGAAACTTAAAATTAATCTCTTTCATTTAACTTTTCTTCCATAGTATGCCCTGCTTTGCTGTTCGGATTCGAATTATCATATTACAAGGTACGATATGATTTCACAATGGAGAGCGGAGACTCATTTCTTGGCCTTCATTACTACGTAATTTAATCCTTTTCTTTCAACCAATGATTATCAAACTGATTGCTTGTTGAAGTCATAAGCCTCATAAATTGGCTTGAAGCGCCTACTGAGGCGTTGCCATTCCAATGATAAGAAATCACTTTCAAATTTACCAGGTTATTTGAGGAAATAATTAGCAAATCAGAACATTTTTATATTTTTGGTTTCATAAAATGTTGTGATTTCTTGCTCACAGCGCTGTTCCTTATGGTTTTCTTTGCTTCTAATTTTATAAAGATAGCACTAATGTCGCAATAATTTCCAGTACTCTTGCCAGTTATTAGTTATGCAACCAAAACTTGCACAAAACAGCTGCTAATCCTAAAGCACAACTTTCGAATGCATTTCTGCTAAGTAGTAGACACGAGAACAGTAACTCACGTTAGGCTGAAAGATGTGATTGAAACACAGAATGCATCTTCTGTAATCACAAGCCAACCACTCAACGGAGAAGGAAACTGGCTTCTCCAGTTGAGCAAAATATTTGCTGAAAACCTTTTCTGCCAAAGTTTTCAAATGACCATTTTGCAATTTCTCTTGCATTTCTGCAGGTCCGCTGTAAGACGTCAAGTGAAAATAAAGCAGAATATGCCCTTCTTTCAGTTGAATGAATTTTAGTTTAGAATGACAATCGTCTTCCATGTCTGATACGCTGATCAGATCGCCGGCAATCTTCTCAGATATATTTCTTATGCTATTTCCATTGTTTTGAAGGCGACACCTTATTCTTCCTATAACTGAGAAAAATACGAGACACTCTAATAAAAAAGTTCTGGTCTGTCATATGAGTACTGACACGGACTGAAAACCCCAAGTCGGTCTGACAATTTTGGACTAAAACTCACACAAAAACGTAACAAAATTATCTCATGGCCATTGACTTGCAGTCCAAATACCAGTCTAGTTTCCATGCCTCACACTCCACTGAAACGCTTCACAAGCACTTTCTCTGATCTCTATAGGACCATTGACGGGCCAGGAGTCACTCCTTCTGCATTATTTTATGTCATTACTGCTTTTGAAACGATTGACTAGGGGTCACCCATATATTACGTACGCAAAAAGGCATATATTTATACCCCCTGTTGCACCCGGTAATTTTTTGGGCCACCCTTGTGTACGTACAAATTAGCTACCCCAACCCTGCCTGAATGAAAGTTGACCTAATTGACCGTCTAAACGTTTGACTAAAGGCGGCCTATAACTTCTTTAATGAGTATTGAAAGTGTCACGATGGTTCTGTTCCAATCGCCTCCTACCCTCCGCCAAGTCTGCGGCCAATTATTTAGCACCCGTGTGAAAAATTCTCGTGACCCTTTGTTTATCAGTGAGACAGTAATTGTGTTCAAATCTAATGTTGTGAATAACCAGCCTTCTATCTGAGCGGGGTTTTAATTGTTATGTACAGTAGGATATATATATGAATGTGTGCATACGTACACATTCTATGGTGGCGCCTATCTATGGCAGCCTGCACATGTTGTGTGTGCCTCGTTTCGCCGTCGTTTCTCGGCATTTGCTGACGCTCTGTCCGTGAATTTTGCGCCGGACATGAGGACTGCTTTTTGTTCGTCGGTTTGCTGAGGAGTTTTAGCCGTCCTCTTCTGTTTCGCGTTGTTCTGGAAGAATCCTGTCGGTCTCTCCGCTGCGGCTGGAAGCCGCCATGTTGGCTATTGTTGTAGCGCAAGGCGATGGTGATCGACTGTGTTCCGGACGTCGCTGGAGTCTCCATCTACTTGAGGACTGCGTTCCGCTCTTCAGTTTCTGACGTGTCACGTGCCGTTCTCTACCATCCACGTCGATCTGGAAATTCAAGTCGGTCGCAGCCGTCGAGTGTGCGCCAAAGTCAGTCATTACTTAGCAGACATGGGTCAATTACAATTATAATTGTAATTCAATTGTAATTAATTACATTTGGCCATTGTAATTGTAATTGTAATTGATCTGTGGAAAGTTCAATTACAAGTAATTCTAATTGTAATTGTCTTGTATGTAATTGTAATTGTAATTGAGCTATTGTAATTGTTTTACTCAATTACAGGAATGTGAGTTTTATAAGTTCTAATAGCGTATTAGCATGTATGAGCCCAAGACTTGTCAGTCTATGAATGTATCGCAGTGAATACATTGGATGGTTAGTGAATTGTCAAAGCACAGCGGTTATTGGTAAATGGACTCACTGCTCTGCCAGTTGCCAAGCAAAATTTACTTATTTACTTTTTACTGCCTTTCAAATTGGAAGGGAACCAGCTTATCATTTGTCTACTTCCTGTGTTCTGCAGCTGTGCTTTTTTTGTGAATAGAAGTTTAATGCCAGACTGCCAGTAAAGATGAGCATGAATAAAGAAGGAGTAATATGGAATTATTTTGAAAAGTCTGATGACTTTAATCATGCTGTTTCCAATGCAAATGTTAAAGTGAAATGCCGGTTGTGTGGTGAATTAGTGTCATTCTCGAAAAAGGCTACTTCGAATTTGTTGACTCATTTGTGGGTTTGTGAAACTTTGTGTTACGGTTTTTGAAATCGGCCGTAGCATATGACTTTTTGAACTAATTTATGTTAATTATTTTAGACACTTAAGTTTATTAAAAGAAGCAGAAAGAGGAATGAAAAGTAATTGTAATTGTAATTGTAATTGACACATTTGTAATTGTAATTGTAATTGATCCCAATGTAATTGGCTGTAATTGTAATTGTAATTGTAATTGACAAAAATCCATATAATTGTAATGTAATTGTAATTGCTTAAAACGTAATTGACCCATGTCTGTTACTTAGTGGCTGCCGAGTGAAAATTCAGCGGATTCGCGGTTAACTGTCGTTCTGGACGTCGTCGGATTTTCCATCTTCGTCGGATTTGCCGATTTCGACGACGGAACTATCTTCTTGCGGAAGGGACTCTGCACCGGACTTCTTTACGGCAGCAAAGTTCTTTCCATCATCACAGTGGATTTTAACATCGCCACCTTCTCACCTTCACTGGCATGTCAGCGGTGTCAAAGGGCTTTTGATTTTGGATTTTTAACCATGCGTACAGCGCTATATAAATTGTCATGGAATAATAATAACAATAATAAATTCATTCAAGGCCCCCTCCCCGCACGTATCCGTACGCAAATCTGATAAATCCAAAGCTCCCTCAATGCGCACGTAATATGTGGATCACCCCTATCATTCCTATGATATTCATCTAGAGTGCCTCTTTGTTTTTTTTGGTTTCTCTGTTGTTCCTTTTGGCTGGTTGAAATCTTGTCTCTATGAACGCCATATGAGTGCATCGCTTGGAAGCGTTTCTGGGTGATTCTTCACAAGAGACGGTATGCAAATATTCTGTTACATTAGGCCTACATTAAATTACAAAATTAGCAAAGAGAATCACCATTCAAGTATATTGAATGACTGAATATGCACTTTATTTAAATCGGCATACAGGAAATTATGGCAGAACCTTAAAAAGCATAAGTGAATCAATGATGCTAAAATGGATGTATAACTAAGACCAAAAGAAACCGCCTTTGTCATATATTTCTCATTAGGATAGTAATCGCCAAAAAGACAGTAGGAAAGAAAAGTCGGGTTCACGTAATTATAGTAAATGCCTACTATTCAATGCGTGACCGCATGTATATCGTAAGACGTGCAGGAAACAGCATTCACGCTTCAGCGTTATCATGCACTTTAGCGGAATAATTGTAGCATGCTAGCAGAATACAAAATTAAAAATTAAATTAAAATTAAATTAAATTAAATTAAAATTAAATTAAAAATTAAAATTAAAGAGGAGGAAAATGCTAAAAGTAAAATGCTAAAAGTAAAATACACAGAGCAGGAGGAAAATGCTAAAAGGAGGAAAATGCTAAAAGTAAAATACACAGAGCATAAGACAAACGAGGAAGTCATGAAAGAGATAGAAGAAGAAAGAAGCCTGATAGATACAATCCGGAAAAGGCAGAGAAATTGGATGGGACATGTCCTCCGGCATGACTCTTTACTAAGAACAATAATCGAAGGAAAAATGGAGGGAAAGAGAGTGAGAGGTAGACCGAGAAAGATGATGTTGGAGTGGATGATGAATAAAGGATATCAGGAACTCAAAGAAGAAGCAAGCAATCGATCGGAGTGGAGAAACTGGATACCTGGACCTGTCGAGAGACAGAAACACTGATGAGCAGCTCATAGGCCAGAAAATAATGTATTTAATTGGACCACAAATGTTACTTTCATCTTAGGCTGAAGCATATAAAAAGGGGTCTTAGGCAACCTGATTCTATGGCTGTCGCGAGCACTGCATGTCAGTTGATAACGAAGTTATATTTACCGTGGCCATCAAGAATATCCGCCACTAGGGTCTGATTGGCTTCGCGCAAGCATTTAATTGTGTCTTTGTAGTTTTGAATACTTCTTATTTGAAGAATATCGAGAAGAGCTTCGTTGGCTTTTGTATTAACAAGACTGCAAATATGGTCTTTCTGTCTTTCGTTGAGCACTTTTTTCCAGTAAAGTTCCTGGGCCAGCTCCGAGGTATTTCTCAGTAAACTGATGATGATATCTCTGTTACGGTCAATTGTCTGCTCTTCTTTATAAGTCAGAGGCAAATTGTCACCAAATGTGCGATCATTAGGATCATTTAGAGCTGAAACGAATATCACAAATCGAAAACACTTCATTTTCGCGTAATCACGAAGAAACTTTATGTACGATTGGATATAAAAGTTTTAATATTATCATTGCAAATTTTGGCAAGGGAGTTAAGAATAAACGACCAAAGTGACCATTGTAAGTTATAACCTTTCTCTGAATGAGTGAAACCTAGTGGTTATCACCTAGGGCAAACCCTACTGAACCACTCTAAACCAGTGACGTTAGCAAGGCCTGACCTCCAAGGACAGGGACAAGGACAGACCCCAAGGACGATGATACATAGGGCCTACGAGGACCGACCAACCAAGGACGAGGACCGAACCTCCAAGCACAAGGACCACAAAGACTGACCGCTAAGGACAAGAATTAAGGACAAGGACCGACCTTTGTCAGACAGGAAAAAAGGAGAAAGGAAAAAACCAAAAACGATTTAAATTCGAGTGACAAAAGTTAAAAAGCAAAGAAAGAGAATGCCGTAAAACGAAATCTAGTCGACAGCAATGTTGCATTTCAAATAAACAAGTGTTTCCAGCAGCTGATCAGTCATCTATTTACTGTCGAGTGTCGACGATCTTGAAATTCTTATGTGCGTATTTTGCAACTCGCGGGTGTGTAAAATGTATAGGCTATCCGAAAGGTCATTATCATTATAATTATGTATCAGTACTTGAGGATATTAAAGCTATAAATACAACGTGCAGCAAAGGGAAATTAGAAATAACGAAATGCACGCGTCCAGCTTATGCGTCATCAAACAGAAAAAGGAAGTTCGCCTGCGCCACTGGTATTATAAAAGGGACAATGACTGCACATCTAAAGTAGCTTAACGCAAGAATGTCAATATAAATCTACATAGGCCTGCCACTCCTGCCTTGGAACATAATTATCAATACAATTGAATATGGCATACGGTCAATTTGGTCCTTGTAAGGATTTTTCAAGGACTAAGCAGCAAGGACCAATCTGCAAGGATGAGGATAAGGACGAGGGCTAACTCCCCAAGGACGAGGACATGGATTTCAAATTGGTTCTTAAGGTGTCCTTAAAGACAAGGACTAGGACAAGGATTAACATCACTGCTTAAAACCCTGTCATAATTGTTTGTTTATTTTGTTTTGTATTTACTCGCCAGGTGGTAATTGCATACTTACACAGCAAATCGTTTGTAAGAATTAAGATATTTTTATCATTTGCATAATCGTAAAGAGAGAGAACTTCAAGATATTTAAAAGAGGCAAATTATCAGTGGCGTAGCCAGGATTCCGTTATGGGGCCACAACGATATTACCTAGCAAAAATGTTTCTCACCAGAAAATTAGGTCATCATCAAACAGTCCATCGCATATTCACGTACTCTTTGAGAGCATGCCCCTTATCCCCTAAATTTAGCGCAAATCACAGGACCGCTGCCAGCCCGAAAGGAGGCTGCCGGCTAGTGCCTCATGGCTACCCCAAAGCAAACGATCTTACATTAATTAAGTCATATAAAGCAATCAGGCAAATAGATCGTCAAGACCTGATTTGAGATTTTGAGTAAAGACATTAATGATTCGAAATTATTGTTTCATTTTCCAGATTGATGCTTTTCATTATTCTTTTAGGACTTTTCAATTTATACCAGTGCTGTCTCGGGTGAATTTAAATATCGAGAAAGTGGTTGCCTAATTTAGTACATTTTCAGAATTTTTAGAATTCCGTCTATGACTGTTAAATAGAGCGAGAATGCATTCCACCAACGCACTAAGCAATATAAATCAAATATATGTCAATGGTTTTGTTTATGGCCGCGATAATTTGTGATAAGCTCACAATCTGAAGCAAAAACACTATTATTGTAATCTGTATGCTGCTAACAACCCACTAAATGAACGATACTCTAATTATTTAAAATCAAGCATAAAATTGCATGTGTGTCCTTACATAAAATCACTCCTCTAACAAATTTAGATCCACTTACTGCAAACGTAGTTCACTATATGAGACTGGTTGTCTTCATTCAATGTCCCTAAGAATTGATTGTAGAGGTCTCTCACAAACACGATGTATACCAGAGATTCGTTCTTGTTGATACGAATTCCTTTTCCGCGAATGTGGTAGTACTCTTCAGACGTTAAGGTGCCATTTCCTAGGAGTTTGTCCAATAGTCCAAAATCTGGATCAATGTACATTTCCAAGAACTTTTTTGTCGGGGTCCTCCTGATTGCTGAAATTATTAACGGAAACGCTAAAAGTTGAATATTTAATGTAAGTGTTTTAACAATAGGACATTCCTATTCTTGTTAGATATGTCTCAAACAGGAATAATTCTTGCCAAATTTGTCTATTACCATTTCCTCTCATATTCTCCTTCCTCTTTTTGCATCTCTTTATTATAGAAAACAACTGCTGCATGTTTCAAGAAACAGTATAAATGAGACTCTACTGTTCAAAATATTCAGAAGATACAATACAACATTATATCATCTTAAGATTTATGCCCAAATCGATTATAGTTCTTCACTTATGCCCAGTCCTCTAGGCCTACTAAGTTTTCTATTCAAATTAACATTTCTAGTCATTTTCCAGATCCTCAGCGACGACCTTTGACTATGGGACCTGGGATAAGAAGGGACCCTGAAGTTAAGCGCCTTGAGATCGGAGCCTCGAAGGATTAAGCACTCTGAGAGCGGAGCACCATAAGTAGAAGCACTTTAGGTGCGGTGTGGTGTGTTGAGATATAGGTGCGGTGTGTTGAGAGATAAGTGCTGTACGAGATAATCAATCAATCGATCAATCAACTTCTATAGCGCCACTGTCATAATGCCCAAGGCATCAGCCGATGGCGCACCAAATCCAAATAGCATTAGAGCCAGGTCAAGCCAGAAGATCAGTCCGAAACGGCGGGAGAGCAATCTAAAGGGGATATGCCAAGTGCGGTGCGTGGATATATCGCACCAAGGAAGCGGGCGATAGATAGAGTGCGTAGTGTGAGAGCCTACCATTCTTAGCCAAAAAAGCTAAGACGAACGGACACGTGCCTTAGTGTTGACTGTTGAGTCTTACCTCGTGTAGCAGACCGGGCAGAGCCATCTTGAGTTTTAGTGGTCTAGGGACCTCGAGCACCCGGTTCGCCACAGTAGAGATCAAGCTAAATGGAGAGGTGCTGAAGCAAAGCGATAAGTTCGTATACCTCGGAGGTTTCATAAACTCTGATGGGTCATCCAAATCAGACATCAGTAGAAGAATTCGGCTATAGCTAGCGATGCAATGAGAAGATTGCAGATCATATGGAAGTCCAAAAAGATCAAAATGCCCAAGATCCATGTATATGAACCACTGGCGCTGGGTATCCTACTATACAACTCATAGGCGTGGACGTTCACAGCTGAGTCGGAGCGAGCACTAAAGGTATTTGAAATGGACTGCCTTCGGTGGCATATCCAAACGGGAACACCACAGAAATGAAGACATCAGAAAACTGCTTCTAGCCGAACGACCAGTAACCAACATAGGCTAATCCAAGAAAATGGGTTGAGATTCTTCGGACATGGCAACAGAATGGATTAAAACAGAATGCTAGGTCTATACAAAGCCCTGTTTGGAAGAGTCGAAGGAGAAAGATCGAGAGGAGGCCAGAGGAAAAGATGGCTATGCAACACAAGAGAAGACTACGCTGAGATTGGACTAGACGTGACGGCGGCCAAAAGATTTACACGAGACAGCACTAGATGATACACTGTAGATATCCATTTTGAGGCTGTCAAGGCGTGCAGAAGCATCGTCAGGGCATTGATGATGATGATGATGATGATGATGATGATGATGATGATAATGATGATGATGATGATGAGGATGATGATGATGATGATGAGTTAAAAAGTGATAGCACGATAGATCAATATTAATTGGCAGAGCACATTATAAGACTATTTTTTTATAAAATGACGTGATATTTCATTTCTTGCATTTACTAGCACCGTCTACAAATCTTACCTTCTTGATCGTACCCATGTTTTTCCATTTTATGATAGAAAAATGATTTCCTAATTCTTTTTGCCGAATTCTGAGCCTTTATAGAGCGGTATCTATTTCATTTCCTCTCCACGACTCCTTTTACAATTGCATCTTGCTAATGCGTCATATATTGTTTTAATGTTCACCTAGTCAAGGTCTTTGCACCGACTGCTGTTTGATAACCACAAACTCACTCGCCGCTCATATCTACAATGTCACTATTATACCTGTTATCTATTTGCAAAGACAAATACAGCCATTGGGATATGAACAACAGTGTATGGAGAGAAAGTGATAACGGTCAGCCAACAAGAGCCTATTCAATCGCTATTGTGAACTTTAATCACTCTAGAAGGTTATAGTAAGGGCCTTGCTCAACTAACTACTTCAAGATTCACTATATATATATATATATATATATATATATATATATATATATTAATACATACACACAATCCCTGTATACAGAAACAAACATGACAGAACGCAAGGTCGAGCAACAAGCCTATCTTAATACATATCTAGTGTATAGTACTATGCAAAATAGTTGACCATTCATTTATTTACATTTTCATTAAAATATTATATTCAAATAATAAAGTTTTTTAAATGAAGGAATTAATTCGGTTAAGATATTTTGAGATCATGTCCACGAAGTCGAATACGTCAGCACGACCTAATAAGAGGCAAACACATGTTATGTCTCTCCTCTCCCGCTCTTTATCTCTGAATAATCAATAATATCGTGATCGGACCGCTCTTCTTCTTCTGCTTCTTCTTCTTCTTTTTCTTCTTCTTCTCCTCCTCCTCCTTCTTCTTCTGCTTCTTCTTCTTCTTCTTCTTCTTCTTCTATTTTATAGGCCCCCATAGACCTCGTATATATAATTGACTTTACGTAAATGGTGATCAATTTTATACGAAGCAATCTTATCCTACTATGACTATACAGGGGCGGAAGATGGCAGAGTGGGTTACGTGCAAGAGCGTCAGGCTGACGGAGCGGGTTCAAGCCCCGTTAGTGCCCCTAGTGGCTTTCACACAGGCAGTAATGCCTTCTAAGCCACTCTAAAGCGTGCTAAGTTATGACTGATAAAGCGTTACAAAAAGTCCCCGAGATATCGCTTTGACAAAGCTTTGTATTGTGTCATTTACATGCTGTACCTTATGCGTATCAGCGAGTCATAGTTCACTGTGATGCATCAGTATTGGTGTGAGTTTCAGCAAGACAGTTTGAGAGCTATTGACAGCGCATGCAGAACATCGATCAGCGGCCCTGGCAAAACAGGCAAAAAGTGTTTTATTCAGACACCAGGCCTTGGGGATTGAGGCCTTTGGGGGGGGATTGAGGCCTTTGGGAAGGGTCGACTTGGTTGGAGTGGAAAAGACGCAGTTCAATGCAAAATTTGTGTCAGTGCTGGGATTTTAGGGGGGGGGAGTTTTAGGTTTTGGGGAAATCTCCCATCCTACCCTCCTAAAATGCCTGTATAAAACGCTGCAGGCAATTGGCAAACCAAAGCGCTTCGAAAAATTTGCGGCCGAGGAAGCTTGCAGTATAGTCCTAAATAATATATCACTCCTATTCTTTAATAACTTGCAAGCAGCACATTCTTGATTTTATTTCAAGTGGCCTTCTTAAGCCTTGGCTCGATGGCCTATAAAAATTCATAGAGCTAACACGCGACTATCATCTGGTATTTTTCCAAAATCATTTGCTAATACTGTTTTACTCACATTTTAAGAAAAGAAATCAGAACGTTCATTTGCGGATTCTTTGGATATGAAGTGGGCGCCCACACATAGAGGCCCCGGGAAAATCCAAATCTACTTTTGTAACTAGCAATAATTTGACTTTTAACCAATATTTTCACATTTAAACGCTACTAATACACAACGTTAAATCGAAAAACTTAACTTTAACTAAGAACTGTGAAGTTGAATATCTTAAAAACTATATTAACGTGACCATTAATTGAACGGGAATTTATATTACTTATTAATGCCATTTGTTTGAGCATGATAATATTGGACTAGGGAAGCTAGTAGAAATTCCCAGCATAAGAGAAAGTATAACTTACAAATATTTTTTACGCCTGTAAACGGCGCATGGCAAAGGCGTAATCAATTGGATTGTATTCGATCAGACGAAATAACGCAAGGATGGGGCGGACGGACATTTCCCCGCCAATTATTATTTAGACATAAAATTTGCGTTAACTAGTAGAATCTGTAGAAGAAATTCTCGGTTATATCGGTCCGTAAGGATTATTGGCTATTGTAAGCGAAATGAAGGCAAAAGAAGAAGCAGGTATTTGATAAGCGAATACAGTTATTAATTATAGCGCAATCTGAAGACATTACATGGTATGGACATGTAAACAGGATGGAAGACTTCTTGTTTTCTTCCCAACGAGATGGACAAAGTGTCTTGGACAGAATTGTCGACGATCGTGGAGAATTCAAAAACCTTTTTAATGCAATATCAATTCAACGACGCATTGTTGAGCTCAGAAATAGATTTCCTTCTGAATCTGGCGCAGTGAAAAGACTTGAACATTTCGCAGAAAAAAAATTTCGCCACGCAATAACGGAATTTTCTCAAGGTGGTTCAGAAGTATTATATTTATCCATTTCGTTTTTGGAAAGCATCTTGATCATTCAAAATAAAATGAAGATCTTGGCACGAAAACGCTTGAAAGTCTACGTTTACAGTCGCGACAAAATCACGAATGTTTCGAGGGCTTGAGTAGAAGTATTATGCATATACCAGTGGCGTAGCCAGGATTTCTGAAAGGGGGTTGAAAAAGTCGTCGATAACCACCATGGGGTTTTAACCCCAAAATCATAAAAATCGCCTCAAAAATTAAAATTGCATGGGAATACATTTAAAAAATTTCTTTCGCCGCGTCCAAGGGGGAGGGGTTAATCCCCAAACTCCCCGTGGCTACGCCACTGGTGCATATCAAGGAAAGAAATCTTTCACTTCAACTAATAGCTAACACTTTTCTTCAGGCTGTGACAAACTATACTCTAACGGCGTCCTATTTTATCAGCGCTGCTTATCGTTGTAATTACTACTTCAGCTGCTTGGAAGACTACGAACAATGTTTATCAGTATGTGACGAGGCAGTTGAACACTTCGATAAGGCTAACAAGAAGGCTCGCTCTGGTAGTTATTGCAATAAACTGTGCTCTGTAGCAATCACAAGTGAATGGTGCTCCATCTTTGACAAATATGTTCAAAGTTTATTTGGTTTCTTGCTTTTGAACGAACATCTGACCAAAGATGACATAGAAACATCATCTTGTGGCCTCATTGTATACGTGGAGCCAATGGCATTCGTGAATTATGCTCGGCGTCAAATATTGGTGAGGTCGAACCATCTGCATGTTGTCGAAGCAAGGAAACGAACGTGAGCAATTACGTCAGTGTTGCACGCTGCTGCTGAGTTCAATTGCAAAAGAAAAGGATGTTTTAAAAGGAATTTGGAATCAGAAGATTCTGCAGGACTTTGGCAGAAAAAAGCTTCGGAAAAATTGAAATCATTGGAAAATTTAAACTTGTTAACCCTAAATTCGCCAGCTTGACGTTACGCCACCAGTTCCTGTCAGATCGCCGAAGTTAAGCAACTTCGAGCACGGCTCGTACTACGATTGCTGACCATCCCTGAATGGAGTCGTTGGGCCGGGGGCCAACCAAGCCGATCATCGCTTAGTCGCGAATAACTTTTGGAAGCGCTATGCTGGAAGGGTAGGACGCAAGTCTAGATAGGCCTTAAGCAATGGTAAACTACTCTGAATTAAGATTATTGTTATTTCTGATAATGTTCTGTAGCCTATTGCGCATTTTGACCCAAGCTCTATCCTTCTCTATGTCCATAAAAACAACTGGCATCACGAAGAGAGAGACAGTCGAAGCATATGGCAACAATTGCATGAACATTTATTTCAATTCAATTCAAATGAAAATTGCCAAAGGTTATTTGAGCAGAAAACACACAAATTTTAATGAGATTCCAGGTTAAGTTTGTTACACTGTTATGGACACAGTTTCAACTGCGGTAATTTTCTTTATTCCGCATCACGTCCATAAAAGAGCTGCAACAACAAACATTAGTAAATAGGCTTAGCATCCGCGCGAAGATATTATATTTGGAAGTTAACTAATAACCGTTTTTGTTGATATAGATGGCAAATGACAGGCTAAAATCAGTAACCAACAAGTCAATATCAACTTATCTTTACCACATGATTTTAAAGTACTAGAAGAGATTCGAAAGAAAAGCTTAGCGTGCATAGATCGCTGTATAAAGTGTATATCCTGCTTGTGTATAGGCGGGGGAATACAAAATATTCGGGGATGGAGGGTAGAGAAGTGGAAATGAACCGTCGTTGCACTTTGTTTCAACTCAGAAGTGAATCTACTATGCTTCATAGGGTAGGTTAATATTCCTGTCAAAGCCATCATTTTTGCTTAGACGTGAATTCAATGACTATCTGCATGAAGTAAAGCAACTGTGATAACTGCTGTTTTAACGCAGTTTCGTCACGTGACCTCGGTGTTGATACTAATCCAATGAATTGCTTAATTTGCGTGTGTTTTTGTTAATTTATCCTCAGTGTCCCTGAATCATGCAATAATCTCAGCGCAGAAAGCTTTATAATCAATGTTCCCTCTAATGGGTCGCCTGAAAATGCAGGACTGGAAAATGACGGACTGGAAAATGACGGACCAAATCGCAGGGTGTGAAAATGCAGGACTGGAAAATGAAGGACCAAATCGCAAGGGGTGAAAATGCAGGACTGGAAAATGATGGACTGGAAATTGCAGGACTAGAAAATGCAGGACTGGAAAATGACGGACCAAATTATCAAATTGCTAGTACTGACAACGAAGACAGTGAGGAAGAGCAGATGCTGCAGCCGACTGTACATGATAGCTTGCCTTCGGATAACCTGCCAGCTGAGCCAGTGACAGCCCAGAGTTTTGATTGTTGTGAGGTATGTCTAGTTGCCCCGCGTGCAGGCGTCGCGATAGTTTCTTGTGGGCATGCCGCATTTTGCAACACTTGCGCAGACACGGTTGCAGAATTGTCAGGACATTGTCCGCTTTGTCGGACTCAACTGCAATGGTTATGCATCTATGTAATTAGTAGGTCCTTTTCAGACTTGTAGTTTAAGTTGCTCAACATTTACTTTTTGCCTTGTTCATTGTCAACTTCACATTGACAAACACTGTATGTTGATGCTTTACATATTTTTCAAGGCTTATACTCTTATTAGCTTTACTTGTTGTTTTTGCCTTTTTCATTGCTAACTTCAGATGTAAAACCACTTTGTGTCGATGCTTGATTAACGAATGCTTGTTTTTTACTGACTTGAGGCAGTCGTTAGTTACATTGACCTTCCTTTGTCTGTTATAAAGTTTTTACGGAGTTCAATAATTACAACAAATAAACAGCTTATGTCTTATTTATATTTACATTGATAATGATAACACAGTTGATAACAGTTTCCTTTTATAGATCATTTATAAAGAAATTAGGAATTACATTTTTACCCCCTGTGATTTGGTCCTTCATTTTCCAGTCCTGCATTTTCACCCCCTGCGATTTGGTCCTTCATTTTCCAGTCCTGCATTTTCACCCCCTGCGATTTGGTCCTTCATTTTCCAGTCCTGCATTTTCCAGTTATTCACATTTTTTGGTCCGTCATTTTCCAGTCCTGCATTTTCAGCGCTCCCCCTCTAATGTGGGCGCGTGGGCGCGTGCCTACAAAGGGGAGACACGTGCCCCTCAAAAATTGTATTACCCAAAAAAATTGAAAATTTGCCGCAGGTATTTCATTTATTCATTTTTATGAAATGATTTATTTTAGAAAAGCTCATCACCATCACAAACCATCACAGCTTGGCCAGTAAAACGTATATTAGGCCTATTATCATTAATGTGACACTCTACAGACCTATGCGAGAATCTTTAAACCTTACTAACAGCTGCCTATGTTTCATGTTCATTATCTTGTATTGCGTGGAAAACGTCAAATTGTACCGAGGAGTCTTTGGATCTTTGAATACACAGTGCAACTAAGAAAACGAGTTTCAGTTTTAAGAAGTTGAGATGGAATATATGGATGCGGAGGTCAGAGTCGCAGCGTCCCAATGGCTACTATGGCTCTAGCCATGGGAGGCACACATGACGGGGGCGGAAAATTTTGGAAGCGACCTTTTTTGCTTGTCGGGGTTGTCGTCGAGGAATTTTGGCGAAGGCGGCAAAATTTGGAAGGGGCGGCAAATTTAGCGGCGACGACCTTTTTTGCTTGTCAGGTGTAATAAGAGTGAAATCGGGACGGCATCTTTGCCAGGAGCCATAAGCGGTATGAATGCACGCTACGCCACTGGCGGAAGTTGATGCTAACAAAAATACGCCTAGCAGTGCAAGTGTTAAACTAAACAGGAATGAATTTTCAAATTATCAAATCTTAAGATCACTGGTGAACACTTGAATGAAGGTGAATAGTTTACCTTTCCATGGTAGCTGAATGCTTTACATCTTCCATTTGATCGAAATCAGCATCCGGGCTTGAGTGCTTTGCAGTCGTAGCTATAAAACATGGTTCAAAGATAATTCGCCAAAAGAAACCGTCTGACCCGGATCGTATGCGAAAGGACATAAAGCCTGAATCAGCTATTTCAAAACCGTGCTATTACAGATTCAACTTAATTAGAGAAATGGGCTATACTTTACGCTGTGTCCGAATAAAACGGTATCCCTTGCGATAATGATGAAAACCACTAGTAAATATTCACATTTTCAAAATATTTAAACTAATTTTAGTCCTGACAGAATGTTGATTGCCATCCAACTAAAATTTGTATTCGAAGTGTTTCCCATTGGCTCCAACACAAGCTTCAAGACGACCAATAGTTGCATCGATAACCAGCTGATCAAGTTCATCCCATACATTCACAATTCGTTCACGGAGTTCTCAATGGCTCTGATTTTTGTTCTGTAAACCTTCTCCTGCATTATTTCCCAAATCTTATAATCAATTGGGTTTAAAGCAGGACTGTTTAACGCAAATGATTTGGAGGTATGAAGTCAGGAGTTTCCTTTCAGTGGCGGTTCTATGTGGGGATGATGGTGGATATATCCTCCACCGGACATTTTTACTTAATTTTTTTGCTTCGTGTTACTAGTAAAACTATGAGGAAAACCTGCGAATGACGTCTTTTTGCTTGTCAACCTATTTATCGGTAAAAGTGTAGTAAAATCTGGGAAAAAATTCCCATTTTCAGCCCCCTTTTCGGCAAAGATTTAAAAAATGTTTTCTTCTCTTTTCATCCCTCACCAACTTCCCATGAATTCATTTCATACCCTCGCCAAGAAATCCTGGAACTGCCAATCTTTCCTTTGTCAACAATTCAACAGTTTCACGAGCTGGGTGAGCTGGTGAACAATTTTGTATTAATGTGCAATAATCTGGATATTGATGAATATCAGATCATTTATTAATTCTCGTAAGTATGTCAGAACATAAATAAAATTTAATTTTAGAATTGATGAATATCTACTAGTGTTGTTCATCATTATTTCAAGAGATCCCGTCTTATTCGGACACAGTTTATATAGGCTTTATGAATGTGGTTGTTTATAATATTCCATGTTTTTTTTTGTAAAGCGCCTTTGATTTTGGCCCTTGCTATGCTACGGCGCTATACAAATTGTCATGAACAATAACAATAACAATAATACTTGCAGAATTCAAGACGTTGTTTGCGTAGAAAAAACTTACTAGCAGCATCCGTGTTTTGGATTACAAGCATCTCCAGCAGAGCAATCGCTGTCTTTTTTGCAAGCTTCAAATTAAACAATTGTAAATCTATTAGTGCGTGCTTTTAGATTGTTCGATTAATATGGCAGTTTATGGCAGTTTTAGTCGAGTAATCGATCTATTCGGAGTATTAATTGCATATATAGCTTTTAGCTGACTTGCTTGCATTGCAATTCTGCATAAGCCTGCAGTAATGTAGTATACACTTTTCACAATCACATCAAGCACGCGTCAGTTGCAACTAATAAATTACTAAATTTCACAGTTCACAGTTCACAATTTCACAGTTCATATAATACGTTTGTATATTAAAACTGTAGTACTGACAAAAAGATGTCTATTAGAACAGCTTTAATGAAGACCATTCAAAAACGTTGTTGGTTTAATTATTTAATACTATCTGTTTCCCCGTCAAAAATGACAGCGGAGATTCGATATTTCCTACCCAGATTTTTAAAATAAAATTTCTAGCATTTTGCCCAATGATATGTCTTTGACCGCGAACATGGCTTGCTGAGCAATCTGACGTTTGTCGGGTTTCTAGCTCGTGATAATGCTACATATAGCTGGCCATGGAAAAACATAGACTCGCTTAAATGTATCCCTAAGTGTTAAAATGTTTGCTCGCTTGAACATAATCATCGTTTCCTCTCTTTACTCTTACTCAGGAGAATTGGTAACGCGTTGGAGCGGTAGGCTGACAGAGCGGGTTCAAGTCCCTGGTACGCGGACTATTGACCACAGGACGATTGACCATAGGACGATTGACCATAGGACGATTGACCACTGGACGATTGACCACAGCGGACTTTTGACCACTGGACGATTGACCACAACGGACTTTTGACCACTGGACGATTGACCACAGCGAACTTTTGACCACTGGACGATTGACCACAGCCGTGAGTATCAGGCTTAGCACGCTGTCTGCTGTATGCATGCATGCATGCATGCAAAAAGGAAACCAAATGCTATTGTCTATATATATATATATATATATATATATCGACTCACTATTGTCCTTTTCATCATTCTCAGCATTTGGCTTACTTTTTTGCATGCGTGCATGCATGCGTGCTAAGCCTGATACTCACGGCTGTGGTCAATCGTCCAGTGGTCAAAATTCCGCTGTGGTCAATCGTCCAGTGGTCAATCGTCCTATGGTCAATCGTCCTATGGTCAATCGTCCTGTGGTCAATAGTCCTAGAACCAAGTCCCTTTAGCGACCCTAGTGGTTTTCACACAGGCAGTAACGCCTCCTAAACCACTTTAAATCACCCGATGTTTATGTCCCTTATCATGTATTCATACATGTTCAAATGTTTGCATTTGAGACTTGTTGATGGTCGTTACAAATGCAGGTAAGGTAAAGGTAGGCGCATTTCCCATAGGGTCCAGTGCTGATCCCCGGTTTTGTTGCCATCAGCCCATAGGTGGGTAAGCCAGGTAAGCCATTTATCCGCGAACAGTGGCCAGTCATTCCTCCGAAACAAGGTTATCCTCTAATTTTGTCATTGCTGCTCATTTTACCACTCGAATTGAGTGTAGGCAGAGTCAACTTCTGGAAAGATACAGTGAGCATTAGGATTTAGCGGTACTTCAAAACGAGGAGGCTGGAAAGGGAGATGTAAAGGGCAGGGTAGGGAGGAGAAACATGAAAGAGAGAAAGCAGAGAGGAGGATAGAGGAATGAAAGCGGAGGACTAATCATCAATAATCTAAAGTGTGTGGATTATGTGGTTATGCTGAACTTCAAGAGAGGTAGTGCAAACGAGTGCGAAATATGGGCTTCAAACAAATGAAAAGAAATCAAAAGTAACGACGATAAACGGAAACAACATTTTCATTAGGGTTGATCAGAAGGTGTTAGAACAGGAAACACACCTCGGCGTCATCTGCTCAGGAGACTGCTCCTTGGAAGAGGAAATAAATGCTAAAAAAAGATGGCCACGGGTTCATTTTGGTAGAACCCAACCCATAAAATCTCGATCCCAACCCAACCCATGCAGACTCAACCCAATCTACCGTAATACATTACAATTCTTAAACCAAGACGTATTTTCTGGTCCAACCCAACCCACCATAAATTTGGGGAAGTCTAACTCAACCCAACTCATGGATCAACCCAACAAATGACCCTCTCTGAAATGTGAGAAAAATTGAAGTTCACATAATTATTATAATTTCATAGACTGTTTCTTAATAACAGTAATATAACAGACTTTGTAAGTATCCTGGTTTTATCCAGTGCACGAGACACTTTCCCCCATAAAAATGAATGTCTAAGTTTAAGCTGGGGTCAAAAGTTAAATTCAAAATTATGAGTTGTAATCTTACGATCACACATTTCGATCACATGAAACAGAAGAATAACCACAACGAGGATCTTTATCCAATGGCGCACGAGGATTCCCTTCTCCATTTCTGATTAGTTTCACTGACACCAGATGAAGAGTTCTCTGCTCGAAATAGCGATGCCATAAAAGCAAACTGATTTCATGCACAAAATACTGTCTGCCAATTATTTGATTATCAAATGAACGGTCGTGTTGTTAGACTAAGAGAAGAATAGGCTCAACTGTCTACACATTTTGCTAACGTAAGTTGCTGCATGACATTTATGCAATGCACGCGGTATTTATATGAAACAACTTTAATATCATAGGCCTAAAACGGGAGCAAAGTGAATGCTTTCACAGTCATATTTTAATTCATAATATCAAAAGCCTTTAGAAATTTCACACACGAACCAGACGCCTTTTGATAGCTGATAAATCGGAGCTATTTAATGCCTATAGAAAATGCTTCGCAACTATCCATATCGTCTTATAAGATATTTCGTAGTTATTTTCTTTATTCTTTGTCGTGTCATTTGCGCTCTAAAATTCGAAACCTGGACAAATAAATTTGAAAGAAAATATGCAAAATGCATTTCAGCAGACAAACAGTCGTACACATTTAGGATTGAGTAGAGCGAAATAGCCTAAGTTATTTTGTATCCTTTGATATCTACAGCATCCAAATATCGAAATATGGATATAATATCTGCTTGAGAACCAGAGCGCGATTTGTAGGGGAAGGGGAATTTCTCCCCACTGCCCAAATGCATCCTCCTACTGCTACATCCCACCACTGCTACACTTCCCCAACAACTACATCCCTCGCAAGCTCGAAATATCCCCCCACACTGCTCCAGGTCACAAATCGCACCCTGTTGAGAACTATGCGGTTTTCAGTTCAATATTGTTGGATGATGCTTCCCTATAGCTCTATTTCTTTCTATTTTCACTATTGCAGCTCAAGTCTGCTCCTTGCAGGTTCAAACCTGCTCACCCAATAGTAACATCATAAACATTTATTTTAATTTGAAACTATTGCGGAAATATTGGCGCATTGTTGAGACGATTACCGAAATAGAAAATTGCAAGCAACACTATGCCGAATATATAGATCAATCAAAGATTTAAGCCTGTTTCATCCTTGAGTCTCGATATTAAAATTATTTAAAAAAATAAATAAATTACCTGCTGAATATACAGTAGTTGTAGTCAGATCGTGGCTCTCACACACTCCGCTGTCTGAAGTCCTGTTGCCAAGGATTGCTTTGCAACCTCTCTTCTTAAATACCCTTTTTTGAGAGAAATAAATGACATTATTTTCTCTGAAAATCTTGATATCTTCCAGGTTCTTAAAAACAAGTCGTTAATAATAAATTTGCAATGCTGTTGCACTCTAACATTTCCATGTGACTTTGATAGAAATGTTTTTCTGAAATTTTGCCACTTACAAATCGATTGCTGATAACGTACATTTACAGTGTCATATAGAAACATTATTTTCGTGTCGTAGCAATATCTTTAAATTATGAGCGAGCATCTATCATGACTGAAGTACTTATTATTCTTGCTGCGATACATTTAAATTGCTATTTTAAAAGAAT
The DNA here is from genome assembly GCA_018105865.1 of Metaphire vulgaris. Classification (NCBI taxonomy): domain Eukaryota; kingdom Metazoa; phylum Annelida; class Clitellata; order Crassiclitellata; family Megascolecidae; genus Metaphire; species Metaphire vulgaris. The sequence continues at coordinate 9,807,035 of CM030852.1, forward strand.
AATTAATCTTTCCATGTTACATTCCCAGCCAGACGTAGGTCGTAATTAGTAATAACTGTCTGCGGATAAGAACGGTCGATACAGATAAATCAATCTTTTGTTGATATTGGCAAAAACACGTTCGAGAAAGACACATGTTTTGATTTGATGTCGCAATAAAAGAAAACAGACATTAATTCACGAGAAACACTTGACATAGATGGCTTGTGTATTTCAAGCGCATTGAGCCTACGCAGCGGGATCACGTTGTTTCAGAGATATAATTCCTAATGCACACGTGTGCTTTCTCTAATAACTTTAACGGTTTAACCAGTCAGGAGCTATCTTTACGCAAAATAGCGACGTCGGAGTAGAAGCTAATCACCGTGGGTTTATAATAGTAGAGTCGTTTCATTAGCATCCGTGACCATTTTGTTCCTATCTTTTTTATTGCTGATTCATGTACCGTGGACTATTAGAAGAAGATTTAGCTCCTATGTCCTTCGCAAATTTGGGGGCTAACTGTGCAAGAGTCCAAATTACAAGATGGCCGCCAATGGATATATAATGGCAGATTAAACTAATTAACTGTTGAAAATTTTTGACCAATTTGATCAAATTTGCATGGTGGTTAGCAATAATACTTGTTTTAAGATGGTTATTCAAAATGTTTGCTAATTACATTTCAAATAGGTCGGCGTGCACCATATTAGCGACTGAATGTAACAGACGTTAATGCGATGTGCGTTCGGGTTAGCTCCAGTTAGTGTGTCACTTTAGAAGTCGTCATTGTCTACAATAATGACTGCTGGTTTACTTTCAGCAATTTCAAAAGACCAGTTAAGTGATCGCTTAATGTCAGTTACAACCATAGACCTCTTAAATTAATGACTGACGTCAGCCAATCTCTCGGGCCCACGAACTTGGGTCCATTGTCTTTAGCACCTTAGCATCTATTAGGCCTAACTGCTGTAACTGGAGCTTGCACAGTGATACAACCATGAAATTTAGTAGTCACACTCAGAAATGAACTCTCTACGCATTTCAAGTACCCCGAAGTTGATGACGTCATTACACTGCAACATACACTGATTTTAAAATTATGTGTAAATCATGTTAAAGTCACTGTATTTCGCATAGGCCTATATTGCATGCTGCTGATCTAGCCCGAATATTTAGTAATTAGCATCGGAATCTAGTAGGCAAGAGTGGTTCGAATTTTCGATGCTGAACAGAGAGCCGGGACAGGAGATACAACGTTCACGTTCTTCGATTGCTTTTATGAAGGCAACACTTTGTGCACCATTAACTAGTTTATTATTGACTTGGTTCGTTGCCTAAACTGGTAACCAATTAAGTGATTTATTTGAGTTCTAGAGGGAATCCTAGAACAACCAGCGTTCGGCGAAAAGACAATCAGCCGTAGATTAAAGAAAAGGAAGTGACCAGCGTGATGGGAAGGCGTTGCGAGATGCCCAGTTGGGAACCGATGTGCAGGAACGGCCCATGTCAGGTATGCAACCTGTCCCACGGTCTAGAACGCGAACAAGAAACGAATGCGGCAGATCTGCCTAGAGCACATTATGATAACTAGGCCTACATCATATACTGAGCCTTTATTTATTTATACGTCAGTTTCATCGTTTGTGACATTATGTTTGGACAGTAAACATAAAACGCAACAAAGATACGTCTGAGAAATGGATTTGATTACACAAAGTAGCAGTATATAATATTAATTTAACAAAGCATAATTGATGATGAGTGCCTAAAATATGGGTGTAATATTGCATAAAAATCAATTTCTCGCAGCCTGAATTGAAATAGGAAATAGTCGACGACACTGCCAAAGGACGTTTGTAGAGAAGCTCAGCAAGATACATACATAGAAAGATACATAGAAAACGATCGTTTTACGCTAACCTCGTCATCTTGCCCCATGTCCTACGTTTTCACCGGCTATTTTTGCACAGACAGCAAGAACTAGGCGGTTTGTGAGTACGATTTGGAACATAATTCTTGCTGAATTAAATAGTATCAAGTTTCTAGAAGATATATAATTGAAACATTTCTAAATGTAGGATTGGAAAGGCGAAGAAGGATAGGACAAGATGAAGGGCACAAGATGGCATGTCTTCGCCATCTTGCCCATGGCGTCGATGTGTGGCTAATTTTTAACCATTTCGTTAAGATTTATTCCCAAAGCCTTTAGACATGCAATTCTTAGGCATTGGTGCGTACATATAATATAAGAAAAATTACTCGAGGGTAACAAGGCAGCTGGAATATGGAGTTGCTACATTTGGCCAATTAAAGCTGTTACAGCAAAAACTGTAGCCTTAACTAAGCTGCGAGTGATTTCGGCATAGGCGGCACACTATACTATCGGCGCAGTCGTTCCAGGCCGGGTACCCCGGCACTGCCTACGGCGGGCGGGGTAGTTTTTTCGAACATATTTTTTATTATTATAGACAGTTACACTACTGTATACAGCGACACGCACACGGACTTGATTCGGCAGCTAGACCTGATTAATTGTAGTGACGGTGCCACGTGAGGGATGCATCCCCACCGGACTTTTTTGGCTTGTGAAACATATGTTGGGATAAAAGTCTAGTAAAACTACGGGGGAAAACTGCGGATGACCTGTTTTTGCTTGTCATCCTATTTTTCGGTAAAAGATTAGTAAAATTAGGGGGGAATTCCCTTTTGTCACCCTTTGTCGGCAAATTTTATTGATTTTTTTCTTCTCTGTTCATCCCCCGCCAACTTCCTATAAATTCGTTTCATCCCCACCAAGAAATCATGGAACCGCCACTGATTAGTTGCCAAAGGTTTTGTAGCAATAATCGATAATTATCGGTGTTCAGTGTTCGGACATTTCAAGTAGTACATTAGTCATTAGGCCAATCATTACTTCAGTTCCCCTTAGTCACTGACGTTGGTGCTAAATGCAAATGTTGAAAGCAGTGCTAATGCTGGATCCACCATTGTAATGTTGTATTAGAAAGGCATTTTTAAAACATTTCTTTTTTATAAGTCACACTGGAAAATGCATGCTGGATAGTTCAGTTGATTAAACACCTCAATCCGCTGCCGCTATTTAGTAAAAGGGCCGGTGTACTCTATTTGTCTTCCGCCGCCTATGGCTTTCGGTATACCAGAAGCGACATTAACTATGACGTCATGCCAAGAAATAGCATAGGGTCTACCGATCAATTATCCACCAAACAGTACGATTTCAGTCAGTGTTTCGCACCCATAAGTCAGTACTCAGACTGGGAATATGCACTAGCTCTTTCATTCTGCAAAAGGCTTCCTTGTACATGCCTATTCTCATTTCAATCTTCTTCTAATTTCGACCGTCGTTTGTGATGTAACTCCCGATAACCTTTCACTTTATGCAGCTGTACATAGTCGTTGTTGTTGTTGCTGTTGATGATGATGATGATGATGATGATTATGATGATGATAACGATGATGATGATGATGGCGATGATGATGCACGTCTTTTGAGTTTACCAAGATTTTTGTCTTTTCAAGTTTTATTCCGTTCCATATTCCGTACCCCTCTTGATTATGTCAACATGGCGGGTTAAGGAAAGGCTGATGAGAATAGGCTGCAGGCACTCCAGGCAGCCCTCATTCAGCCGTCGGCATGTAAAACTGAAGGCGCTGACCATTCCGTTCTCCGTACAGGAGCTGAACGCACAGATTCCTTCTTATATAATACTTACATAACTCAGACTTTGCAAGTTGGTCTTTGCTCATGAGATGTAAGACTTACATGTAGGTGGTAAGCTTTGTGAACGTGTTCAACAGTACGATGTCATTAGCATCGTCGAGATAGTTGAAGCCGTGGCTCGGCAATTTGATCTCTTATTATTATTCGTTATTCTTGCCACGATCCAATTTATGGCTCATCGGAATAGGCAGCGGCAAATAAATTAAATCCATCCGTGAATAAAAAGGCAGATTTTTCATGCAGTCATGTAGTTGCACGACTAGGAAATAAAAGCATTTAAATAGGGTCTCGAATCACACCTGTCGATGAGTTGCAGTACCAAAAATACTTATGTATATTGTCGAGAAATAAGCTGCAGGAAGAAATCGTCCAGCAATAGCAATGAACTACAATAGAGTTTCTTTATAGCCAGGGATATTTTTACACCCCTTAACACTCCCAACACCCCTCAACTTGAGATCGACACTCCCCAAATTTCCTAATCCCGAACACCCCCAAATTCGAGAAGTAAGACCCCCGCAACACCCCCAACTTTATTTCTCTGATGGCCTTTTTTGCTTGTCAGACTTTTTTGAGACCTAATAATTTTTTTTTTGTTTATCAGAATTTTTTGAGATTTGATAAGGCTTTTGGGTTTTTTGCCTGTCAGACTTTTTTGTGGGATGACTTTTTACCACACTTATTCGGCAGAGATCCTCCAAATTTTATCGACAGGCCCCCCCCCAAATTCACAATACTAGAAATAACCCTGTTTATAGCTCACATGTTTTGGTGACATTTAATCACGCGACAGTTAAGAGATGATGGTTGAAGGTGATGGCTATTGACGAGTTGCTGTTAACTTCTTAGTGATTTCGTCAATTCAGTGTCACATATATATTTTATGCGTGTATGTGTGTTTGTGTATGTATGATACATGCGTATGATGTATGTATTAATTATTATAGCTCGGCTTGTCTTAGCAAATGGCTTATCTTCGGCTGCTTATATTAACGAGTGCGTATATCATCTGGGCGGGAAGTTAGCAGAGTGGTAACAACGTTGGGTGATGGAGCAGGAGGTCGCGGGTTCGAGTCCCACAGGAGCCCTAACGGTCGACTCAGCCTGTATCGCGAAGGTAAAATGAGAAGCAGTGGTAAAATTGTCTGCGATAAGTCAAACAGGTACGCTACGCGATACACTAGCCCCGTATCCGTGGCATTGCGTGCCTGGCTGAGGGCTATAGCAACGGAGATCAGCGCCGCCCTATGAACCCGTTAGGCTCGGGGAGGACTTTGACTTGGACGTTGATATCATCTGCTGCTGCTCAATGCCGCTGTGGCGGCGTCAAACGTCAAGAATGATTTATTGAGGACTTCTGCTGCGTGGTTTAGCTGCCATGCATAGTGTAGCGTAGCAAGGATTGTGTTTAAGTCTGTTCATTTAAGTTGACATGAATAGGCATTGCGTAATAATTATTTGTGATAATTTTATAAATTAAAACTGAATAATGTTTCGAATAATTTGCTTTCTATTAAGCCTAAGATTAGATAATCATTATAACCTAGTGCTGTATTTTAATCGTGGTCAACGTGCGATTAACGCACGATTAATGCATTAAGCTATTAATCGAGATAAAAAAATAATTGCTGAACTGCACTATTATACACCCCAGAGATGTCCATGTGTTTGGTTAACCCATGGGTTGGGTTGGATTTGGTTGGGTCAGACTTTTCCATATTAATGATGAGTTGGGCTTGGTCAGAAAAAAGTCACAGTTTAAGAAACTGTAATTTATTACAGTGGGTTGGGTTGGGTCAAGTAAACCTATTATCGGCATAGGTTGGGTTGGATATTTGATCGATTGGGTTAGATTGGGCTCTAAAAAATGAACCCATGGACATCTCTGATACACCCTATTGAAGCATGTGGTCTCTGGGTGCGCCCATGCAGAGCCATCAGTGTTTCACTCGTAGGTGCTGGTTATGATGCGCTTACCGCTCCATACCGACTAATGTGCATGTGTCTGTCTGGTTCCAACTGTTTTAGTTCTATTGTAGTTAAGTATCAGAAGATGTGCCGAAGATCAGAAAACATCTTATTCTCGAGCGTTTTAGGGAGCGTCGTTTTTACGCAAAAAGAGCTAATATGTATATTATTCTAATACAAAGTCCAGTCTGTAGAACTAAGTATAGTAAGCTCTGTAAGTTATGTGCGTAGCTCTGGCTTAGTGCGTCCTTGTATAGACAAGGTAGCTTTTAGAGTCTAGAGTACTCTAGACGTTATTTCTGCGCAGTAACCAAAGCGATTGAAAGCGTTTTTATCAGTTGATAGAAAGATTTTGAATAAGTTAGACCAGAGATGAGTTTCTTCGTTGATATCTGAAAATCAACAGAGAATTTATTTTTCGTCGTTCACTGAATTTTCGTTAATTCTACAGCGAAATGAATTACAAAGATTTTCGTCGCCATTGCTTAACGAGTCGCCAATCAATCGCTCGCTTGCAGGGTGGTAGTGCCTTCGAACTACCACTAAAGTTCTTTATAAGCAATCCGACAGATTCTGATCGATTATTTTACTTCGACGTCATCTGCGCAATCCCGGAGAATCGAAATCCTCCGAAGAACTTCAAAGGTACTGTACTTATAATTGAAAGCGTTGATAATCATTCAGGATTCGCCAGATTAAGGCGCAGTGATTCTAGGAATACCTATTATTTACGTCCAAAACGTATTGCCAGTAGCACTAATAATGGTCCTGCGGTTGAGATCGATCATGAATATCGCCTCCCACTAATGTTTAGGATGGGATTACAATTCTTCAGCCGCAAATGGGGTCGTTTACAGGGCATTAAGACTGATAAGAGTTACTCAGTGTATTGTCCCTATTGGCCACAAGAGGCCCAAGAATGGCTGACAAGGAAACGGCAAAATGGATGGCCAGACGGAAATCTCATCACACGAGTCAAGAAAGGCGGTTGTCATTTTGTATCAAAACCTCATCAAAACAACCTAGAGGACAATACACAATGGAGATTTTCTTTTTCGAAAGCAGAATTGATTTTAATTCACAGTTGGACACCAACTCAAAAAGAAGTCTATCACATGCTTCGTCTTGTCAAAAACAAGATAACAGATAAATGTGGAGGAAGCGAACAGACAGCTTTGCGTACGTATCACTTTAAAACGCTTATGCTTTGGGCGTGTGAACAGAAACCTCTGGAGTTCTGGAACGAGAATAACATCACAACATGTGTCCGCGAAATACTAATTGAAATGGTGAAGACTTTGAAAAATGGAAACTGTCTTAACTATTTCATTTCTGAAAACAATATGCTCGATTATTTGGACGATAGAAATCATTTCGCAAAAGAGATTGAAATTCTGACGGACTTTGTAAAGCATGAATGCTCAGATCCAGCAGCCACAAAAATTGCAGCTTTCATTCAATGTAATTTATGCATATCGATGTCAAATAAGTTAAGCGAGCTTGTGCTTTTCGACATTCGATCAAATGTATTTCCATTGCATGAGAGACTAAATGGACCGCTAAGAGACCTTCTGTTCAAGTGTGAATGTTTCTTACCGGAATTGCAACAGCTTTACAGCGCCATAGAAGCAGATGTCCGACTTATGTCAATTAATGAAGTGCCAGATAGAAAAACAAGCAAAGATTACAGCGTAGCCTTCAATGGTTACACAGCTGCGTTGAATTCCGCTACCGACGAAACGGTGAAGGTTTTGAATGTCAATGTTGCCAATCTGCTGGATGGTTCTGGAAAGGAACTTTTACAGCGAATGACGTTATGGCCTTTATATTTTCATAAAAAATTGAATGAGACAAATTCTTGCAATGGATGCGAGCTTAGCACATACGAAGGATATCTTGAATTTGAAGAGTACAATATGCTGACAGCAGAATCGTCAAACGAGACGGATACTGCAAGATTTTCTATCCGGAAATTCGTAACACAAAAGATTGTGTCCTATTCCAGGAAACAATTCGCTAAACAGTTATCGAAGTATATTCCATCGCCAATGTATTTCATGAGCGCAGCTTATTTGACAAATTTTTACTACAACACGATGAAGGACGATGAGAAGGCATTGAGTATCTGTGACGAGATTTACAGATCGTATTCTAAGTTCCCGAAGCTTCTTGATAATTACATTACTTCTCAAGCAAATTTGCCAATGATCATTGCGACTGAATTTTCCACTTTATTTGACGATCACATACGAACTGTGTTGGGTTTCATATTGCTCTGCAAAGCCTCTTCGACGTGTATTTCATCAGAAGATCTGAAGAAGGTCGTCTTTCCTTTGTCTCCAAATAGATTTATACGCTATGTCGGGTTTCAGTGCGTGCTCAATACAGACGATAATGTTCCAATGGTTTTCGCTTATACTCCTGATGACTACGAATACGAAGTCCATTGCACGAGAACGACAGTTTCTTTTAGCGAATTATTTCTCTCAGCGGCCATGAGATGTAGAGGAGTGAAGATCCTGCGATTTTCTTCTGAACATAACGAATTGTGGACATCATTTGGGGAAGGTCAGTGAAATGTCACACACGCTATACAATCACGCCTTTGCTGCCGAATATTCTCTCAAACTACAGATGAGGGAGTACATTATATCAGCATATGAATAAATATTTCCTAACGCTGAGGGAAATTTCTCTCAAGTGTTAGGGAAAAATTCCTCAAACTTTAGTTTACGGAATTACAGTTCTACGGCTCTTCTGCGCTTAAAACCCCACAGTCTACATCTTCGCAGATAGAGATCGATCTTCAGAATCTAATGTTTAAGCTGTCCCATGTCTGACTGCTCCTACCATAGATTTCTTCTGTAATACCATCCTGATTGGTTTGTTTCAGATAGCGCCATATACTGATGTCCGTCCGTCCCTGAGTCTCCATCCACCCTGTACTGCTACAAGCAACTTATCCACTATTCTAGATTTTCATAACGGTTAGTTTTATGCGCTTAAGTGGGGGCAAAATCAACACCTACGTGTAGTCTGGTTTTGCAGAGGTACCTTGTTTTGTTAAACGTAGTATTTCTAATTGAATTCCACATGACGTTTTTTAGTTCTTGGAAGAATTTGGTGCCGCGTTGAAAATGATGCGAATTTCGAAAGCCAATACCTAATGAACGAGCTTAACAATCCAAACAATGCATCTCAAAACCAGTTGGAGCTTCGTGACATTGGATTTGTGCTGGCGGAACCTCTAGCATCAGCAGCAGACCTTGCTCTCTATTTCCTCTTTCAATCGACAGACAACGTCAAGCGTATGAAAAAAAGACTCAGGAGTGGAGCGTTGAAAACTCTCGTTGAAAATGACTTTAAGAAGCTGTTAGATCGAGGGCAGATGCCAATATCCGTGTCTGTAGAATGGTTTCCCGGTGACTATGAGAGATGTATTAAAGGTTTTACTCATAATTGATATTCGATGCAAAGTTGTTTTATTTATTGGTCAAACTCCTGGTAACATTATCGCATGAGAATATCGGCTACAACTGTCCTGCTTACGTAGCGCTATATAAATTTACGAGATTTTTCTTACTTGCTTACTTAATTGCGAACTCTGCAATAACTTTTAACAGAGCTATTTTTATTTACTCACCTGAGCATACTCTCTTCAATTATCTTTAAGCTTAACCCTTTAGAATACAAATCGTATTCATTTGCTTAGTGGCGCATGAGTGTCAACTCCGTATTTTTATGTTATGTTAATAATGGTAGGGCCTATTATAATTATAATACCGTGTTTCGTTTGGTTTTGCCAGGTGCTAAATATAAAAGCACACGCTTATATTTTAGCCTATATACACATATTTGTATGCACGGTGACTCATTTAATTAAATCTAGACCTCTTTGTAGTTTGGTTATAACTGTTCCAGATATAGTACGAGCCTGATGAATATTAGTACATCACTGTGTTCTGTACACAATATGCCTTTATGTGATATGATTCTCGTTTACATTTGCTGTATCAGTGTCAATATTATAATGAAAAAAGGAAATTTCATGGAATACTTTTTATTACAATGGACTTTTTTTAAATTATCGAGTTCTGTTTTCATCTGCAAAATAGCAAACAGAGATGCACTTATATTTTCACTCTGTCTACAATAGCCTACTTCAAATCTGCCGATCGCAGATTTACAGCATATATACATCATACATACACACACACATATATATTCAATGCGTCTCGACTATTCACTGCCTATAACCAAATATATTTAAGATGCAATACGCAATATGCATACGTCAATTTTTGGTAATAAGGTAAAGTAAAGTTCATCCGTAGGCTCCGGTGCTGATCTCCGGTTTCAAAAAGGTAATAGGTTAAGTAAAATGCACACTTATTAAGTTGCTGATGAGCCTTTGGATACAGTTTTAGCAAATCTTCTCTAGTGCTGATAGCTAGTAGGTCTATTTTATAGACAGTAGTGACTTGTTAAAGATATAGTGATTTCAATAACCGTTGTCATTTTGTCCATTAGAAATAATAACAGTTGTAATCTTAAAAGCCTAGTTATGCAATTGCCTCCTCAGATTCTCACTTCCTCATGTAGCATATCAGCATCTAACACTTTGTCAATTTTCCTCAATTTGCCAATTTTAATTTGTCAATTTGCCATCAGTTTAAGCGTTTAAGATATAATGACATCTATACTCACATTATCATCATTCATGAGAGTATTTTCTTGATCCTGTTGAATGTCCAGCTTACGGCGTTTTACAATCGAGCTCATCTTAGGCAGAATGCTGGGAGAGACTTCGCTTGCTCGGGTGGGATAAACCGCTCCTGTGATCGGCGTTTGGCGTTAGGCTGCCTGTAGGCCACTCAATCCTTCTTAAAAGATCAAGTACAGCTTAGTTTACTTCACAGTATAGTTAGCAAAATGTCTGCCTTACAGTAGACCACAATTCCTGTTGGTCTAAATCTTGCCCACAAAGTAGCATGCAATTGAAAAATTGCTTCATTTAAATACACAAAACTATTTTCTTGCACCATTTGTAAGACTTCTGTCTGTACCTAGTCTGACTCACCAATGTTAGACACAGAATCTATAAAGGATGAGGAAAAGCGCTGAGGAAAACGCAGCAAAAGGACTACAGACAATGGGAAGACTTAGACATATTTGGAATGCTAAAGAAATAAATATCAACACAAAAATTCAAATATACAACACTACCATTGTTCCACATTCAATTATCATACCAATATACAAAGGAAAAGGAGACAAAGAATTATGCGATAACTATAGAGGAATAACTCTGCTCAGCATACCAGGAAAAGTCTTCACAAAGATTATACAAAAAAGAATCAGTAGTTATATAGAAAAGATAATGGGAGAAGAACAAGCAGTATTCAGACCTGGAAGAAGTACCATAGACCAACTCTTTACCTTAAGACAACTGATAGAAAAATACACAGAGGCAAATAAAACTGTGTGCATCAATTTCATCGACTACAAACAGGCGTTTGACTCAGTATGGCACGAAGGCTTATGGCAGGCTATGAGAAACATTGGTGTAGAAGAGAAACTAATAAATCTAATACAAGCAATATACAAGAAAATGGAAAGTGCAGTAAAAGTTGATAAAGACCTATCAGAATGGTTTAAAACAGAAGTCGGGAATAGACAGGGATGCGTGCTATCTCCATCTCTCTTCATAATAATTCTAGAAGTAATCTTTAAAATAGCAACTGAGAATCTAAACATTGGAGTGAATTGTAGTGGAGAAAATATATCAAACCTTAAATTTGCAGACGATGTAAGCTTACTAGCGGAAAGTGCTAGAAGTTTAGAAAGGCTTACAGACCAAGTAAATCAAACAAGCAGAAGATTTGGACTCCGTATTAATCCAGAAAAAACTAAAGTCATGGCAGTCAACAAAAAAGAGAGAAAATGATACACATATCAGTAGAAGGAAATAACATCGAACAAGTAAAGAATTTTACATGTGTTGGAAGAGAAATATCAAGCGATGGAAGACACGAACAAGATATTAGAAAGAGAGCAGCAAAAGGACTACAGACAATGGGAAGACTTAGACATATTTGGAATGCTAAAGAAATAAAGATCAACACAAAAATTCAAATATACAACACTATCATTGTTCCACAAATGCTTTATGGGTCAGAAACGTGGATATTAAAAAGAGCAGATGAAAACAGACTATTGGTGGCAGAAATGAGTTGTTTGAGAAAGATATTGGGAGTAGGTAAATTACAAAGAATAAGAAATGAAGACATCAGGAAAAGACTGGGAATGAAAGAGACAATAATAGATAAAATCAGAAGAAGAAGACTTAGATGGTATGGACATGTAAATAGAATGAAAAGCAACATACTCCCATATAAAGCACTCTACACATACAAAGAAGAAAAAAGAGGAAGAGGAAGACCCTAGAAAAGGTGGATGGATAACATCAAAGAAGACTTCGAAAGATATCAAATGACAATAATAGATGGAATGAGATTAACAACGGAAAAAGATAAATGGAAAAGTTTTGTGTCTAGCTATTGCCGCTAATGAGCTGGCAGAAAGCAACTATGATGATGATGATGAAACTATGTACTACATTGCGTACTCTTTTAAAGTCTTATAGGTTACGGGCCCAGAATACAGGCTAATACATACGTTTTTTGCGATAAAGTATTCGGACGACACGAAAGGATTAAACTTCGGACACTTCAAACAGTCGAGGATTGCGCCGCTAAGCATACGGACATACGGGCACACAGACATACGGAATAAGAAATAAAAGATGGCGGAATGCAGTATGAGCAACCGAATTCTCATAGCGAAACTGAACGGTAACAATTATCAACTATGGACATTTAAAGTCGAGTTATTGCTAATATAGGACGATTTATGGAAAGTAGTTGAAGAAGAGCCACCAACAAATATTACAGAAGAATGGAAAAATAAGGACAACAAAGCGCGGGCTACCATCGGTCTCTTATTAGAGGATAATCAGCTACATCTTATACAGAAGGAAACTACATCAAAAGGACTGTGGCAAGCAATCATAGAGACCAAAATGCCATAAGACGACTAGAAACAGAGGACCTAGCTGTAAATTTTCATGTGGAAAATTGTCAAGTAGTCGAAAGATGCGAATGCTGCATAAAGGCAAAGATGACAAAGCAATCTCTTCCAAGAAAGTCAGAATCACGAAGTACAGAAAAACTTAACCTAATACATAGGCCTACAGATGTCTGTGGACCTATACAGACAACTACTCCAGGAGGTGCAAGGTATTTCGTGACGATGATTGACGACTACAGTAAATACTGCAAAGTATATTTGTTGGAACAGAAATCAGAAGTGCCTAACAGAATAATTGTAAAGTTCCTTTCCAATGTATTCACCTCCACGATCTGATCTGATTTGCTTTGGTGTTTTCTGTAAGGTATGTACAGACTAAATTTCAGGGATAGAGGTAAGGTGCAGGGCGAGAGGTAAGGTGCATTGAGAGGCAAGGTGCATTGAGAGGTAAAATGCACGGTAAGGAAGATTAGGTACACGGAGAGTTAAGGCCGAGGTAAAAGGACGCTTGGAAGAGGGATTGAGGGAGGAATATCGAATGGAAGTGCAGGAGTGGTGCGCAAGGTACAGGTGGTAGTAAGAGAGCCTGAAATCTTAGCCAAAAAGCTAGGACGAACGACCACGTGCTTTAAAGTGAGTCAGACCCCGTGTGTGCAGGACCGGGCTGAGCCATCTTGAGTGCAATAGGCCTAGGGACCTCGTGAGAGCCTGGTTCGCCACAGTATATTCTGCAACACTGTCATTGTTATAAATGCATATGTCTAATGATCAGTGATTTGTTTACTAGTGTAAGAACAATGGTACGCATAAATGTTTTAGAATTTTGAATAGAGACGTCAACTGTGTACGCAAGCATTAAATTTTCACAAAATGAATTACATTTATGCCACACCCTTAGTAGAAGACGTTTGCAGAGAGTCGCAGCAATGCTTTAGCCATGTTTAAAGACATTTTCTATATTCATGAGCATGTTTGAAGATGGCATATATTCATTAGCTCCAACACGCCGATGTTTAACCAGAGAAACCTTTACTATATGATCAGAAAAAATCGACTGTTAGACATTATGCAATTAGGTCTGTTATTGTTTTTGTTTTTCAAGATACGATCAAAGTCCGATTATTTATTGTGCACGGAAAATGAAGAGTTCCTGGACATTATCGTTTCTGCTCAACAAACCGACGATTAATTGAGAGGTATCGCTGTCGTAATAATATGAAGCAAAGAAATCTGTCATCATCATTTGAGCCGAGGTATCGAAGCATCTCTTTGCATTACGAATAAAATCATACAATGCTGGATATCCGTTGTTTGGTAGAAACACGACAATCAAATTTTCGTCTGAAGCGCTGTATCCGGCTGTTAAATTCTTCTTGACGTTGATCCTGCGTTCAATCGTTAGATTGAATAAATGAAGATCATTACAATTCTCTGTTGCACGATTCATAATGAAGAGTGAAAAGCGTTTCATATTCATTGGCGCGATGTCGCGTTCTTCCGTTCGATTCACGTCAAGAATCGATTCGACGTTGGAAGCATTCCACTCATTCAGACTCAAATCAATTAGTCTGGTTTGCTCGAAGCCCATTTGATCATTCAAACGAGGATCGAAATGTATCGTCTCAAAATAATAATCCCCAAAAGGTGAATGAAAAGTATACCATGTTATCTCCACGAATAATAGGCCTACTTTGCGAACGAGGTCTTCGTTCGTGTTGCAAACGTTCATGTAAAAACGATTGTCTTCTTTGCCAATTATTAGCATGTGTCCGTCGTTTGAGATTGACATAAGAAGCGGGGTTACGGCTGAGGGACATGAGAGCTTTCTCGACAAATGATCTGCCCATCTTATCTGCCAGACTCCTTTTAAATGGCTGAGGATAAAGACACTCTCCGTTTTCTTGTTCCACGCAGAGTAAGAAACAAGGCCGATTTCTCCAGTGTATATTACAAATGCAAGGTTAAACGGATGTCTGTCTTCATAAATACGAAGATGTGAATAATATTGAACCCAGGTCCCATGAACACATAGAATGGCGATGAACTGTCCAAATTTAGTAACCGAAATAACATGAAATGGAGCAACATCAATAATCGAGATGATTTGAAATTTTTCTGAAAGATAACGAAGCATTGTTACGCCAATTATCCAGTGTCTCAAATAATGCATCTACGCCAAGTTGAGAGCTGGCATCTATTCATTATGTGATCGCAACTGCCTTATTTAAGATATTTAGAAGCCCATATACTCAAGGGATAGATGCGGTCAGTGTTTATTCTAGGCCTTCTCTGGGAATCCCCCAGTTTTAAAATTTCCCCCCCCCAAAAAAAAAATTATATGTTGGCTGGGGAGATGGAAATTTCTCCTCCAAAAGTGTGGAGACTCAGACCTTGTCCCCCAAACATTTCAAAATCCCCCCCAATGTCAAGGTGACTAGAATAAACACTGGCTGTGGTTGTTCCTCTCGGAGATGCGCTTTCGAAAGGATATAAGAGATGGTATGGTTGCCACACAAGATTATTTCGGATATCATTTGTCTTTGAAGGCGAGCATCGCATTCCAAATACTCAGTGATAATCTTACTGTCAGTAGAAAATGCATCATTTGGCGACTACGTTGCATTCTTATCTTGCTTTATCTTGACTTACTTCTCTCCAGTGATATCACTTCATGTTCTGTGTCGGTGACGCTATCGTAATAGATCGAAGCAAACGATTGATTTAAAGCAACGACCAACAGAAGAATCATCGCTCGATAGAAAAAAGACGACATTTCAACTGAGACAATTTCCGTAAAATGTTATCACAGTGTATGTTCAGCCGCGATTTCACGAACTAATACGCAAACTTACTCAGCCGCAATATTTATTCAGAAAAAAAAGCGCCGTATGTCTATATTCTCTAACAACATAATTTGTTATGACGTATAGATGAAAGGGTGCATTGTAGTCGTAATATTGCAGGCCGTAAAGACATCATCTGCCTTCGATTACTGTCTCCTGCAGTTAGCTGAGCGTCAGCATTCAACACAACGCAACTTAATACTAAAAATATAATTCAGAACACAGTCTGATAATTGGTAAGACAAGGAAAGCCAGTGTCATGTATTTGGTCGCCCGACACTAGATTATAATCAACTGCGTTGTAAAGTTAATTGCATATTATAATTTAAGGATATTTGATTAATTATTCGTAAAAATGTGCATGTTATGGAAATCAGTGACTAGTTCCTATTTTTTAACATTCTGGACTTGCGGCCTCTATTTTGCTTAGATGGTTAGAGCTGTTGATGCAATAAACAATGCATTTGAAAGTCCAACTCTCTGCTGTGCGAGAGACCCGTCTCGTCGAGTTTTATGTTCATGCTAGTTTGGCGATATACTAAGGCAATTGGCTGGATTGGTGTTAAGCGGTTACAGGAATAGAAAATCGAGCGAAGACATACGACACTTGATTGACTACTTATTGATTGATTGATGATGATTTATTTCAACTCAGCTCAAAAGCAGTTGGATACAATATATCAAAGTACAATAAAATAGCAGATCAAAATGTAACCCTTATAAATACAATAAATGAGAACAGAATAGCAAAAGAAAATAGTAACATATTTAAATCAGAACTAAACTAATGATACATTTTACAATCAAGGTAAAGACAAGGTAATGCCAACAAATCTGTAACACAATCGTTGAATAATCAAGTAACATGATAAACAATGTTATTATCAATAACAGCACTACACAGTTTGTATGTACGTACAAAACATCAAATTTAATTGAGGTGAAAATTGATGTCAAAAGAGAACGAAGTTCCCATGAGAATGTTCCTTAACGTGGCAAGCAGTTGCAAAAATGATACATTTGTTAAGCAATATAAGGACCTTTAGAAAGCAGCATAAATAAATAAACAAGTTTCAGTGAGTGGAAAAAAGTTGACCTAAAGGATAGTGATATCTCGATAAGTGGGCAACTTAATTTTATAGTAGTAACTTAGTTTGACCTATAAGGCAGTATGAAAAAAGTATGCTAGATCTAGAGGAATAAATGTTGGATGAATGAAGTTTATTTTATTATCACTAATTGGAATAAAGATTCATCAAATTAATACAAGGAAAGTCAATATTTATAGCTATAAGTCTGTGTCTAGTAGAAAAGATTTTATTGAAACTTAAATGTTATGAGTTTATTTAAACTCCTAAGTTGGTCTGGAATACTATTCAAAATGCAAGGTCCATAATGTTTATAATGGTAAAAAGCCTCCTGTTAGTTTGAGTGATGTTTTTGCTAAGAGAGATTTTTTCAGTGCTTATAGGGTTGAATAATCATATAATTCAAGCATATGCGAATATAAAGGCACACTATATATGTTTGACAGTGACAATGAATACTTTGTAGTAATAAGACACGTGGACCCCTTGGCTGTAAAAATGCTCTTCTCTTTGAATTACCAACGACGTTGTTTAGTGGCGTAGCCAAGGGGGTTTGGGGGTTAAACCCCCTGGCTGTCCGACGTTTTTTTTTATTGTGGATTAATATAATTAATAGTTGAATAGTTGTACGCGCTCATATGCCTACATAATTCATAAATCTATCAAGGAAGTAAAATAATAGCTGACAACTTTTTTTGCTTGTCAGGATTTTCCGAAGTCCGAATTTGGGAATCATAACCGTCTTCGGGAAATCCTGTTTTAGCCGCTGACTTTGTTGCTAACCCCGGAGCTTTTGAGAGTTTACACTGAAAATAAAGCTTCAATGTTTCGAAATAAAACGCATAATTGATGATAATAATTCTTTGATGTCTAGCCGGTGAATAACAATTCTAGTAAAGAATGAGAAATCTGGATGCATTTAAATTTCGGTTTTCTCATTACTTTGCTGTTCACTTTCATTTCATATTACAGAGGCCTTAGGCTAAAAAAACAAAATTACAGTGCTTGTCAACAGCCCATATTCTCAATGAACAATTAGCATATGTATTGCTAAATATAGAATCTAACTAACAAGAAACAGATTGCAAAGAAAACAAAGACATCACTGTGACGCTCTCAACGCAGAAGATAGTATGAAAGAAACTGTATTTCGACACTGTAGTGTAGATTTCAGTTACTAATATTGGCAGTCGAACATCGTATCGCATATTTTTTATGTAAGCGTTCTTCTCGTAGCCTGGTTTTGTTAGGTGGCGCCCTCGAATTTTATAGAAAAACGTAAATGTCCTGCAATCAACTTATCATTCCCCAGAGGACACCAAATTTCATTCATTTTAACATTTTTAATCTGCAAAAATATTTGCAATGAAGCAGGGTGCAACGTTTTTATTGGCACATCCTCTATATCTTAATATCGATGAGTCCCAAAAAAGTGCTCGAGAAAGCATGTTGTCGTTATAATCTACTAGCATAGATTTTGATGATTTACTACTAATAAAACTCAATAGGCCTATCATATCTTTATGAGACAGTTAGCATTTTGACATCCCTCAACAAGATATCTGCACTTCACATTAATCACATCGGTCAAACCTTTTGCCTCTGTGTAATTGTCGTTAATATTTTCACTTGCCTGTGCGTAACTTGAGTACGATATGCCAGGTTTTTATGCGAGATTGGCGCTTATATTTGTAAACATGGCGGCTGAATCTACACACGTATTTCACGTCCTGCACTTCCTTCATTAGTTTATCCACCATTTCAGAGTGTTCCTGTGTCATCCGTCCTGATTCATTTAAGGCATTTTTCTTTAGGCAGAGTCAGTAGTATTGGTATAAAGATCGAGACCAATATAAGAGAGTTACATGATGGAAGCAGCAGACGCTGTATGTTTTTTATGTTTGCTGTTATCAAGTGCACTGTATTGTATTAGTTGTAAAAAAATAGCTAACTGCACAGTAGAGTTTAGTAGTTTAGTAGTTCAGTAGTTTAGAGTTTAGAGTTTCAGTAGTTCAGAGTTTAGAGTTTAGTAGTTTAGTAGTTCCTCTGCAGTTTAGTAGGAGGCAAGATAAATTATAGCATTCATGAATTTTCTTCGATCCTGCTTTCAAAAGCAGCACCGAAGTAATTCCTTATTTCTAGGCGCTTAATCTTTGTATGAAGTAGCCATAACCAAAAGTAGGGTATTTCATCCAGGGACATTTAATCCAAAGGGCCATACATATACTAAATATAATGTGTAAAATTATTATGTTTTAATTTGACTGCATTTAGGAAGTTGACGCTGATTCTATTTTGGTTCAAAGAAGCTTTGTAGGCCTAGAGCAATATAATAAAATACAAATAGGATATAATAAAAATTTAGCCGAGTTTGAGAAAACAAGGATGTATTGTAGTCACAAGCCAGTGAAACATCAAAGGCTGTACAGTAAAGACGTCATCCGCCTTCTATTACTGTCCCCTGCAGTTAACGTCTGAAACGAAATAGAACGTAATTTAATATTAATCGTAGAGTGAGAACACATGTGGATAATTGGTGAAGCAAGGAAAATCACTGATATGTAATTGTTCGTCGGACATTAGATTTTAATCAAATGCGTTGTGATATCAATTGAATTTAAAATTCAAATATATATAATGATTCGTAACAATGTGTGTCTGTTATGGAGATATGAAAGACAGCTCCCATTTTGTACTAAATGGCCTTAACCTAGCGGGCTCAATTTGTTGGGTTGCCACATACCGTAATACGATAAAATAAACCACATGTTTTTAATTTCTCTCGTTTCCTGTTTTCTAATGGATGCCGACCTGTTTCCCATATAATTTCAAAAAGATACATACATTGTATAGCAGCAGAGTAGCATTGCGCTTATGGGACATGGCTTTAGAAACGCATTCATCGTTTTCAATTACCGCACCAACAAGTCTGTTGTTAATCTCGGAATTCCGTAGCGATCACATGGAACAAAACTATCTTACTTATGTCAATAGATAATGAGTCTAATTTCAATAAATCTTTGTTGTATAGCCTATAAAAGGGAATTCTACTAAAATCAACTACCTACGAAATCTGATATGCCCACAAAATCATCGAACCACTCGATCTTCCTCTCATGTCACTCTCCTACGTCCTCTGAATCAATCATCTCTGAACATTTGCAATCCTGCTTTTTCATATACTGCACCAGAACTTTGAAACTCAATTCCAGCATCCCTCCGCTGTCCACTCCATGGTCAAATAACAAATTCTGATACACAATATATTTCCCTTCTTGGACATATCTCAAGTTGGATTAAAGTCGGATAACTTCCGGTCACGTGACACCGACCAGCCAGTCCACGTCGATTCCGAACAGCTGGATTGGACGACTCACGCTCCTTTTCACTCTCTCCTCAGTATAAGTCACGCCGCACCTGAAGAAAACACTGAATACACCTAGCTGTTACATTTGCATTTCGGGCAAGTCTTAATACGAAGTTATCCATCTCGTGTCTGTATCTAAAGCGCCATGTCAACGTATCAAAAGGCTTTCGAAGCATAGGCCGACACGTGTTTTAATCAACTCATTGGCACACCGTAGGTCTACGGGTGAGTAACAGGTACACGCAGGTAAATCACACCTGGGCCAGCGAAAATCTATTGACCATTTATTCCAGCTGAGAATACGGCAAATCTACAAGAACAGCAGGGGTTGGTAAGAACTCTTTGGGGAGGGGTTGTGTGATATCGTTGCTTAGCAACGCTAGATAAGTTGCTTGCCACTTTATCCTACAGGGCCAAAGCCACGGATTTTATATAACGATAAATATTGCAGCCAACTTGAGCCAAGTGGCCAACATATCGATTTTAAAGAGTAATTGAATAAAAATAAATTTGAAAATCCAGATTCGCCAAAAATAATCACGAGAAACCAATGATTTATTCTTATAATAATTATATTCTAATAATTAATTCCTTTGGTCGCCGGCGGAGAATGCAAGACCACAACAACCGTCATCTGTATGCCGTAGCAATGCAGTCTGACCGACCAGCATACTGTACTGATACTGCGATACCAGCACACAATATACTAGCGGTCAAGGGTTGTAGGAAAAATCTACAATTCGAATTGCCCACCCCTTAACCCCGCAACCCTACCTCACCCCCACCCCCACCAGGCAAGAGACACACACGCTCACGCCGCTGGCAAAGTTCCTCTGTCCGTGTCCAACCGACCACCTCGTCTGAAACAATGGCGACGCTTGATTCTCTATAAAAGCCGGTTGTCGTCTGCCAGTCGGAATCATCAAAGTTTGGTCTCAGCAGCGAACGTGTCTCGTCGTCGTCATCATCATCTTCGCCGTCGTCGTTATCATCATGAAGAGCCTCGTTGTGGTCTTTGCCGTCTGCTTTTTTGCCGCCGTTTCTGCCGGAATACCAGACGGGTACGGTGACGGGCACGAGCACGTCTTCTACGGACGCTACGAAGGTTAGGTGCCTCTCCTATCAACCCAGCCCAACAACAGCAGTAGATGCTATTAAAATTGACCCGAGTACTATGGGACACTGGATTTGTATTGTATTATTGCATAGCTGTTAAACTGTCATATCGCTGTACGGCGTGATATCCTGGATTTGACCTGAATCTATCTTGCGTGATTTTGATTTGGTGTACCATCGGCCGGTGCTTCTTTGCATTATGAAGTGGCGCTATAGAAGTTCAAGACTGGATTGTATTGGGGTTTGTTTTGCATGTTCAAGACAAATGCGGTAACGACGGTTTCTACTACCGTGACCATCACTCGTTTGTCATCTGCTCCAACGGTAACGCCTACGAACAGCCATGCGCACCTGGTTCACGTAACTCCGCCTACGACCACTATCGCCATGGCAACCACTACTATAACCGCGACTTCTGTGACGTCAACCTCGTCGACTACGGCGCCGGAATCCCGCACGGATACGACGGTCACCATGGTTACGGCGTTCATGGATACGGCCATGATGCCGATGATCATGTATACGCTCAAGGTTACCATGGAGACGGCGATCGTCACGATGGGTACGAACATGACGGCGGTCGTCATGACGACGCTCATGAATACGACCCAAAATAAACTAAACGAAAACTACTGAAGTGAATTATCAGAACTAATTTAACAATTTCCGGAAATTTTAATTTCAGGCTAAAAACAAAATATTGTTATTCGTTTTGTCTTTCTAAGGTATTTTCACAGAAATCTATCTAGCACCCGATTTTCCCTAAGTATTTTGGGGTCGGGCTAGCCACGCCCCTACATTCTCTACCTCAAATAAAAAATCAGACGCATGGAACTAGAAATTGACCATACTTTGCGCTGGGATCGGTTATATTTAAGTAGGTGTCAGCGTCAGAAATCATATTTTTTCAATTATCCAACTCTATCGGCAACTAAAATTGAAATTAAACAACGTTTATTACAATTCACGGACAACAACAACAGTAACAACAACTACTGCATAATAAATAACAATAACAATAAAAATAGCAAAGATGGCCGCTACAATCATCCAATGAATCACTATATGCACGTGAATAAATGAGTGTAGCTCAACCAAGAAATGCTAGAGTCAACACAGGGCCTAATTAGATTAATATTTTGTAATTTGTTTAGTGACGCATTAGTATTAGTGGACTTCTATAGCGCTATTCTAGTAATGCAGGAAGAAGGCTCGCTTTTAGGGTATACACAAGCGCGAGTCTTAACTACTGAACTCATACAACTCATACAAAGATTTCAACATCGTCGACAGTAAGTGGATGGCTACATGTAAGACATGTAACAAACGCATCCAAGATAGGCTCTCAGTCATAAGAGCCTTCACAAAGAAAGTGTTAGGGTTAATGCAATTCATATTTTTAATTAAGCAAACAGCCAAACATCCAAAGTGGAAGAAAAAGGTGCTGTGGTATTTCGATGCAGATTTAGTGTTAGTTAGCGATATGGCCCATTATTTCTCTACCTTTTGCTAGAGAACCAGCAAACTACAAAACCAGTGTAAATGTAG
The DNA here is from genome assembly GCA_018105865.1 of Metaphire vulgaris. NCBI lineage: Eukaryota > Metazoa > Annelida > Clitellata > Crassiclitellata > Megascolecidae > Metaphire > Metaphire vulgaris. The sequence goes on from CM030852.1 coordinate 9,829,778, forward strand.
AGGGTTCCTAGCACTCAGCACTGTGTTCCATCTGTTTATGGTTTATTTACATGTGCAAGAAAATTTGCAATTGTTTAAAATTAAAATTTACAATTGGTTCAAATTACACCTCATCGTTCGCGCATGAATGATCAGCTGCTGGAAACACTAGTTTATTCGAAATGCAACAGTGCTGTTGTCAAGATTGTGTTTTACAACATTCTCTTTTTATGCTCTTTTAATTTTGTGATTCGAAGTGAAATCGTTTTTGTTTTTTCTTTCTGCCTTTTTTCTGTCTTACAGAGGTCCGTCCTTGCCCTTAAAGGTCAGTCATTGTAATCCTTGTGCTTGGGAATAGGTTATTGTCGTTATCCTTGCCTTTGGTACGTTCAATTTGGCGCGGTATCATTAGCATATAGTAATATCGTATAACATAATAACATAACATAATAACATAATACCGCAATAGCATTGCGGTATTAATAAAACTATTTAGTATTATGTGATGTTACATTTCTGGAAACCCCTCCCCGTCGTCATACATCGTCACAAACGTTTGAACCCTCCTAAGTGCGTGACGTCATTTATGGATAGTCCCTAAATGACTTGCTTAAGATGGGATTATGTATCACAGTCTTCATCTGGGTAACTGAACTGATAAATGTCTACTCTGCAACGGTAAAGTACATATAACTGTTTCTGATCGGCAGCGAAATGAATGGAAAGTAGACTTTCATCTGTCGTTAATAGATTTTGCATTGCTTTCGATTCAAGGGTCCAGTGATGAAGCTGCACAGTTCCAAAATAATCAGCATGATCATAAAAATCATCACCATGATCATCAAAATCATCACCATGATCATCAAAATCATCACCATGATCATCAAAATCATCACCATGATCATCAAAATCATCACCATGATCATCAAAATCATCACCATGATCATCAAAATCATCACTATGATCGTCAAAATCATCAACATGATCATAAAAGTCATCATAATGATCATCAAAATCATCATCACGATCATCAAAATGATAATAATCATTATCTTCACGTATAATAGTTCCAATCAAGAGATCGCCATAGCGAAACGAAGATAGACTGAATATCTCCTGCTGCCATTTAATAACGCCAAGTATAGTTCCATCTTCATCCAATCGCATTATCACAATGCGAGGAGGAGCAGACAGTTTGTGATGAATCACTGCCGCTACATCTGGCATTATTTCTTGAATGGACTTTGTTTCACCGAGATGATCCATTGTAATAGTACGCTTAATTGTTGCTTCGGGAGTAAAAATTATCAACCTACAATCTCGACCATTGACATAAGGAAAGCCAGAAAGAACAAGTACATCACCCATGCTGGTTGCTGATATATTGGGCAAATAAGTTTTTTCCATCTCCAGCCATTTAGAAACTCTATCGTCAAACTCTGGTTCAACTTTGAAGACGAGACGACTTTCAGGAAAAGAAATGTACAGACATTTGTTTATGCTGCATGACACAATCGTAGCGGGCAAACCTTTGTCGTCAATTTCAATAGACTCCAGTGACTCGTACGGGGATTTATTCTTGTAAACCAAGATCTTATTCGATTTAGCGACGTATATCTTCTCTGCAAGTGACGTAACAATTTGTGAGAAATCAGAAATAGGCCTACGTAAATATTCAATCTCAAACGAACTACCATGATCTTCAAGCTCTCCCACACGTCGGATAGAGAGTCGTCTTTTAGCTGCAAAAGAAGTAACAAGTCGGTCATAGTGACATTTTAAATTAGCCGATTTACCACCAATCAGAAATCGTTTGCTATAATACTTATCAGTTTGCAGCTAAATTAATTTTTAAAGTGATTCGGTAAGAAATGATCAATCTCATCATGTATAACAATTAAATATAGTCGTTCAGTGGCGGCTCCAGGATTTGGCAAGTGGGGTGAGTTGGGGTGGCAACTTCTATGCATGGGGCCAACCATTTGTTGATAGGTATGTAGCAATAAGTCCCAAAAGGGAGGGCCACTGGGGGTCAGGCATCTAATGGGGGCACGGCCCCCGGGTCCCCAAGTGGAGCCACCGCTGTAGTCGTCACAATAATTATTACCATCAATGTCCGTCATACTCACCAAACTCACTGGCAAAGGCATAGTCCATCTGAATGAATTGAGGTACGAGTGATGCGCCATGTGTCGGACTTAACCGCTTATACATTCGTTGAATTATTTCTTGAATATCTTCGTCGCTTGAACATTTCAGTCGATCCAAAGAGGATTCTGTTTTGCACCAAAACCACAATTCAATGCCTTTATTCTGCTTTGCGTGAAGTATGCAGAGATCATTCAATCGTTTTTCAACAGAGGCATCTATCAAGTATTTAAGTGTTATTCGTTGAAATCTCTTGATAAATTCCATCTCGAATTCTCTAGTCCTTCTTTCTTTTCCATTGTTGATGCGCACTTTTACCGCTTCTGTTGCAAAAACAGTTAAACATTAACATTAGAATATCATTTACTCCTTATAGGCCCTAACTGTCTTTCTTAATGGTCAATTATTGATAAAGTTTGAAACTATTTTTATTTGAAAAAGTTAAAATCGTTTGCTATATTTCAAAAATAACCAGCAAATATCGAAATAAGCATGAACATTGAACACAGATTGTGAATGCACGCAACGTCCCCAATGCTTGATGCAATCCAACTAACTTTTAACAAGTTACTGGCCTTTGTCTCCTTGATCTCTCTGCAGCATTTGATACCATAGATCACAAAATTCTGCTCGAGCGACTCTCTCTCTGGTTTGGCATATCTGAAAAAGCTCACAACTGGTTTGCATCTCATCTCAAATCTCGGTCTTTTCAAGTGTCCTGTCTTGGCCAAATTTCTCTTTCTCATATTATAGATTATGGAGTGCCTCAAGGATCTGTTCTCGGGCCTGTACTGTTCAGCCTTTACACCACACCACTTTCATCTCTAATTAATTCCCTCAAATTAAATCACCAACTCTATGCCGATGACACTCAGCTATGCCTGTCCTTCTCACCTCTTTCATTCAATGCTTCTATTATTGAGCTTGAATCTGCATTCTCGTCAATCTCTGCATGGATGTCATCTAGTCTCCACGCTCTCAACCCATCTAAGACAGAGTTTCTTTTAATCGGACTACCCCAACAACTCAAAAAAATTGACAATCCTAAACTAGTTTTGGCTCCTGACACCACAATAATCCCTGTTCCAACTGCTAGAAATCTCGGATTCAAATTTGACTCTTTTCTAAACTTCGAATCACAAACCTCCCAACTTTCAAAAGCCTGCTTTATTCATATTCGTGACCTTCGTCGCCTACGTCCTTGTCTTGATATTAAGACTGCGTCCACAATCGCTACCTCTATTGTCCACTCCAAATTAGATTACTGTAACTCCCTCTACTATAACTTTCCCAAAGCCTCCATCAACAAATTGCAATCAATACAAAATGCTTTAGCTCGTGCTGTTACTATGTCACCTAAATTCTCCCATATTTCACCCATACTAAAATCATTACATTGGCTTAAAATAACAGAACGTATCCAATATAAGATAATAACACTTACACATAGCTCACTTCAGTCATCAAAACCTGTCTACCTTAGATCACTATTAACCCCTCAGCCTCCTCGACCCACACGTTCATCATCTTACCTCACTCTGTCACGCCCACTCAATCAGTCATCCCTGAAAATTTGCAACCGTGCCTTCTCATACGCCTCACCTGAACTTTGGAACTCGATCCCAGCTTCCCTCCGCAGACTTGGACACTTTCAAACAATAAAATCTGAATCCTCATTTCCTATAATTCCTGCACTATCTCCTCAAGTCTTCAGGTCTAAGCTTAAATCCTTCCTGTTTCTTAAATCATTTCCGCCATAGCTGTAACAACCTAGCCTCACTGCCCTTCGGATATTGACTATTGCCTGGCTGATCCCACACCTTTCCTATGGCTATTTTAAGAGAGGCTGAGCGCCTAAGAATAAGCAGCTACAGTTGTGCTGCTTTCCAGGGCGCTATAGAAATCCACGAGATTTTACTTTACTTTACTTTAGTCTTTTACTCATCTCATTCAAGCCTACGCATGTTGTAGGCTATATCGCATCAGAATAGCATTGCCCAGATGGCTGAGATTGACAATGAATGCATTGCAATCATAAGACATGCGAGCGTTTCAGCCGTTGAAACGCTATTCCTCTTCAATTAATCAACAACGACTGTGTTGCTAACCCCCGAGCTTTAGAAAGATTACGCTGAACATGAAATATCTGATGCCTACATATGCAAAATGTCTGTCTGCAATGAATCTATTGTGTCTATCCGATGAAAGGAATTCTATTAATTAAAGAGCGTGAAATCTGGAAGCATTTAAATTTCGGGTTTCTCTTTACTTTGCTGTTCTCTTTCATTTCATATTGCAAAGGCCTTCGGTTAAAATTGCCTAATGGCAGTAATTATATAGGTCAACAGCACAAACAATGAATCCATTGCATATTGTATTAACATGATTGGATTTTTTCCTTGCAGCTCAGTCTATAATCCACATGTGATAATTAAAACGAACTTCATACTGTATATAATAAACTTTCGAACAGAAATATATGGCTATTCAGTGGCGTGGGCAAGGCCGGGGGTCGGTTGCGGGTTATGCCCCCTGGGTGTTCTCAGTGTAGTGAAGGAGGATTTCTGGGGTCAAACCCCACTTTGGCTGTTCGACCAAAAATGTGCATCAATATAGGTGTACGGCGCCCATATGCCTACATAATAGTTGACCCTATTTTCAAAATTTTCCGAAGTTGGGAATCATGGGAACCATAACCCCTCTTCGGAAAATCTTGGCTACGCCTCTGTGGCTATCAATTAAATAAAAGATTGAGAGACGAAATCTGCTTAGCTGTTTTTCTAAATGGCATCATCAGTGGCGAGGCCACGGGGGGTTTGGGGAGTTTGAACACCCCCACTTGCCACCAGGGCCACCCGTGAGATCCGTGTAAAATTGCAGGTATTTCTTTTGTGAGGGGGCGGTAGAGGGATGGTTGAGGATCGGCTATACTAGTCTAAGTATCAATCGTTCTCTCTCTCTCTCTCTCTCTCTCTCTCTCTCTCTATATATATATATATATATATATATATATATATAACAAGCGGTCGTGCATCGGACGTACAGGGACCCGTCATGGCCGTCCATGTTACTATTAGCAAGAAATTTTATCGGATAGATAAAATATTGTTTAAGTGTTATTTAATACATTGAGTGAACTGCCAGACTAAATCACACGAGGAGTGACGCTGAATGCCTGCAGATGTATGAGCGTGCATGTGCCAAAAGTCAGGACTTGTCCAGATGCGTTGATTTTTCACTTGTAGAAACAGCAAAGAGAAACCGAAAAGTTCCCAAGTGGCTTGAGGATTGCGCCAGTGATCAAGCAATGACAGAAACACCGCTGACCAACACATACGACAAACTACGTGTTGACTTCTATTTTACAGTTCTTGACCAGGTGCTTACCAGCCTTTACGAGAATTTTGACGGCAAAACAAAGTCGTACTGGAAGGCATGGTAGCACTGTAATTTGATGCAACTAACAAAACAATTGCAGATCAAGTCTCTGCTGTTAAGAAATTTGCTGCTTTAGGCTATACAGTTACATTGGCATTTGGCATCAATGTCACCGAAAGCAAAATACAGTTTCAGTTAGCTGAATACAACAAATAATTGCTGAAAGATCGATCTCCAAACACGCTAAACACGGCGTGGAGTGTATTTTTTAAAATTTAAACTGCATGACTCAAGTGAATATCCACTTAGCCAAGCTGTTGCAGTCACACTCCATCAATAGGAATAGACAGCTTCATCAATTGCCCTATGGCCGACTCAGTTTACAGATGCACCTAACAGGGTGGGTGGGTGATGGAGAGGGAAAAGCTAATTTGCACATACGCATGGTCAGTGGCGTAGCCATGATTTCCGGAAGGGAGGGGGCTTGGTCTCGATCGTGACCAAATTTGCCAATGTTTCTTATTTTTTCCTTTTTTATGAGCTGACAAGCCATAAAAAGGTCGCCACCTTCTCGTATTCTTTATAATTTTTTCTATTTTCTATAGCGCTTACATTTTTTCCAATCGGCAGACAGCCAAGAGGTTTTGATCCCACAAAATCGCGCCGAAAATGAATTATGTATAAAAAAGCATGTAAAAAATTTTTCCGTCAGCAGCCAAGGGGGTTTTAACCCCCAACCCCCTTTGACGACGCCACTGCGCATGGTGGTCCGCAAAATTTTAGGGGAGCAACATCGAGAGTGGGTCTGAAAATATGACTTTGGTGCGTATGTAATATATGTATGACCCCTAAAATAAACATCCCCAACTCATTCTCACACATCAATCCACTCTGTGCTGACCAGCGACTCTTACCAGCTTTAACCTCTATAGGATGCAAAATTTTCCTTTACGATGTTGTTACAGTATAAATGAATTGTAAGACGGGATTATGTATAGCAGTATTCATCCTCGTAATTGAGCTGATAGATGTCTACTCTGGACCTGTGAAGTACATATAACTGTTTCTGATCGGCAGCGAAATGAATGAAAAGTATATTCTCTTTTGTCGTTAAAATATTTTGCTCTGCTTTCGATTCAAGGGTCCAGTGATGCAGCTCCACCATTCCAAAATGATCATCAAAAATATTAGTTTTATATCCATTACTTAAAATCAAGAGATCACCATAGAGGAAAGAAGTTATTTTGTGGTTCTTCCGCTGACATACAATATTGCGAAGTATAGTTCCATTTGCATCCAAACGCATTATCACAATGTGAGCAGAACCAGGTCTAGACTGCATCACTGCCGCTACATTTGGCATTATTTCTCGAATGGATACTATTTGACAGAGACGAAACCTCATGGTAACAGTACGCTTAACTGTTCCTTCGGGAGTACAAATTAGCAACAACTCATCTTCACTAGTGCGAGGAACAAAGGTAGGAACAACAAGTACATCACCTATGCTGGTTGTTGACACAATGGGAAAATAATTATCGCCCATCTGCAGCCAATTAGAAACTCTATTGTCAAACTCTGGTTCAACTTTGAAGACATTATCATTAGAAAATGGTATGTACAGACATTTGTTTATGCTGCATGATACAACCGTTTTTAAAAAACCTTTGCCGCCGATTTCAATCGACTCCAGTGACTCGTACGGGTATTTATTCTTGTAAACCAAGATCTCACTCGACTTAGCGACGTATATCTTGTCTGCAAGTGACGTAACAAATCGTGGCCAATCGGAAAGAGGCCTATGTAAATTTTCAATCTCAAACGAACTGCCACGATCTCCAAGCTTTCCCACACGTCGGATAGAGAGTCGTCTTTCAGCTGCAAAAGAAGCAACAAACCGATCATAGTGAAATTTTAAATTAGCCGATTTACCACCACTTATCGCACCTAAATACTCATCAGTTTGCAGATCTAGTAATTTTTAAAGTCATTTGGATAGAAATTATCAATTTCATCGTGTAGAAAATTTAACTAATGTCGTCGTCATCATTATTAGTTTAACATCAATGTCCGTCATACTCACCAAACTCACTATTGAAGGCACAGTCCATTTGAATGAGCTGAGGTACGAGTGATGCGCTATTTGTCGGAATTAACCGCTTATACATTCGTTGAATTATTTCTCGAATATCTTCGTCGCTCGAACATTTCAGTTGATTCAAAGAGGATTCTGTTTTGCACCAAAACCACATTTCAATGCCCTTATTCTGCTTTGCGTGAAATATGCAGACATCATTCAATCGTTTTTCCACAGAGGCATTTAAGAAATCACTGAGTATTAGCGAATTTTCTCTTTGCATTTGTTGAAATCTCTCGATAAATTCCATCTCGAATTCTTTAGTCTTCATTTCTTTTCCATTGTTGATGTGCACTTTCACTGTTTCTGTTGCAAAAACAGTGATACTTACTTTAGAATTTCATTTACTCCTTATAACTGCCTTTCCTCGTGTACAATTATTGATGAAATTTGAAACTATTTTTATCTGGAAAGGTTAAAATCGTTTGCTATATTTCAAAAATAACCAGCGGCATTGATCCGAAATAAGCATGAACACAGATTGTGAATATACCAAACGTCCCCTATGCCTGATGCAATCTCTCTAACTTTGATTTATCTGATAATATTAAATGCGCATCAAAAACAACAACTTCAATTCTGGGTTAGGCCTATCATGCTACTAAGTAACTGAAATGTTCTATCAGTTGAATTTCCTTTCCCGTCAAAAATGTTTGCAGTACATTGAATGCCGGATGTCGCCCAGTCATCCTTCTTCAGTGTCCATGTCTCTCCTCCGTAAAGGAACACCGATGACACAGTCTTAGAAAGCTGGAGCTTCCTTTAGTGAGATAGCCCTCAACTCATAATTTGCCAAGCCGACCCAGTGCTAATATGACCAGCCCAATCTTTCTCTTGGCCCCCTTACTGCAGTGCAATTCCCATCCTCTCTGCCAAAGTATGCAAAAGTTCGACAGGTACCAGTTATATGCCATCTAAGGTGACTATCACCAGATCCTTTGCTCTACAGGGTGTCTACGAAAAAATCCTCGGCAGGAAAACTATGATTTCTTACAAATTCCTAAATAGATTTCTATCAACATTTCCAAACTTGTACAGCACATATTTCCCCACCTTTCTGCCAATTTTCATTTCATTTACATGTAAGGTGGCCATTTTGTGAGATATCAAAGTCAAACTTCGATTTTTTTACTACACAGTCGCAGCATGACAGGCCTAAATATCTAGCTTCACATAAATTTGGTTTCATGTCAATTTTGGTAGTATTAGTAGCAGTTGTTGTTGTTGCAGTAGTAGTAGTAAAGTTTAAATCGAATGCAAATTTGTAAAAATGTTTTTAAATTCACAGAATTCGACATAACAATAAAAGTTTGATTTAAACTTTCAAAATGGGCAAAATATCGAATGAAGATAAGACCGAATTCAGACATTGCGGGAGCTTGGCTTTGAATACCGAACAATTGTTGCAATTAGGGTTAGGGTTAGGGTTTGCAATTATGACCGATAACCATCTTGAACAATTGTGGTTTAAGTTGAAATTTCTGGACAATCAATAAAATTGTCTGTTGATTCGTAAAAATCGAAGTTCGAATTTGCTATATCACAACATGTCCACCTTACATGCAAATGAGATAAAAATTGGCAGAAAGGTGGGGAAATATCTGCTATGCACGTGTGGAAATTTTGATCGAAATATTTTTAGGAACTTTTAAGAAATCATAGTTTTCCTGCTGGTTTTTTTCGTATACTCCCTGTACACTGTACAGTGTTCGTAGACACCCTGTACACTGTAGTTAGGCCTAATTCAACCAATGTTGCCTTTACCTAGACACGAATAATTCATTTAAAGTAAAATTATATTCTGCATTAAAATGTAGTTAATTTGATTGTTTTGGCAACCTGTTGCTTGCTATTATTTAGCCTTATTGCAAAAGATACAGTAACTAAATTATTCATCATTGGCAGTGGACATGATACGTTGCTGGATCCTTAACACTGCTTTTAGGCTTTGCTTCACTTATTACATATTCTGCAATGGTTGCTTCTAAGCATCAATAATTTCAACCACAACAGTTTATTATATGATTATTATGCGCAGACCTCCTCCTCTTTCAAGAACCAAGGCAGCTGGCGTTTGATTTGCGAGAAATAGACAACGAATAAATTTGGAGTATTTCTGAGGAGAGAAGTCTTGCAACATTATCATAAGTTCATGGTTCTTGTCCTTGTGAATTCTTAGTCGATTTAGAAATGCTACTTGGTCTTCTGTGAGACAGCCACAAGACTCCAATGGGAAGATAATTTCGTCTGGATGAATTACTTCTTTAAGAAAGTTTCGGTTGTTTCTGATAATTGTTGACCTCATCTTAATTCTTTGAAAGTAAACTGAAAGTAACCAGCATTCGAATTTAAATTACAATTTTGCATAAATCGTTGCATTCAAAATGCCTAACAACAACAACAACAACATAACGAGTCACTCTTATTAGCTAAACGTAGGCCTATATTAATGGATGAGTGCGAACTTATATATGAATTTAAATCATTTGAATTTATTTGCTCTTAACTAGGTACTAGAAAGATGCTCGCTTCGCTCGCGCTCGCAATGCAGGATAATAATATTGTGGAGAATTTGCATTGCTCGTCTATTGTTAGCAGCTACTGGAATATACGGCGTCATTGCCGCACGTCTACGGGCAGTGTTGCCAGTGTGGGGTTTTCCAACCCAATCTGGTTCTTTTAGGCCTCGTTTGGTTGTTTGGTTTTTTTGGCGGAATCTGTTTTCGGAATCTCGCTTCGCTCGCAGTGCAGGATAATACTAATCCAATGCCTATACTTAATACCCAATCATTGAATTCATGCTGAACAACGTTTCAATGATGTACATACACCACCTAGCCAAGCTCTGCGCCACGTAATAATTAGGCCTATGTACGTTAAATTCACGCAACTGTGACCATTTGTGACGCTGTACACGTATTTTTGTGTACGTTAAAATTGCGCAACTTCCTCAAGCTACGCCCACCAACGCATCGCGACGTTGTGCACATTATGACGCTGCAATGAACAATTGAACGTAGGCTTCGTCAAACGCTTCTTCGACTAAACCGTTTGGTAGTCAACCAATCAGAACGCTTGAATCTGACAGAACAATTAAACGTACGCTTCGTCAAACGCTTCTTGGACTAAACCGTTTGGTTACCAATAGTCAACCAATCAGAACGCTTGAAGGTAACAGAGGCACAGAGGAAGGATTTTAATATGATAGGTAGCAGGAGTCCCACGTATTCTGTGATAGTTGATTATTATGAAAGTTAATGAGTCCGTTGAATATGGCGCCTGGCTATTGAATACATTTTTTTGTTTCCATCTTATTCGATAGAAGTCGCAACAAGAAAGTGGAATGTTCCTCACTTTAGCCACATTGGCCATTCAAAATTAGTCGCATGACCCGAAACGTCGATTTTTTCCGTGAAGTTACAGACCGTTGACATGTTCATTACCGATGCTACTCCAATTTTTTTAACCATTTTATTTAACTCTGTTAGGTACTTTTAGCACTTGAAAGTGTAAAACTGTGGCCGCTAATGTCACTATTGCAAATCAGTGCGTCGTAATTTGGCTAATTCTCATTGAAGAAATATTTTATATTGAAATTACATAAATATTTGTGATCTTTAGGTCTACGTTCGCCTAACCTGAGCCGATTTATGTAAAATGCCCCATAGATGATAAAGAAGCACTAGAAATCTAATCATTCAATTTAACTAGTTTGAGGGCATATAATTAATTAGGTTTTAGCAACTTTATCCTGAATCGAAGCAACTTAGAGGATAAACAAGCGTATATGTGCTTAGCAAAGTGAAAGTATTTTGCATCCTATCTATCTTATTATATAATTCTCGATGTCCGGCGGACGTACGGTCCGACGGCAACATGGCAGGTATTGCAAGACGCTGTTGTCATTGACAACCAAATATTGTTTAATCAAAAATGTATTAAAATCAACGGAGCGTTTAACGAAGCGTCTTAATTGCAGCTTAAACCCCCGTCCCCTTCCCTCTCCCCATCCCTCTCTCAATCGCCCCTGCCCCAACACATCCCGCATAGCCGCAGGCCCCAACCCATACCCGCCCCGCCCTGCCCCACAGGCCCCAAACCCCCGTTCCCATTCTCTCTCCCAACCCCTCTTCCCTCTCCCAATCGCCCCGGCCCAACACATCCCCGCCCAGGCCTCAATCCATACCCGCCCCACCCTACCCCACAGGCCCCAAACCCCCGTTACCCTTCCCTCTCCCAAACCCCTTCTCTCTCCCAAACCCCCTTCCCTCTCCCCAAACCTCTCCCAATCGCCCCAGGCCTCAACCCATCACCGCTCCGCCCTACCGCACCGGCCCCAAACCCCGTTCCCAAACCTACGGCCACAAACCCCGTTCCCAAACCTACACAACACTGCTCCGAAAACCCGTACAACCCACTTTCCTCCTCCCAAATCTCCCTTCCCTCTCCCAATGCTCTGCCCCCCGTTATTATATATACTTACTCCTTCCTAACCTCAATCCCTACTTTTTAAAATTTAACCCCTCAAGTGGGGATTAAATTTTCAGACGCCGTCACCGTACTGGGGATGTAATTTTTGGAAAAGCGTTCTTCAGAAATGATTGCTGTAACGTTTTAAATTTGCTATATCTCAGGCTATGTAGGAGCTAAAAAGATGAGGTTTGCACCATTGTTTAAATTTTTAATTCCTCTTTCTAACCGTCCGCAAAACAAAAAAATTGGGAGTAGAGTCAACTTTACGGCCTAAAATATCACCCTCTCCCTCAAAAACATTTCAAAGCCCTCTAGCAAAATATTTTCAGCGGTAACCCCACTTTGGTCAGCGGCAAAGTTGTAAAGAAATGTCAGAGAAACAAAATAAACCAAAAAGTTTGAAAATCGGTTGACATTTGGCAAAGATCTATCAATTCTAACCCGATGACCCCAATGTTTGAACACAAGTATTATCGGTGAATTTCGCGAAAGTTTTGAATTCTGAGAAAGTTTCCAATTTTTTTTTGAATTTGCTATATCTCGGGCTATATAAGAGCTAAGAAGATGAGGTTTGCACCATTTTTAGCTATTTTATTCCTCTTTCTAACCCTCCGTGCAAAACAAAAAAGTCCAGCGTTCACGAGCTTTCCGACAATCAAGTGAGAATGAGTAGCAGGCTGTTGCTTGGCGTGCAAAAGCAGCACAGCAAACAAGAGAATCAAGCACTGCATGTCGTTCGACACTACCAAATCAGTACACTTACCTTGACCATCAAGTTTCAGAAAATTCACGCGAATGGGCGTAATTTTGATCTTTTGCAAAAAAAACTCGGTTGAAGGAAAAGGCGGCGAGTTAGGGAAATTAATTGCGCAAAATCGTCTTGCATTTGCGCAAAATCGGGTGGTAAAACAGCCAATCTCCCTCGTAATTTTTGACGGGTAAACACCTAGTAGATATATAATTCTCTTTGTCCGGTAAGGTAAGGTAAGTTTGTCAGTCACGATACTCGGCAGATGTTGGAAGACCTTCATTATCGAAGTAGCGTTTGACGCTGCGTATCCATTGCAGCTTAACGAATCGTCTTGATTGCCTGCACGTTGTACGGCACCACTGGCGGCGCAGTACACCGTGTGGCGCCGTGGGCCCTACTGGGGACGCAGTCCCCCGTGTTGGCCGTAGCCTGTAGACCCTACTTGAAGGGGGCGCAGCCTCCCGTCGTAAACCAAGCACCAACCGACGTGGGGGCCGTAGACCCTACTGGGGCGCAGCCTCTCGTCGGAGACCAAGCCCAAGATCCCGGAGGAGGCCGTAGGCCCACTGAGGGGCGCAGCCCCACGTGTGGGGCCGCAAGTCATAATGGGGCGCAGCCCCCATGTTAGGCCGTAGGCCATACTGGGGGCGCAGCCTCCCGTAGGGCGCAGCCCCACATGTGGTGCCTCAGGTCCTACTGGGGCGGAGCTCCCATGTGAGGCCGTAGGCCTCACTGGGGCGCAGCTTCCCGTGGGATATCTAGCCCCAGCCCCAGTGGGGGCTTTATCCTACAGTGGGGCACAGCCCCTCGAGGATAAAAAATCCAAGCCCTCCGTGGAAGGCAAAGCCCCTTTTGGTCCGAAAACCCAAAAGGAGCCGTATGCCCAAAAGGGGGTCGTAGGTAACACTGGAGGGCGCATCTCTTATGGGAGACCAAATCCAAATGGAATCGAAGGGCGTTATTATGTGTAGCCCCTGTGGTGGAGAGAGGAACATGACCACCCAGTGAGCAGATAGGACTAATTTTAAATGATAATCTACGCATTCACCTTACAGTTTCAGATTTAAACAATTTTATATGTAATAATGCGAACTTTTGCCAAAAAATTGGGGGGAGATGTCCACTCTGCCCCGTCATTTTTGACGGGTTAAAAGCTAGTTTTCTTATAAGAAGTATAGTTGCGAGCTAATTAAATTAGGCCAAGAATTAATTAAACTCTGGGACGTTGAAGACTAGAAGTCATCTTTGCCTGCGGGAAATGACAATTAGCGATTGTATTGACTCATCGCAATGTGTTCGTTAAACTCGTCTTAGTGTTTTGCATTTTATTAAAGTTTTGCTAAAGATACTACGATTCGAAAAATGCGACGAATTTAAATGGTCGCCATTTTTCTGAAGAAAACATAAGGAAGCTAGAAAATAGGTTATCAATCAAAACTAAAGTAACTCAATATAATAAATAAATATATAATATATATACACAATTTCTTAATGTATACGGACACTTTTTTTCATAGGTTCTTCGAGAATTAAGTACCGTGGGCATAATATATATATATATATATATATATATATATATATATATATATATATATATATATATATGTGTGTGTGTGTGTGTGTGTGTGTGTGTGTGTGTGTGTGTGTGTGTGTGTGACCCGCTGGGAGAAAAAAGGTACCATAAGTGGGATCACAGATTAGCGAGAAAATTGCATTTTATCTTGAAAACTTAAATTTTTAAAAAATTACTTTTTGGAATTTTAGACAGTATGATGCTTAGACAACTAAATGATTATGTATTTTTATCAAATGTTCATCATTTAGTAGAGAATTTGTTTTAAAACTGAGATAGGTAAAAGGTACCATAAGTGGGCTTCTGACTTTGATGCTCTGTTTAAGCTTACTTACTAATTTTTACAAAATTACTGACTAATTTTACAAAATTTTGAATACGTATGAACTTAGAACCAGCTGACAAATCTACAATATCGGGCGATTTGTGTTTCTTTCTTTGCTTAAAAGTGAAGCTTAATCTTTAACTGTGTGGACAGAGTGATAGTGAAGCAGAAGCAAAAATTTTACAACAAGACCTTAATAGACTATCCCAGTGGTCGGCAGATTGGCAAATGCTTTTTAATATAGATAAATGCTCGGTGATGCACATTGGGAAGAAGGGAACAGATCATGAATTTAAGTTATGTGGGAAGGGACTAAAAGTTACAAACGAGGAGAAAGATCTAGGGGTCATCATGCATAACAGCTTAAAGCCATCTAGGCAATGTGCAGAGGCAGCTAATAAGGCCAACAAAATTCTAGGTATGATCAAAAGAACGATAGTGAGCAGAGAGAAGGATGTAATATTAAGACTTTACAAGACATTGGTACGTCCACATTTAGAGTATTGTGTTCAAGCATGGTGTCCATTCCTGAAGAAAGACATAGAGACCTTAGAAAGAGTGCAACACAGAGCAACAAAAATGATCAAGGGATATCATAAACTAACCTATGAGGAAAGGCTAAATCACTGTGGATTGACAACCCTGGAAAAAAGAAGAGAAAGAGGGGATTTGATCGAGACATACAAAATACTAACAAACAAAGTGGAAATGCCAAGAGAAAGATTTTTTTACAATGAAGCAGTATGATAAAACCAGAGGACACAACATGAAACTGTTCAAGAAACGGGTTGGGAGACATAAACAGCATTTTTTTAGTGCAAGAGTGGTGGACAGATGGAATGAACTGGATGAGGGGATAGTAATGGCTACAACTGTAAACGAGTTCAAAATAAACCTCAGTAGTCTAGGGTATTAGATTGGACGGGAACAACAGTGGTTCTCACACAGGGCAGTCCCTACTGAACCACTTTAAACCTTGTTATATTATATTATATTATATTATATTAATCTTATTTTGTGCTGTTATTTATCAATTGCAACACTAGTTTCTCGTTCTTTGTTTTTCATCATTCCGTTACATATGTTACATTTAGAATCACCTTGATTATTATTTATAAGTTTTATTGTGTTCTATTACAGTTTGTTCGTATATCTTGTTTAGATTGTACAATACAACCCTATTATTATGTCCTGTCCTGATTTATCTCACTTATGGTACATTTTTCAATTACTGTGTTCTAGTATTAGTAATTATATTTATTTCAATTTTCTACTAATAAATTATGAATAGTTACGTATGACACTTTAGAAATAGTTTGAATGTAATTTTGACAATTAATACTGAGCCAAAATTTCATCTGTAACTCTTGTATAGTTTTAAAATCTTGAACGCTTCAATTTCATCAATAATTATTACATGTTCAATTTCTTAGAAATTTGAATTTGATAGGCATGATGTTTGGATTCTGGTATCTCTGAAATGACCAGGAATATTTCTTTAAAACTTTGCAGTGACTGAGCTAATATAACCTCGATATATGCAGTATATGTAACTCAAGAATCCCACATATGGTACCTTTTCACCCAGCGGGTCACAACACACACACACACACACACACACACACACACACACACACACACACACACACACACACACACACACACACACACACACATATATATATATATATATATATATATATATATATATATATATATATATATATATATATATATATGCTAGGACAATGAATAAGGAATCTGAAGTTCAATCCAACATGACAAAACCTTTAGAAAGACGTCGAATTTTATTTCTGAGGTTGCGTTTCTTCATTGAAATCCACCAACGAAAGTCCACTGACGCTAAGTTACTGAAGATAGATTCATCGTGTTGGCGTTTGGCCATGTCATCGGAGTACATTTGCACGAACACAGCTTTTATTAAAATCATTTTCAACAATTCCGGAAGAAGACGAAATTCCTTTGCAAAATTACACAAATGTTTCATGATTATTATTTACTAATTTAATTTTCAGTGAAGGATGTGTAACTATTCTTGTAGCAAATATGATCTCCGTTAGATTTAAAGCTTCTCTAGTCAACGGATAAATAGAATTCACCTTCAAGGATAAATATTTAATTGGAAGTATCGCTCGACCTTCCAGTGCAACATATATGCAGGGCCTCCATATTAAAAGGTAGTTCTGAAATTCTCTTAAGATTCTTATTTTCTCATGTAGCATATCCGCATCTAAGACTTTGTCAATTTTCCTATTTTCCTCAATCTGCATAATGCGTTTTAAGATATGATTGCATCTATACTCACTTTATCGTCTTCTTTGAGAGGATTTTCTTGAACCTGTTGAATGTCCAGTTTACGGCGTTTTGCTTTCGAGCTCATCTTACGACAGAATGCTGGGGATGGCTTCACTTTCTTGTGTGGAATCAACAGCTCTGGTGACCTGTAGGTCACTCAATCCTTTATAAAAGATAAACTACAGCTTGGTTTGCTACAAAGTATAGTTAGCAGGATGTCTGCCTTACAAAAGACAAAGTTGGCCTAAATGTTGAGATAACAGGAAAAGACACAGAGGAAAGCTGGAGCATATTTACCAAAAGTATGTCCAAATTCATAGAATTGACCATACCCAAACAGAAGAAAATTAATAACAAACTTCCTTGGA
The DNA here is from genome assembly GCA_018105865.1 of Metaphire vulgaris. Taxonomy (NCBI): domain Eukaryota; kingdom Metazoa; phylum Annelida; class Clitellata; order Crassiclitellata; family Megascolecidae; genus Metaphire; species Metaphire vulgaris. The sequence goes on from CM030852.1 coordinate 9,847,226, forward strand.
TAACGAGAAAAGTGAAACGGAAAAGAAGGACGAAAAACAAGGCGTGGATGAAACTAAGTAAACTCAAATTGGCAATTTAAGGAAATGAGAAGAACCAACACAGACTCAACATCTTGGAAGATCAGTATACCCAGAAAAGAAAAGCGTCAGCAGTTACTAACAAGATAATTATTGCAAATTTTGAAGGCAGGTTGGCAAAAAATATAAAACAGAACAGTAAAAGTTTCTACAAATATTGTAATAGAAAGTTGAGACGAAAGGACACAGTTGGTCCCCTCTTGGGCAACGCAGGATGTGCAATAACAGAAGATGTAGAAACTGCACAGATTGAACTGAGGTTTGTTTCAACTCAACTTTACATAGGCATGTCTGACATCAATTACAATAAATGACATCAATTGAATTTAAAATAAGACAAAGAAAATTCACATAATATTCACAAGACTAATTTAAGTCTAAATATGCAATAGAATAGTAATTAAAAAGAAATATGAGAAGTAGTCAAATTAAAAGTTAATATTTTACTAGAATATTCAGATTAATAGAACATCATATAGTAGACAAGAGTTAGGTTAAGCTTCTAAATAACTATTTTTGTTCAGTATTTTTTCTCTCTCTCCCTCTCTAATTCAGTCATCTCCGCACTCAATAACATTCCGAGCTAGTTTCCAATATTCTACAACCACAAGCCCCCAACCATATTCCATCCTCCTTCCTCCGTAGTATACCACTTCAGGGCAGAGTTGTATACTACACTACAGCATGGTCGGCTTATTAGCGCCTAATTAGGTGGGTGATTAGTGATGTATGTCAGGTCAAGTCATTGCGACATAGTCGCTTGGTCAGTGTTCTCCATCGCGATCTGTCTTGTGCTGTGCGTAGTAGACAGTCTCCATAAAGGCCAGTCCAAGTCGTAATGTTGTCAATCCAGCATATCCTTGGTCGTCCTCGTCTTCTGTTTCCTTCAACAAGTCCTGTGATCACACTGCCCTCGATGGTGTCTTGTGGTTGTCTTATCATATGCCCAAAGTAACTCAGCTTTTTTTGTTTTTACGTGATTCAGTAGTTCTTTTTCTGTTTTGGCCATGTTGTAAACTTCCTCGTTAGTTAGTAGTTTTGTCCATGGTATGCGTAGCAGTTTTCTTACGCACTTGTTCTCAAAGGCCTGTGTGCGTTTTTCTTCTTTTTTTCTCAACGTCCAGGTTTCGCATCCATATGTCGCCACTGGCCATACCAAGGTCTAATACACATAATTAGGTAGCAGATTGAGACAAAAGTGTGAAGATTGCACCAGGCACCAACGGGCGCTCAACCCACGGCTATTGATGATGCTAATGATGATGCTGCTGATGATGATGATGATTGTGGTGGTGGTGGTATTATGGTTTTGCTGGTGATGGTGATGATTATGACGATGATGGCGATGCTGATGATGATGATGCTGGTTATGATGCTGATGCTGCTGCTGATGATGATAATTAATTAGTTCCATCGCTGATGTTAATTCTTTCATGCAAAAATAAATAGTCACGCATTGGATTTTTGAGGTGTGACTCATGTGTCTCATGACTTGGATTTATCAGGAAGCGCCATTTTGGCTGCTCACACGTGTCTGTACGTGCTTCAGAATATCGCCGTTATTGTCGGTTTTACCGACGTCTTGCACTTATTTCTTTTTCGCTAATCGCGTGGATTGTCGCCTAGCCGTCATTTTCGAAGCGGTCGGTGATCGTCTTTGCGTTTCTCTGCACTGAAAGAATCGGTTTTATGTCGCCGATATCGGCGTGGTTGGCCCGCCATTTTATCTAAGCCACAAGCCCGTCGAAAGAGCCTACAGGCTATAAAGGGCAACGACTGTTCCGGTTCATGCGCAGGATTCCATCTTCAGTCGGTTGACGTCAAGTTCGGTGATGGATTACTGCATAGCAGACGACCGCCCTCAAGGATTCGCCGCCTGATTTTCGCCACGCGGACAATTTTTCTCAGCATCCGAGCGGTCCTTTACATCCTTTCTGCGCTATCGCTAAATCTTCGACAAAACGTCTCCTTGCGGAAGACCGCCTTCTGAAGAGCTCACTGCCCGATTTCGACACGGCAGCGACCTCTTTCGTGCCATCTGAGCGGATTTTCCCTCAAGACCACCATCTTCTGTTCCATGTTGATTTATTATTATTATTATTATTATTATTATTAGTAGTAGTAGTAGTAGTAGTAGTAGTAGTAGTAGTAGTAGTAGTAGTAGTAGTAGTAGTAGTATGACGATTTATATAGAGCTGTAGAATAGCTAAAAACCAAAATCAAAAGTGCTTTGGAAGGTGGCGATGTTACACATCCACTCGGATGATAGAAGGATCTCGCTGCCGTGAAGGATTCCGGTGCCGAATCTTATAGAAGCGGTCCTTCGCGAGGAAACTTCAGCCAAATTGAGACGTCAGCGAAGAAAGGAAGATGATTTTAAGGGTCTGCGAGTTGGTAATAGAAGTTCTCCGCTCGGTAAGATCGGCGGTGAATTCCGAAGAAGCGGTCTTCCGCAAGAGAGTTCGTCACCGAAATCGGGCAAATCCGACGAAGATGGATGTTCCAGCGAAGTCCGGAACGATAGTCGATCGCAGTCATGTTGCCACGCAGCCGCCATTTTAATGGCGTACTTTGGCGCATTACTCAACAGCGGCGGCGACCGAGTTCTACTCTCTAGAACGATGTTGAAAAGTGCAGGACGGTACGAAACTCTACGAAGAATCGAAGAGTAAGACGCAGTCCTCGCGCTTGGTGCAAAATCCGAGCGCCGAACGTCGGTAAATGCCAAGAACGGCGATGAATCCATGGCACGTACATTCGTACAAACACGTGCTGGCCGCCATGAAGGCGCCAAATCCGGAAGCGTTGTCAGCGATGTGTCAGCGTAGTTGACAGCGCGTTTGACTTTGGCCTTCACCCTGCTACGGCGCTATAGAAGTTGTCAAGAGCCATAACCATAAATAATAATAATATATTTTCAATGTCAATAGTCAAAACTATTGCCGATCGAGCTTAAAAGCATACAACTCTAATACAGTAAAATACCACAGAACAAACCAATAAAAATTTAAATGACATGACAAGGAATCAAGAGTCACCTCTCTGCCATAGAGTGGATGCAAACATTGCGTTGTAGCTATTTTCTTCTAAATAAATTCGAACATAAAATGTCAATTGCTGCATGCTTGCAATCGCAGTCTTAAAGGTGTGTTGGGTAATAAGTCAGAATGAGTCAGAACCAATTGACCCATGTGATCAATCGAGTATTGATGACCCATTTGATTCATGAGCCATGACCCATTGTCATCTCTATGTAGGTCAGTATTTCTCAGCATTACAGTAAAAGAGTATCAAGCATCCACAGGACATTTCTTTGTATGGGACAAGACTACATGAGTACAAATCAACATCAGCCTCTTGGTTAACTGAAAGCCACTGCAAGATCCGTCCTCGTCTAGAATAAAGAAAATAGAATGCATTGGAAAGATAATGTTTGCAAATTTTCAGTTTTCAATTGTCAATAGGAAACTCAAACCTTTCTTGACTGTCGTAATTATCAAGTTTTCGTTAGCTTCATCCTCTGAATCCAATGGCACCAGTGTCTGAACTTCACCGTGTACACTTTCATTCAAATAATTAGCACATTCTTGTGAAAAGCTCACACTATCACATTTACAGATATAGTTCTCTCACTCTGATTTGATGGCTGATTTGCAAGCAGTTGAGTTAAGGCGGCGTGTTGAGAGTATAAGTCATAGTGCAGTAACTAGCCGAAGTGAGACAGTTAAGTGAAGTGGAACGACTCTTTTGACAACGCGACGGTGCACTGCATTTGGAGAAAGGGAGCTAAGGGGCTTCTGAGAGAGGATATTGACGCAGCGCATTCCTTAAGGTGCCTCTTGAGTTGGGACCGCCGCGGCACACACACACAGACACACACATACACACACACGTACACTTAAATACGGAGAGTCTTAAGTAGATAAAAGATACTTGACCCAACCCAACCCACTGTAATACATTACAGTTTTTAAAACCATTACTTATTTTCTGATCCAACCCTACTACCATTAATATTAAAAAAGTCTGATCCAACCCAACCCAATCCAGAACAACCCAACCCATGGGTTAGCCCAACCCATGGACATCTCCGAGCAGAGGTCCGTTGCACCAATCTCTCACCACGAGTCGAGTGACCGATAACGATGTTCCATTAACCGGCGACTGCAGAGAGAGATTCGTTTTCGATCTCTTGGACGGACTTAGATCCATGTACCCGCTGTCTTCTTGGAAGACGTCGCTGTGGCGGGGCTGTGGAGCAAAGGAGGGTGCCATATGCCCCTAGATGTTGACGCCCAGTCGGGTATCATGGCCGACGAGTGCCGTAGTACGGCATGCATTGAAGTCCTGTGCAGAAGATGGCGTCAAGAGGCGTTCGAGCGCCTGCATGACTTAAGCTGGCAGAGCAACGGTTGACTTAAGAGTGTGCACGTGCATCAGATATGCAGGCAAAGGTCGATGAAACAGTTTGCGGTCTTTAATTTAGAAAAAAATAGCAGAGTGCGTCGAAGCATGCAGCTGCAGGTCTCGAGAAAGTATTCGAAGGTTTGTTTGATTAACCACTTAACCGTGTATTTAACTGTAACTCAATGTAAAGTGGATGGATATATCCGGGATTCCCAGTTAAGGGGTTAAATAACAGGTTCCCGGAACATTCGGTACCGGAACATTCGGTACCGGAGATTTCGGTCCCAAAATTTTACTCGTGGAAGATTCGGTACCAGATAATTCGGTACCGGACAATTCGGTACCGGATAAATCGGTACATGTTCGACATACATATCAGTAGCCATAACCCTAATCCTAACCCTAATCCTAAAACGGTATGAATCAGTAAAATTATTATAATTATCAATAGTATACCTACCCAAATTTTACTTGAATATTCTACCTAAATATATAGGGGCATATACATAAGTATAGACATCACCCAAAGCCAGAGGGACCCTGGGATTGGGTAGGGGAGGTGGGGTGAGAGAGGTAGAGCCGGTGCCTAACGCATGTAACCGGAATTTTCCACCCTGAAAATACCGTTCCCAATGTTCCGGTACCGAATCTTCCATGTCCGGTACCGAATCTTCCGGTACCGAATTTTCCGTCCCGAATTTTCCGTCCCGAATCTTCCGGTACCGAATCTTCCGGTCACCTAAATAACAACACCTTGCATTCACTCACAGGCATCTATATTACCAATAGCAGACCTCACTCCCGGATCGGGAAGGTGCATTGCCTGAATCAAACATTGAAATTGATCACTGACGGATATATTGAAGCATAAGTACAATTCTGACGCTGTATATATAGTTACGGCAAACGACACACAGCAACGATTCAGTTAAAACCATATTTATATTAATGTTGAAATGACTGGTATTAAACTTGATATTTCTAGAAAAACGGTATATTTGACAATTGGGAAATTTTCTGATTATGCCTAATCAGCTATTTTGTCAATCGAAATAATTAATGGCAGTCTGAATCCCAATCATACTGACGTAGACAAAATATCGTTTAGTCACTCTGTCGGCATGTATGTCAATTGAATAAGACTTTTTCTGTAGGGTCAGGTACAGTACACAATGGAGTGATTTGGTCAGCTTTAGCCGTTTGCGTATCAGCCCTACAGCCAAAGCATTTTGTATTGCTTGCAGGCGTGCTAACTGTTTTTTTTAACATTGAGGTAGAGAGAGAGAGAGAGTTGCAGTAGTCAATTTTTGAATTAACAGTTTTGGTGGCAATCGTGCAAGCTGTGCGGAAGTTTAGGAATGAACGTGAGCTCCCGTATGCATGTGAAACAAGAGCGACATGACGTATTAGATATGTGTGTTGAAAATGAGAGACCTACATCAAATATCAAACCAAGATTTCTTACTGGGGAATTAGTTTTGAACGGGTGGTAAGTTGAGTGTCCCTCGTTTAAGCTGATATTTGTGTCTGATAACTTGGCGATTTGTGTGTGGGTAGGTAGATGAGTATGAACTCTGTCTTTGAAGAATTTAGGCGGAGTAAATTCCATGACATCCAAGTCAAAACGGAAGCAATGCATTAAGCAAGCACTCGATAGATTCTTGGTATTGATTTGTAGAGAATGATGATGGTGATGTTATGGTTGCTAAGACACTTATAAGCAGGAAGTAAACAGGAAGAGTTTGTATACAATCTGTGTTCGAGTTTTTAAAAAAGCCAGATGTGGATACCATTCGATAGTTCCAACTTCCAAGAGCTAAGTACCAACATGTGTGACTCTCATTTATGGGTCTCCTCGTTCTCTCCCAGCAGATGGCATTTCCCTTGCCAGGGACCCTGCAAATCAAAGCCGTTATACTTCATTGTCTTTGGTCGAGAGAAAAATCCACCGTCCAGTGTTTATTCTACACCGTCTCTTGGGAATCCCCATGTTTGAAATCCCCCAATTTTTACATTTTGGCAAGTAATAATATGACCTCTCCAACGTCTGTTTCCCCATAAAATGTAAAACTCCCCAATGTCTAAATGGCTAGACTAAACGCTGCCACCGTCCATATTGGCAGCAAAAATTCGCATGAAGCTACTCGCTGAGAAATAGAGCCAGGGTTATTCCCATAGTGAAGGTTCCATGGGAAAGGCCCCATGGGATGGGACAGCACACATTTGTATTTCCCATGGGGCAGAACATTAAATTATGGCAGTGGTTTAGGGATTGCCTGGATTACCTGAATTATTAGAAACAATCGATCAGCAGGAAATTGATAATGTGCTGAATGAACAGAATGACTCAGAAACAGAATGGGTGCGTCAGAATGACACTGAATTGTCGTATTTACATAAAACGTTTTAAAAAGAAATTCTCTTGAATATTACAGTTAATAGAGTTAACAAATTCTGTCGTTTTTGGCCCCTACATGTCTCCTTGTACAAGTAGTTCTATTCAGTAGACACTAAACCTAAACCTTCGTAAATTTTATATTATTTGAACTGTAGGCTTATTCCATATTAATATTATAACGGAATTCCCGTAGACTAGGATGGGATGGAATGGGATATGCATGAATTGCCATGAGATGAGATGGGATTGGCAGAAAAACATGTTCCTGGACAAGTCTGCATAGAACGAAAACCAGCACGGTATAGAGACATTCAAATGCACACTCATACAGACACAGGGACGTGTACAGTACACACTCACAGTATTCGTATTAGTTCAGCCTTTCAGGCTCGTTGAAAGTAATAAACTCGCAGTCGGCTTGCTGAGGTCCAATTTAACAACATAGCTTATTGTTGAAATCTATTGATGGAAAATATTTCACAGCTACACTATTGTACAATCTTCTATTGGCAGGCATAGAAAATATACGTTCTAGTGGGCAATCATGGTCTAGTTGCCCATTCTTGCGGACCATACGTGTATGGAGAGAACAATGCACTGGCTCTATCCGTGTCGGGCAAGCGGAGATGTATCTTGAGTAGAGGACGTGTCTAGTGGCGATGTGACAAACGAGAAGCGATTCGGCGGCGATGCGTTACTGTAAGAGCATTATTGACCTTTTGTTAGGGGCCATCCACAAATTACGTAACGCGCTTAGGGGTCAGGACATTTGTCACGAGGTGTGACGAGGAGGAGGGGTTCCGGAAATGTGACGTAACGTACATTTTTTTATGCGATGACATTTTTTGCTTGTCAGGGTATTTGGAGAGCTTGTTAAAAAAAGGATGACCTTTTTTGCTTGTCAAGACTTTTCGGAAGACGAAAAGAGAAAATGGGGTGAGGTCGGCCCGTTGTAACGTCATATTTTAGGGGTCTGACTTTTTGTTACGTCGCGTTACGAAGGGAGGGTTAAAAAAGTGCCAAAATCTCGTTAAGCCATTTATTGACGAACCCTTAGCGACCATGGATTTCCACTTTGTTCGATATTGACATCCTCTTATTAATTCCATGTTGTTCTTTATTCCCTCAATTCCGTCTCGTAGACGTAGTCAGCCTACATAGGTGTTTCTCTGCCTTCCCCTTGGTCTTTTTCCCTCCACTTTTCCGGTTATTGCAAAATCCTCCAGTCCTTGCTTCCTCATTATGTGTCCGAAGAAAGTTGCCTTTTTTGATGGTTACCATTAGACTTCTTTTTATTTCAATTTCATTTAAGAACTCTTCATTGGTATTCTTTTTCGTCCATGAAATCTTCAACATTTTTCGCAAAAATCACTATTCTGTGGCTTCCAATTTCTTCTGCATGGCCTTGGATATAGTCCATGTCTCTGCTCCATACAAGAGGACTGACCAAACGTAGCTTCTAAGTATCGTTTTGAGTTCCCAGAATGCTGCCTTGGCCATTCTTATTCTTGATGTTATGTCTTTCTCACATTTCTCGTCACTGGTTATCATACTGCCTAAGTATTTGAACTGTGCCACTTGATTTCATTTGAATATATATATATATATATATATATATATATATATATATATTAAGGTCCTCAAAAGCAAAGTTATACTTTTTCAAAGTGCTTTTGCATTTTCCTGTTCCATTTGGGATAAAAACAAATTGGGAAAAATTCCAATCGAATCTAAACATATTTAGTACTGTCACACGACCCCTATATTTACAGTGTGTGAAAAGTCTTGCATCGGCTGCGAAACCGAAGTATTTTAATAAATTTTTGATATTATTATCAGATTTTCTTATAGAATTGGTGGTTATTATATATTGTTTTTTATCAATTTTAATTCTGCCTCCATTTCTGTATGTGATGTCACTTGATTATGCACTTTTCCCAGACTTTTATGAGGAAATATGGCCACTGTGTGATTTCTCGAATCTTTACTAAAATGGTCACTCGCGGGAGTTCGCATGATATGGTGCGCGTTCTAACTACTTTAGCGCAATAATTGCTTTTGAATTTTATAAGGTAGCCTTGAAAGGGCCGTTTTTATTTATTGTTGTCATTAGTACTTTATGGGCCATTCCTTGTTCTTTCTGACTAAATGACATCTGTGTGGCATGGAATGGACCAATTTGACAAGGTGCTAATGTGTTATGATGTGATTCCAGGCTGCAATTAGAGACTCAATCAGCTCGCGCCTTTTCTGCGGCTGATTCTTGGTAATCTCGGCTAACACTACTACTGTACATTGTACAGTATGTACACTACTACTACAAGTTCTCAATAGTGTCAAGATCAGGTGACTGAGCCGGCAAATCAATGGACTGAACTCCATGATTCTTCTTCCTACAAGCAACAGTTTTCGCTCTGAGACAGGGTACATTGCAGTCCTGAAACAAAAACTTGCTAGGAAACAGCTGTTTAGCTGATGGCAGCATACATTTCTCTAGAATATCTCTAGAATGTCAATGTATTTATCTGCATTCACCACCCAGTCAACAATATGAAGTCTCCCAACCTCACTGGCTGCCATGCATCCACACACCATAACTTTCGTTAAAACTGACATGTTTAGGCATTCCGGCTTCTATTCTTCATGTGGAAACCTTCTTATAAAAATCTTGCCATGGTTGCATAGACTGCAAAATGTGCTTTCATCACTGAAGAAAACTTTTTCTCATGACTGACACAACACAGTATTCTAGACGAGGCCTTACTAATGACTTATATAGTTTTCCCTCAGAAGAAGTTCAGGAAACGTTAGCTTCCGGTTATCAGGAGATGTTCTGATCAGGACTCTATTGCCTCTGGTGGCTGACTTCCTGGGCCGACCGCAACGGGGTCGATCTGTCGTACTTTTGGTCTCCTTGTGCTTCAGTAAAATGCGCACAAACATGCTTTGATTACAGCCGACCTTTGCTGCAATGTTTCGACTGGAATAACCTTTTTCGCTCAGAACCACAACAAGAACTCGGTCTTCACTAGATAGAAACTGCCTCAACAACGAAAACGACAATACCTGCTGCAAGTAGTTGTTGAGTGGCATCTCAAGCAGTTTCCCAACGCACAGAAAAGCCAGCATCTAGTCGATGACACCGATCCGTATGCCAGTGACACGTCATAGAACTCATTGATTATTATGATTACTTTGCAATAGTCTTGATTACAGTGGCATAAAGTTCAACAGTTTTTGGTTAAATGCCTTTTTGGTACTAAATAATTGGACTACTTTTAAAGGACATTTGTTATTACTGTCGCAACTAAATATTGGTATGAACATAGTGGGTACAAGGTCTCATCATTGACAGAAATCCTGTCTGCAGTTGATGAGTACATATATGTAGTTACATAAAGACACAACAAACATAGTCTAACGTTTTGGTGATTCATGGTAATAAAGGGTCAAATATCGGTGAAAACTGGCTGCTATGGGATGTTTTGACATTTTTAGAGCATGCTGTGTAGCACCTATGATAAAGATTAATACATCAGTCAACTCAGCTGGGAAAAGTGCACACTGAAAATTTCAGCCTGATATCTGCTGTTTTTCTCAAGATATTAAACTTCAAAAATCGTAAAACATAACACGTAGCGTCGACTCGTGATTAGCCTCGTATCTTCAAAATATCATATCTCTGAGAGTTTTTGACAAAACTAGCTGAAAATTTCAAGATTTACTCAACTTGAGCTATACTTCAAGCCCTGCAAATTTCTTGCAGATCTGAGATGGTGTGGTGAACAATTGTCTAAATACTGGCTGCGTTGTCATGGAATGACCCTGTTTGTAATTTTCAATGTAAGTGTGACAGTGGTTAATAAGGGTCTATGAATGCCAAACTTGGTAGCAATGATTTTTATTAGAAAATAAACAGCTTAAACAAAAAGCACTTCAATAAAATCTACTTTTAAAATTTTGTGTACATTTGAGGACCACCTAATATATATATATATATATATATATATATATATATATATATATATATATATATAGTGTCCACAAATGACTGGGCCCGAAGCTTTTTGTACTACAGTAACAGGCGTAAACCTGCATGGAATTATATAATATTTTACGTGCTAAAAGAGGCACTTATTTCTGGCAAAACTGAGCAGTTTCATTTGAATTTGATGCAAGATGTCTAAGAAAATTAAGTTTTAAATGACGTCACCCAAATATTCCAGTTGTCTTTTCGTTTGAATTAATTCGGGCAATACAGGCGTTCAAATGAGATATTCAAAGTGTCTTCCTTTCGCTCGAATGCATTTGCACAGTCGATCCCGCCACTGATTTACAGGTCTGTCTATTATTCCTTGATCAAAATGGCGTCAATCTTCAGATGATCAGCGTTCTGAATCTGGCGGCCGCGATAGACGCGCTCCTGCAAAATCCCCCAAATTTCGTAATCCAAAGGATTGAGAGGCCAATGTGTTGGACTAATGAAGTCTGGAGTCTCAGCTGCCCATCAGTGCAACCGTATCACGAGCACGATGGGTTGATGAGTTGTCCTGCTGGAAGGTGAAGAATTGTCAGGGAACAGAACGAATGACCGGCAGGAGATGCTCTTTGAGCAGAGTGTTTCGGTAGTACTCGCCATTGATCTTTATAACAGGGTTTGTGAAAATCAGAAATCAGATTTGTGCACCCAAGTGCCGAAACACCGACAGATACCATGAGGAATTTAGAAAACGTCGGACGTGTACGCAGAAGACGTGACTAGGGCGACATCTCCTGAACTGTTCACTAGGAACCTTAAAACTTATTTATTTAACATCTCCTATTAGGGACACTTGTAAAGCGCTCCTGACTTTAGCCTTCTCTATGCGTATTGCGCTATATGAAATTGTCAGAATTAATAATAATAATAATAATAATAATAATAATAATAATAACGCTATTTCCCAGATTAGGTGGCCTTACAATAAATCAATTAGGAAAGTGGCCGTTTTAATAAATCATCATCCACGAATGATGCATCATATATATTTCATCAAAATTTGGATAAATTACTTAGAAAGGTACTGTCTAAGTATGGATGAAGCGATTTTGAAAAATTATTAGAAACACATAGTATAACAAAAATGCACGGCCACCTTATCCAAAACTAAACCATAAAACCCGTATAAAAGGGCCGGCCCTTTCCCGTGCATTTTCCTATACTGAAATGTTTTCGACGATTGCACGGTAAAAGGGCCGGCCCTCTAATGGGGTATCAATAGAGAAAATTATATATAGGCCTACCATAGCTAGCTAAACCGTACAAGAGGATAAAATAAGCTGTTATTACTATAAATATAGGGCCTATATATAGGCCTATATGTCAGTGTAAGTAAGTAAGTGGGTAATCTAGACTCATGGACTACAGGGGAAACTGACAAGGCCGGGGGTAAAGTCAGCTAGGGGTCTGTGGGAGAGCTGTAGGTATGTAGTTTGCCAAAATTTCCGGGGCAGGGAATTTGAAATATCCGGGAAAAGACCATTTCCCCCTCACGGAAACGGTCTACTTATAAATATTCAAACATATGATAATCATTTAATATATATTTATATTATGCGCATATACGTATTTATGTATACTGTAAATGCCACTAATATATAATATGATATATATGTGACAACAAGTATAAAAATATAATATGCAATATTTAATAAAGCATAGGCCTTTATGAAAATAGATAATGATAAATGTGCTATCTGCGGCAATCGGATATGCTGCTAATCCATATAATTTGCTGATCATATCACCATATATACATATATTATAAGGATATATATATTAAGTGCATTAAAAATAACTATATATACCGTATATAATCTCTATACATATTATGCGCATATGTGTGATATACATATATGTGTATATATATATATATATATATATATATATATATATATCAACAGCATACATGATATATTATGACAGCACATATATAGATACAACAGCATACTTAGTCTCATATACATATATATATATATATATATATATATAAAAAGCAACATAATTATATAATATTAGTATGATATATACCTGGCAGCATGTATATGACAGCATATATATAGCATGTATTTATGCTATATGAAATGTATAGAATGCTTATCATATATATATATATATATATATATATATATATATAACTGCCTTCGTTGCTCCGTTCGTGCCAAACTTCTGAAAAAGTGGATGGATAGGGCTTCAAAAATGGAGATAATATATGTGTATGTATATAAATATATATATATATATATATATATATATATATATATATATATATTCTGCTCTAAGTTTTCAAAGTTTCAAAGTTGTTACCACTGCACTCTTCTATCTATAGCTTTATATGCATATATACTTATATGTGTCTATGTAATGGACGCATATATATAATATAAAATGGACGGAAAGGGCTTACAAAATGGATATAATACATACATAGAACTTGTCATTGATCATGGAATAATGTGCAAGGCGAGCTGGTCCGAGTTTGCAAGAGAGTCCGTGAAATAATTTTTCCTGAACCAGCTCGGAGATGTAAGCGCCCAGACGGAGACCCACAACGAGTTTTGCCAGAAATTGTATCAAATCCCGCAACAATTGGTCGCCCAGAGGTTGTTAGTACAAACATTTGTAGATACTATATATAAGTAAGTAAGTATACTGTATATCTAATTAATTAATTAATTTAGTATTAAAGGTAATTGAACTAATCATGACAATCCCAACCATAGGAACTGAACCATTGGTCGACAAAGTAGCCCAAAAGTCGCCCTATCATCAAAATACTGGGACTTGTTTATCGGTAAGGTATTTTTTCCATAAAAGAAACTGTTCGCGTCAAACCGCCTCCATCTAGGCCTAAATTAGCTATAGCGCCGTGATCGATTACATTACGAAAGACAACTCTTTCCAATTATAATCATTTATTAAGACATATAAAACGTGACGTCATGAGCACAATAAGTCCTTTAAACAAGACTTTTCATACTCAATTGACATTTCACTTTACAAGGTTCATTTTCCCTGTCAATTAAATCAAAAAAGCACTAAGCAGCTTCTGTTAACCTATACACAAAAACAATAAATCAAAGCAATCTAAATATCTGCCTTACTTAACAAAACCAATAAGTATTCTGACAGTAAAACACAGAAATACACCCAACCGTAGCAACTTTATTCAAGACATCAAAACATGAGCTCTTACTGGCATTGGAAAGATATCTAAACAGTATATTTATTCATTGTCAAAACAAATAATACTACGAAATAAATCAAATCTAATGATTAATGTATTGTCCATAGTATTCATCAGATCTCGGATAAACAACTGTACGTACTAATGCTTTTTATGCTTGAACAATAACACACAAACAAATATACTGGTTCTCTCCAAATATTATTTAATATTTGCCGCTAATCTAGAAAACACACCCAATAAAATCTGAAAAAATCATAACACACAACAAATTTACTATTTTCTCATCTCCATTCCTTAATGATCAAACCCAAACAGAAACATGAGACATCTCTCAAAAAACAACTATTGCACAATGCACATAAGGATCTTTTTATAATCAATGAAAATATAATTCCATAACTAATGTTCCTTGTCCTCACTCTAAATCAAATCAATTTCTTTGTTTACCAATAAACAAAAGAAACAGCAAAACAATGTCATTGCCTACTAACACACAGCAGCACAAACTAATCTCCGCACTAACACAAAACATTAACCAATTTCAATAAGCAGCCAATCAATGTCACTGCAGATCAACACACACAAAAAATAATTATTCACACTAACCCAAAACACTACTTAGAACGATCCACAAAATCATCATGCAATTTTTAATCCAAAAGTGCAATCCATAAATCAAATAACAAATAGAACATAAAACTTCCCCTTATCAAATACAATTCTACAAAATCTTTCACCCCTTTTACACATAGAATCCAAGGTCATATATATTTGATTCAAATGACCTTCAATGCATAACAACCACCTTGTTACCTTACCGAAACAAATCACCTTTGACTTGACACTGGTTAGCAACAGCAAATTACCGATCATGTAATCTACAAACAACTCATCACGATAATAAACTACTAAGAAAGACTAAAACGCTGTGGATTGACAACTTTGGAAAAAGAACAAGAGGGGATCTAATTGAGACTACAAAACACTAACAAACAAAGTGGATGTACCAAGAGAAGGTTATTTACAACTAAACAATATGATGGTACCCGAGAATGCAGCATGAAACTGTTTAAGAAGCGGATTGGGAGATACAAAAAGAATTTGCTTAGTGCGAGAGTGTTGGACAGATGTAATGAGTTGGATGAGAAGGTAGTAGTAATGGTATCTAGTGTGGATGATTTCAAAATAAACCTTGGTACTATAGTATACTAGATTGGATGGGCTAAATATAGTGGTTCCAAAACAGGGCAGTGGCGGATCCAGGATTTTGGACCAGGGGTCAAATTTTGAGAAATTCAGGCCAAAATTTCCTGACGACCTTTTTTTGCTCTCCGCACAAAATTTCGAAGTTGCAACTCTAAAAACGAACGTAGTGACGACCTTTTTTTGCTTTTTCACTGGCGTCGCTGCACATTGCCCTGTTTATTTACCAAAACAATATTACATTATTATTTCTGAAAACAGGCCACTTTCCTTCAAAAATCACGTCAGGGGGGTCAGCTGCCCCCTGACCCCCGCTAGATCCGCTACTGAAACAGGGGATACCCTTCTGAACCACTGTAAACATTGTTGTTATTTATTATTATTGGGCCGAAACTATAACCACTAACTGTCAGATTAACTATTGCATCGAGAACTCGTCAAGGCGAATTTGTTTCCTTTTTGCAAAGGCTTTTTGCTCGTTAAGAACTTTGGTTCGTATGACTGTCCAGTCATGTACGATATCTGCGTGCCGCTCCTGAAACGCAGAATATCTTTCTTACAAGGTAGACCAGCGTTTTCCGATATGTGTCGATGAAAATATTGACAAACGGTCCGTGTATGCTCTTGATTCCAGCAGTGAATTTCCTCTTTTTGCCGGAGGTGAATTCTGTGATCCAGAGCTAAAAGATAAATATCTAAAAATTAAGCTAAAAGGTATACATTACGTAGGCCTAAGTGTAGCCGTTAATATTTATTAAATAATAATAATTAAGACTTTTTCCCCTTACCTCTCCTTTACTGGAGCATTCATGAGACGTTTATGTAGACGGTTCCCTTCCCTATACCCAAGGTCACTCTGGTATGTTTAAAATCGCCGGTACCATATTTTGGAAGACTTAACTAAATCCGACCGGTACACAAGTTAGCACTTGGGTGGCACCCAGTGTTAAAATGTCAGTGATTTGATTTGATTTGGGTTGGTTTTGATTCGATTCGATTTTGAACCCAAATCACCAGCTCATTGATTGAATCAAGACCGGCAATTGATTGGGGATTTGAGTATGAGATTTGATTTGTGATTTGCCCAACTCTGGCGGCACCATAGGCGTAAATCAAGGGGGACCTTGGTTGACTGTCCTCCAAAAATCATTGAGGGGATATAGTATCTTATATCCCCCAGGATATTGCGTTCTAAGCTAATTCAGTGTGTATTCCCTGATTTTCTGTGAATGCGTTATCTGTTCGTATCGATTAATGAATTTTCCTGTCACAGTGAGGGGGAGAGTGACTTCATGAACTTGACTTGTAGTGCGAATTGGCCGAGTGTTTATCTTAATATCAATTCCTTATCGATTATGTAACTGTAGATTAGGCTATGTTAGCAGGTCGATTCGCAATTTCCTATTTTGACGTTGAATCAAGTTCAATCAACGATACTCCGCTGACCGCTATGCATGGTCTAAACTGAAGTGTTGAGGGTTGATCGCCAGCTGGATCTTTGCTTATCTTAAGCGACCACCCATTGACATTGATTCTTTTAAACTGGGAAGGGGTTTAGGGCTAAGGTGTCTGTCCAAAACAGGGGTGGGGTGTAGGAAAATCCCTGGCAGATATAATACGACAAGCGATCGAAGAATCATCTGCCCACGACACAAGCGACCGTTATCGGATCGAACGCCAGTATGCACAGGCGATGGATACAATTGAATTCAACCTACACTGTCAGATAAGCGGGTAACCCATGAACTAGCACAAAGGGCGCGGCGCGGGAGAGAGAGACAGAAAGAGAGAGACAGACAGAGAAAGAGAAAAACAGATAAAGACAGAGACAGAGAGAATAAAACTGACAAAAAAATACAGATTTAGTGACGGATAGAGAGAGTGAATAATTATTATTATTATGCGTTTCAAATTACTGTTTAGATACCAATAGGCATCATGTTACAGGTTGAAATGTTGCATGCATTCCTCCGAGGGCGGAACTATTGGAGACATTAGCAATCTAATTTTTTTACTTTAACACGGGCCGCACTGGCGGCACTTTCATATTTCCGCACCTCGTTGGAACTTGACCTGCCTACGCCACTGCACTAAACTACCTTCTTAACTGCCTACCTATATGTTCCTGATGCAGTTTGTTACAGGCAACGTGAGGCAGATTTGCAACACAATGAACGCTATATATCATGTAGGCCTACAAGGTTTTAGCGAAGTTAATGGACAGACAATTTTAATTTTTAATCTCGGTATTTACGCCAAAACAGTTACAACTAATTGTGATAGTCGCTATTGCCTAGAAATTTCGTTAAGGCGAATTTTTTGGCCTTTCTGCGAATGCTTTCTGCTCAGTAAGAACTTTCGTTCTGATTACTGCCCATTAATGTGCGATATCGGGATGACGTTGTTGGA
>CM030852.1:10624949-10629949 GCA_018105865.1 Metaphire vulgaris
ACGGGGAACTTCGCTATTTTACCGAGACAACGTCCAACTAAA
The DNA here is from genome assembly GCA_018105865.1 of Metaphire vulgaris. Lineage (NCBI taxonomy): Eukaryota > Metazoa > Annelida > Clitellata > Crassiclitellata > Megascolecidae > Metaphire > Metaphire vulgaris. Next base: position 10,624,992 of record CM030852.1, read on the forward strand.
TAATTTTTAAATGACGTCACTTCACCAAGGTCCGCCCAGTGTAATGCGTTACGCTATATACATGCACTTGGAAATTATATATGTATGGCATAGGTATATGTATAGAAATTATATATGTATATTATATATGTATAGGCCTATCATATATATATATATATATATATATATATATATATATATATATATATATATATATATATAGTATTATCAATTATTCTAATTAGGATGAATGTGTCAACGAATTTATACTGTACACCTATAATTTTAATTTGTCAAAAATTTAAAGGGTTAATAAGAATTTTTATCCAAAAAACAATATTTTAAGAACATCAACGCACAAAACAGTATAATAGCTCTACACCCCTTTTCTTCTAATTATTTACTAATATTGAAAAATATCTTATTTTGCCATAAATCTAATTTTCAACACATTCTTATAATGTTGTGGTAAATATTTATACCAATAATCAAAATACTTAGGACAAATCAATTGGTTGTGAAAGTAAAATTTTCCTTTGAAATTTTACGATCGTCCTGCTATGTAAAAGTATTTAGTAAGTCTGAGCAGATGATTACAGTAATCGAATTGGCAAACTTTAGTCTGGTCTTTTTATTAATTGTTCCCGCAATAGGATAAACAGGGTGTTACGTACCCTTGGCATCCTTAGCAGTAGGCCTGTATGTTCTTGTATGTCTTAGGACAGTCATACGAATTGAAGATAAAGAAAATGGGTGATCCCATACAGCTGGAAGGAGACCAATTTCTCAAGGTAGTGCATACTTTCAGTGCTGTGTCAAATCAAAATCCTTGGTTACAAAAATTTCTATCGCACATACTTACGTTTTCATATAGCTGTACAAGTACAACAGTACGTCCTAGTAAGCATTGGACGCACGTTGACTGTATCGCAAAATAGTCTCCATCAATGTTCCCTCTAGTTCTTGAGTGTCCGTGTGTGCATGAAATTTCTCTTGGGCAACAATAGGAGTATCCAGAACAATCTCTATGGTCACTGATCTATGCCCACCAGCAAGAAATCTGCTTCTGTCATTGGCGTCTATTAATAGACGACAATGGTTTCTGTGGTTTCTGCCCACCAGTGGGCGGAGCAACCGGACTTTGTTGGTAAACACTGGATACCCCTATTTTCCAGTTGACTAACTTTTCGGCAATGTTACTTCGTGCAAATGAACAAAATCGCGTGTTCTAATATAATTAAGTCCACGACCATAATAAGTCGTCTCTTAAATTGAGTTGCTGATAATAAATTTTTATGTAGCGCAACGCTCGTCGTGACTTAAGTTGAATATTGAATATTTAAATATATTAATAATTTTTAATTTAAAAATAAAAGCTCCTGCAAATTTTTTGGACATTAAAATTTTTTGACACATGTCTCACCGTTTTGGAACGCGCGCCCACTCGCCCATCTTACAGAGAACATTAGACTCCATTAAAAGAGACGCCTCTATTAACAGGTTTTGTGCAGCTAATCAAGAGCTACGTTTGAGTTTTTACACGAAACTTCAGTCTTCCTCTTTAAAAATAGCATGATTTTTTGGTTTGAAGTCGCTTGATTTATTTGACGTCCGACACTTTCGCAGTAGACCATGAGTGGGCAGAAATAGATGACGAATTTTTAGTATAATACTGTGAAATTTGCGATCATCAGGCGTGGAAATTATTGACTTCTGTGGGTGTTGGTTAGATGCTGTCAAAGCAAAGACAGTTTTTAAAAACAGAAATGCTATGACCTATTGTGTTGCATACTGAAAGACGCCAGTGGAAGCGAATCTTCCACAGACTATCTCTCTCTGTCAAATCCATGGAAAAAATTGTTAGAAATATAGCATTGAAGAAAGGATTGACTGATGCATGCTGTGTATAGACCGGGTGTGCTGGGAATAAAGTAAAAAATATTCCATTTAAAAATAGGCAAAACGTATGACAAATCCTTCGTTTTGACGCGTTAAAAATCACGACACGTGAAAAAGTTTATTTGATATATTATTTCGAACACTCGCATAAGTGGTTGAATCTCCTCAAGTCCGAGCATTGTGGTTCTGGAGTTAATGTCTGTTAGCAATATTATGGTCATAATAGCGTTTGTTATCATTTTGTGTCAGCACGTCTTCTAAATACTTTCAGAGTGTCGTAAGAGTAATTTTCCACGAGCGTCGACTCCAGTACATGGAAAAAGAACAGCTGGACATCTGGAAGCAGACGCGACCAGGGGAACGGATACTTGATATAGGTTATCATCAGTTTCTTTTAAATTCTTCCCTCTTAAAACAAGCATCGATAAGATTATGTAATTAATTTCATCATTTAGATTGAAATGGTTGATATTAGCAGGGGCGGTTCCACGTTTGGATGACTGGGGATGCATCCCCACCGAACGTTTTTGCTTGTCAGCCTTTTTCGGCAAGGTTGATTGCATTATTTACTGGCCAAAACAAAACACAGCATTGCTAGTGACTTTTTGTTAGTGAACTTTTTCGAAATTTCATTGCATCCCATCCACAAATTTCCTAGAAATTCATTGCATCCCCTCACCAAGAATTCTTGGAACCGCCCCTGGATATTCGCAAGAATCGGTGTGGATTCTAGAGATAAGGGAACTCCTCATTGCTGGTTACTAACTTCCCTTTAATGGTCCACTTTATGCATATCAGGGGAAAGTTGTTTTCGGTCATTAACTTCTTTAAGTAACTTATTTATCAGAGCGAAACAATTAAAAATTCTTTCCCTTCCCACTGGTTTGATTCTCCCCATCCCCACCACTGGTTTGACTTTCACATACCACTTTGGTAAGAGTAATTGTCATACAGGAAGAACGCTAAAGCAATAAAATATTTTCATTATATCGCAACAATGAATGTAATTCTTGAATTGTCTGAAATACCATTTTTAATTAATAATTAACAATTAATAATTAATTAAATTTTTATTTCGTAATTAATATTATAGTTTTATTTTATTATGCTAAACCTAATTTGTTTGTGCGCTTTCGAAAAAAGTGGGCTTACAACATCTTGAATATTTTTCTTATAATTAATTTCAAACATCTTTAAAATGTCGAAAATTATGGCGCACAATAATGAGTCCAGCATATTCAAGCTTCTATTAATGGGGGACGAGGTTCAACTGCATTCGACCGATTTCTAGATGCAAGCTGGATTAATTGATTAATTAATTTTTGGCAATTACTTGTACAGTAGCACCTCGTTATAGCGTTCTTAGCGGGTCTGTAAACTATAGTACGTTTTAAGCCTTTATCTGAGGTAGAATTGACAATGTATAAAAGCCATTTTAGTCTGGTTGTACAAAGTCATAGTGCAAAATCGAGTATTCTTTTCCTGGAAGTGAATTTGTCGATGACATTGTCCATGGATATGTCAATATCTTTGTGGATATGGATCAAGACTAATCCGTTTAGACGGTCATCTTCCATTGAAGACGCATTTTTGGTGGGCCGGTTTGGGGATGCATCCACAGTCATCCCCAACGTGGAACCGCCCCTTACCGAGTCCATTATAACAGCGTTCAACCCAGTGGCGTCAATCTGTAGTAAAAGTTGTGAGGGTCCACCTGTTGTTTTGCCTAACCCTAGCCTATCCCTAACCCGTTCAGCATAATTTTTATTATTTATTAATGTTCCAAAATACCATTTGCTGATAATATCTACGTGTATTATCCATACAGCACAATTTATTAAATAATCGTACAACGATAAAATATAGATTCATTCAGTTTTTTGTGAGGGTCCAATGCCTTATGGATCCTCACAACCATCGGCTTTGTACATTGGGGCAAGAGGGGACAGGACCCTCCTGGAAATAAAAATGCCAATATTTCAACCATTGTTTGGAAAACCTTGTAAAATATTGAGCTGACCATTGGGTTGATGGACTGAAATTCAATGATTGAAATTTAACTGCATGGCCCGATATGCCATTTTTTTGCCCCTCCTGGAAAAATTAGCTGGGGCCCATGTTCAACCCCCTTTTGTGAGGGTCCAACCCCCCCGGCACCTCCAACACTGGTTCAACCCAACCCTTTTACGATGCATAGATATTCCGTTGTCTTATGGACTGCTGGACGTCAAGATCGATCCGCACCAACTGAGCTGCATAGAGTTCACGTGGGACCCTCGCAGGGACAGCGGCGTGTACATTAAGGTGAACGCCATCAGCACGGAGTTCACTCCGCGACGACACGGCGGAGAGAAGGGCGTTCCGTTCCGTATCCAGGTGGAGACGTATTCGCTCCACGCAAACGGTCGGGACTCGGCTCAGATCATCCACTGCGCCTCGTGCCAAGTCAAAGTCTTCAAGGTAGGCCTACTACGCCGGAAAACATTCGCATTCTAGGCAGAGGCGTTGCGTAATGGAAGCCAGACATGGCCGTTGGTTGGGGTCAACCCGTGGGTTGGGTTAAGTTTGGTCAGAGTTTTCCATATTTATGGTGGGTTGGGTTGGGTCAGAAAATAAGCAATGGTTTAAAAATTGCAATGTAATACTGTGGGTTGGACTGCTGGAACTCAAGTAACACTATTGCCGGCATGATTTGTGTTGTATTGAGTTGGAGATTTGATGGGTTGGGCTGGGTTCTAAAAACGGACCCATGTTCATCTCTTCACACAACAGATGGCAGGTTACCTGCCAGATGGGAGTGGGGAACCTCAAGCCCTTTGATTATAAAAGTGCTAAGTATTGTTCTAGCTGAATCTAGCATGTCTAAACCTTGGGGCGAGCGGATAAATTAAGTTCCTGCAAAAATTCAAGAGAATTAAGAAAATTCGTTAAAAAAATTGGGGTCCGGCGCTGATTTTGGGGCCCCGATATATACCTTCTCTTAGGCCCTGATCCTATGACATAGATTTTGTCTTAGCGTCAATGTTGACAGCGGATTGTGTGTTGTAACGTTTCAGCCGAAAGGAGCCGATAGAAAATAC
>CM030852.1:10630049-10810049 GCA_018105865.1 Metaphire vulgaris
AACCCCTTAACTGGAGATCCCGGATATATCCGCTCATTTTACATTGAGTTACAGTTAAATACACCGTTAAGGGGTTAAAGAGTAGGTGCCAATATAAATGTGATTTAACATGAAAAGGTGTTGTTGCTGACCAGTGGCGGATCTAGAATTTTGGACCAGGGGGTCAAATTTTTGAAATTCAGGTCAAAAAAATTGTCCTGACGACCTTTTTGCTCGTCGCCACCTAACAAGAAAAAGTAGTGACGGACCTTTTTCCTTTTTCGCTGTGTCGGCGTTTTTTATTATTAGTCCTGTGCGTAGTTTATTTTAAAAAAACATATTGCATTATTTCTGAAAACAGGCCACTTTACTTAAAAATCCGGCCAGGAGGTCAGCTGACCCCGTTAGATCCGCTACTGTTGCTGACGATTCCTTGCATCGCGATACTTTTTTTCTTACTAATAAGTAACTTTTTTGCGGATTACTTTTACTTTTACTTGAGTAACTATTTTCATCGGTACTTTTTACTTTTGCTTAAGTAAAAAATGCCCTAATACTTGCATTTTTACTTGAGTACTCAAACTCAGTACTTCATACAGCACTGATAATTACCTTGGTTATTACTGATTATGGGCCTACATATCTGAAATGATCTGGGACATTATGGATCAATCTTTATAAAGGCCGTTAGATTAATCTGGATATTTGAAGAGACTTTATATCATTTTTATTCTTCTTGCTCGTATATAAGTCAACCACGAAGGTCGTGACATCTTTTAATTGCGTCGAATTACTGTCATTATCGGTAATGCCATATTCTTGTGCTCACGACAGCCTGTATGACGTTTTATTTTGCAATTTCTTCTGTGTGATTATCATATTTTACTGTAATTTAGGCCACCCGTTAGTCAGTCTCTTCCTAATCTTTAGGACAATGCGACACGTAGACATAATAAACAGAAATACATCCTCTTCCGGAAGTGGATGGGAGACAAAGAAACCTTGGATAGGGAAAGGAGGAGCCAGGACGGTGGGGCGGCCAGAAGTTGTAGGCCTACATATTCCCCTATTTCGCCACCCTGACAACGCGTTTTGTTTCAAATAATGCTAAAAATTTACAAAATTCCATTTCATTTTTGACTTAGACGCTTGAATAGGCCAAACTAGCAGCCATGTCTTAAAACATTGTAACTTGTCCCATCACAAACCTTCATATACATTGACTGTAAAATAATTGCTGAACTGGTGGGGCTTACATGTCAACTCTAGTGACGCCACTGATTTACGGTTACACAGGTTTAATAAAATACAAAATTATTTATTAGAGCCATGCACCCCAAAAATATTCCCAAGCGACCATGCGCGCCATCAAACAACCCGCCAGATACTGCCAGTAACACTAAGCTCCATTATGACAGCCACTCCCGTAGCGGGTCCAGAACAACCCATTCACAGCCGGAATGTTTTAGATTGTTTATTGAATCAGTGTTTATTCTAGCCATCTTGACATCGGAGGGATTTTGAAATGTTTGGGGAACAAGGTCTAAGTCTCCAAAAACCTTGACAAGCAAAAAGGTTATCTTCCTTTTAAAATGGGCTGGCAAGCAAAAAGGTCATCCGTCCAACCTCCCTAATATTTTTTGAATGCCCTGCCAAGCAAAGTATTGTCATCCTTACATTTTCCCCTCCAAAACAATAAAAGCCCCTGTCGAAGAACTTTTGGGGAAATTTCCATCCCATGCAACATATTAAAAATTTGGGAGAATTTTAAACTTTTGGGGATTCTCCCAGAGAAGCCTAGAATAAACACTGCCTTGAATAAAGTAATTAATTTGAAATATGTAAGCAGGGACGTAAAACACGGGGACGGTCCCCAATAATTAGTTGGCGGGCGACAGAGTATCAATTATCCTCCCAATGCTTTGCGCTAATGCGCTATATTGTAAAAAATTCTATCCTCCCCATGATGTTGATGCCAGAATGACGCCAAATCCGCATTCACTCATTTCGGCTGATCTTTTTTGCTTGTCAGCAGGGTATTTGGAGGGGGGAAAATAGAAAAATATCAGGATGAATTTTTGCTTGTCAAGACTTTTCCAGAGACGAAAGGCGGTCTGACTTTATCGACGACCCCCTAACATCTTAGCGTATTTTATGGGCGATCTAAAGTCCCCACCATGATATGCAATATCCCCATAATGGAGAGGATTTTTATATTTCTGGAGGTCAACTTTTAAAGTTATCCCGCCCCAATGTTGACGCCAGGTTTACGCCACTGTATGCAAGTAACAGTTAGATGGTATTAAAAGCAGACAAATATATTTAGTTGCTGTAGTAAAAGAAATGATAGCACCGTTTAATCCACGTTTTACACAGTGTGGCATCTTTCTGAAATCGATGAAATGAAACGATGCTGTGATCGTCTGTCTTCCACGTGTTCTTACAATTTGCAACGGCACAATTTTGTGGCATTTTATAATCTACACACTTAGCCTGACTGTCTAAAGTACTGTCAATATACTATTACTAACTTTTATCAACAAATATAAAAATAACTGTATCATTTTAACAGGACGTCATTTAGCATTTGCCCTGATTTTGAAGGAAAAATTTTTTTGCCAATGTTTGTGTTATTTAGATTTTACACGCCCTAAAGGAGTGCTTTGATGATGTCGAGTAATCTGAAGTAACTAACCGTGAAAATTGGCTGTCAAAAAAAAGGTCGTCAACTTTTTCGCAAACTTGCCAGGTCGAAAGTATTTGCCCCCCATGAAAAACAGTGAAATGACGTCTCTGCATTTTAACATTGCAACAGGCTGGCTGGTTGTTCCGAATCAACCACTGACGTCATAATGGGCGGGGTTTGAGATAATGAGGCAGCAGTACAGCAATGTGAACTAGCCAGTTAGTATTAATTAGTATTAAACAGTCTTGAGTTATATGAGAAGTCACCCCGTCCCGCCCATAAGAGTGACAGACAGGCAGACTGGCAGACTGGCAGACAGACAGACTGGCAGACAGACAGACAGACAGGTGGGCGTTTGACCACAACGCTAAACCTGTGTGAAAACTATATTCACTCTTGTAATGTAATGTAATCTAATGTATTATTTTTATATAGCGCCTCTTAATTTAACTTACACTCTAAAGGTCACTAAGAAGCGCTCGCGCTGCCGTTAGCGCTGTAGACATGCTAAGCAACCTGAATTGGCTTCTATAGGCAATCACCGAAGTATAGGTGGTATAGGCCTGTAAAGCCATTAACACCAGTGTTTATTCTAGCCACCTTGACATTGGGGGGAGTTTGAAATGTTTTGGGAGAGGCTTTGTTTGCAAAAAACCTTGACAAGCAAAAAAAAAAAAGGTCGCCCGTATAAAAATTTCTCCCGTCCGTAACTTCAGACAACGTTACGAACAACAATGGTATACAAAACAATGCCATAATCGCGATAATTTTACCTGGATGACTTGTGATTGACTTTGGTCGTTCTCATCCGATGTTGCTGCTCCTGCTGATGCTTTGTACTTGACGCCGACGTAAGATGCAATTAGACCTAGGCTGCTACTGCTTTTGGATTGATTGATTGATTGATTGATGAAGTTTATTTATATCAAAGGCGATTTTTAGTCCAAAGCGCCGCTGCTGAAAAACCAAGTCGTTAGCCTAGCAAGGAAAGATAGTCTAGTGCTAGAGGTGTCACGGAGCTCTGTTGGAAGAGAATTCCATATCTTTGGAGTTGGACCTTGAACACGAAACGAACGATCTCCAAACAGATTGCAATTTCGAGGAACGACCAGTAATTTAGTGTCATTTGATCTAAGTCCCGCTGGTCTATTTAGATTTCGAACAAACTTAATGTCGGATACAATATAATCTGGAGCTTACCTGCGTAAGCATTTGTCAACAAGAGATATAATCTTAAAATCAATTCGTGCCCTGACAGGAAGCCAGTGTAAATCCTTCAGTATTGGCTTGATGTGGTCTCTTAGTCGCGTATGGGTTATTAGACGAACTGCTGCTGCTGCTGCTTGCTTCCATAAGAACAGAATTCTTAGAATACGGCAATTCCAACGATATTTGCTTTCGATCAGCAGAGCTCCAGATATGAAAAAGTTCCGGTCCTTGCGTCTGTAATAGTTCGTCGGAACTTCGGAAGCCCCTAAGAGGAACAGAGGCCGACGCCGTCACCTTTAGGTTCTTATAGTCTTTGATCGCTACCCTTAATCCGTCAGGGTCGTGTTCTTCGCGCTTCTCGGGGTCCGCGTATATATATATATATATATATATATATACCGTATACCGTAAATGCTACCCTGCAAGTTAAGGTATCTCGATTTGGTTTATTAAGGCAGACGTCTTGCGACGGAAGAGTTCTTTCCGAACCCCCGCTGCTGTTGTAAAGGGGTAAAGGTAAGGAGGGAGCTACATTAGCGAACCTTGTAATATGACACCCGGAGAGGCGCAGGGGTGTGAAGTGGACGGGTTAACGGCGTCTTTACTTCCGGTTATTCGCCTCTGATGTTCAAATTTTATTTTAGTCGATATGTTTACAAGATCTGAGATCGCGTGAGTGACGTCGGTATAAGGAAGGCGAGATGAACATTTCCTCCTCGATGGGTGCATGTCCAAATAAACGACCAACAATTAAAACCGTAGCCCTGTATTCGGATTTGGCATAAGCATTTAATGTACGCACCGAATACAAAATAAGCGTACTTACTGCTCTTTGAAAAAGTGGTAATTTTCCTCCAGAATTTATTTTATTCTTTTTAGCATTTAAATTAGTTTAATCAATGTACGGGTTATAAAATTAAACGCCACTTTAGGCCTATTTGAATGTGCAGTATAGGTATAATCCGCGCTTTAATTGGCCTATAGTTTAAACCACGACTAGCTATAACAAGCCGTGGTGTATGAATACTAATTATTAATTATTATTAATTCTGACAATTTCATATAGCGCAATACGCATAGCGAAGGCTAATGTCAAGAGCGCATTACAAGGGTCCTTAATAGGAAATGTTAAATAAATATGTTTTAAGGTTCCTGGCGAACAGTGCAGGAGATATCGCCTAGTCACGTCCACCGGCAGCGAGTTCCAAAGCAAAGGGTTGCCCCTCGAAACAAACCGAGCCCCAAATTTCGCTGTCATAGACCAGTGTTTATTCTAGCCACCTTGACGTTTGAGGGGATTTTGAAATGTTTTGGGGACAAGGTCTAAGTCTCCCACCAGTGGCGTCATTTCACACTTTTCTTGGGGGCGAGAAATTTTCCATTTTTTCCATTTTTTAATTTTAAATTTTTGCTTGTTTTTGACCTGACGAGTTTGCAAAAAGCTGACGACCTTTTGGCTTGTCAGTACTTTTTACGACGATTAGTTACTTCAGATTACTCGACATCAAGCACTCCTTTAAGGCTTTAGGGTTCCTGACCTTTTTGCCCCAAATGCACAAATGCAAATGACGTCCCTGTTTTTGCACATTAATACATTATAAATTAATATTTTCATTTCCTTTGGGGGCGTGGCCTCCCAGCCCCCAAATGACGACTCTGTCTCCCACACTTTTGGGGAAAATGTTCATTCCCAGCCAACATATTAAAATTTTGGGGCATTTTTAAACTTGGGGGGTGTGATTCCCCAGAGAAGGCCTAGAATAAACACTGGTCATAGACGGGGTGGAACCACCAATTGAGAACGGCTGCTTGATCGGAGCTGTGAGCGCCGATCGGACGACTTGGGCTTAAGACTTAAGACTTAAAACATAATATAACATTAAACTGTTAGATGAGTATAGGCCTATGCCTTATCGGTGACTTTTCTAGAATAAAAATACTGCAGGGAACCACAATACACTGAAGATTTTGATTCATTATATTAAAAAACATAGGCCTATAGCTTGTATAGCATTATAACTCCATATAGGCCTAGTGTCAATTTAGTAGTCCCAAAACAAGACTAGACGATTATAAGATTCGAAACATGAACGTTCCGTAGGTCTAATCAGTGTTTAGTCTAGGCTGTTTCCGGGGAAATTGCCCTTTCCTCGGAAATTTCAAATTCCCGGAAATGTTGGCATACTACATGGACTAACAGCAGCCCTCTAGCAAAATCCCCGGCTTTGTCGGTTCCCCGGAGTCCAATAGTCTAGATTAAACACTGGTTCTAATCGTCAGCATTGAGCGCAAATTGCAGTGCATATGCGCTCTTGTTTGCCGAACAATTGCTTTGACATTTTATTTGCCAAAATAAGTGTAATTTGACACCTTTGCATTTTTTAAAAACGATTTCTCGGTATTCTTAAAAAGTTCTTTATAGGCCTAGTTATGTTCCCCAGGCTGGTTACGTGTTGTACTGCGCGGAGGTCGCTTCTTGATCGCTAATAGGGATTGGGTTGGAGATTTGATGGGGCGGGTTCGATTGGGTTCTAAAAAATGGACCCATGGCCTGGCCATCTATGCTACCACTTATTACACCTATTAAAGAACTTGGAATTAGAGACTATTACATGCATGTAAACCCTTAATACTGCTGTCGATTGTCATCGGGCCGTAAAAATGTTTTGTATTTGAAATACATTTCTGAAAATGTATTTTGTATTTTGCTCTCCTCCTGAAAGTATTTGACAAAAGTATTTGAAATACAATCAATTTTAAAATGTATTTTGTATTTGAAATACTTTTAAGAAGTATTTTAAACAACACTGATTTTTGAGTCATTATTATCATTATCGTCAGATTGCACCTGGGGCTGAGCAGTCTGAGGTCAAGTGTATTTTCCCGAATAACTGATGACCTTCAACAAGTTAGGCTGGCTGCTGTGATAGGCCCAGGTGTGAAATTCTGTGCGTGACCCTTCAGCGTGCCAACAACCTATCAATCCTATATTTTTATATATTGTATTAAATAAATAAGGCTATAAGCCTTTTTATAAGTCTTATGAGCACACGTGTATACATCCAGTAATATTTTACTGAACGGTAAAGAAAATTAGAACTAAAATGAAAGGAATCCGTGAACGAAAACGAGAATTGAAAGTAGGAATTTTTAAAAGAACAGTAACTGTGATAGAAATGAAATTGCCCAATCAAAATAAAAATTGGAGCTGAAATAGAAATATTTTATGAACTGAATTTAGCTACCGGTACTCGTCATAACCCGGCCTATTTGGCGTTGTGCGACCGGTTCTCGTCAGAACACCGAAGTTATGCAACGTCGAGCGCGGTTAGTATTTGGATGGGTGACCATCCCGGGATCAAATCGTGGTGCCGGCGGCCAACCAAGCCGTTCATCGCTTAGGCGTCGATAAATTGGTAGCAGCGCAATGAGACATTTAGAGGTTGCTCAAACACTAGAAAGTGTCCTTAACTAGATGTTCATTGCTCACTGTTCAGTTTGAATGCATTGCCAAATCCTCATTTTGACCCATTAACAAACGTTTGAGGGCCTGTGGGTATTGTTTTTTGACTCTCAGCTATGACCTGTAGTACTGTAGGTACTGCAGCTGTTCTTCATCCATAGTCAGACTGCCAGAGAACTGCTGAATCAACGCCTCGCTCTGCGTGGTCATTTGTGACTGCAATTTGTCGATCGGTTGAAACAACTGCATTGTACTCATCGTTACTTTACCACTCTGAAGTTGGTAGGCTCAGGAAGGTCTGAGTTAATTTGAACTTAGAGAAAAATGACCTTGCGTTTTTCATCAAGAAGTCAGCAAATGACTTGTTTTCCAATGCAGGCAGTGTCATTTTGATGAGTTTGACGCGTTTGCATGGAGAATCTTCACCATCAACTTGACACATAGCTGTAACCATGTTATTCTTGACATCATTTGGTACATTGCTGTCAAAGAAGGCCAAAACGACCAACTTCTCTGAGAGGTACCACAAGTGATCTGCGAGCTTCCGTGAGATTGGTCGAGAAATAGCTGGATTGACTGATTGGTATGTCAAGAGTGACTTCATAAATGTAAGGTCATTAAGAGAGGCTGCAACAGTGAACGGTGCCATGACCCAAGCTTTTGCATATAGCACGGCATAAAATATACACAGGTCATGCAGACCTTTCTTCTCTCGACCAGTGTGAGCGAACAGTGACCTAAGCAGCCATATACCTTGAAGGCGTAGATGACTTTTGCCATCCAGCGTGACTTGTGCATTAGGCCTACACCAGGTGTGCGGAAATGTCATTCATGAAGTGGTGAAACACAGAGAGAAAAATGAGTTATTTCCATCATTTCATGGTAATCATCACGTGGTTGAGCCTCCATCAGAGCTGATAATAAGAAACTCACTAATTTGTCTTTGCTGCTGGATATAGGGCCTATGAGACGCAGCTACCACATCAGTCGACGAATCCTCAAATCGATCTTCATTAATGTGGAACCAATTGGATTGAAATCTCTTAAAAAGAATGATTTCAGGTGCTTAAGATGAACCCATTGCCTCAATGAAAGCAGCGCCAGTGTCCAGTTCCAGTGTATGGTGTCGACTTGCTAAGTGCAGAAGATCACGCCCAAGCAACTGTTCTAGTATTGTACAAGTTCCTAATTCAAGACCAGTGTTGCTGCTTGTCGTATCAAGGCATATTCATTGCACGTTGTCAACAATTTGCCACGAATTGAGTGCTTCAAAGACAGCATTTGCTTGTGCAACTCCAGTTCCTGCAGGAATCTTTGGCACTGCCATTTTTAGATCTTGTAGAAACTCAGGGATTAACAATATGGGAAATCTGTTTGCAATAAGAGAAAATATAGCTACTGGAAAGTTTAGAGAATAAGTTACAACTGTGAAATAAAGCGAAAGGTTCCCTATTGATAGCTAAACATTGAATATCAGGAAAGGAGTAATTTTTTCTTCCATTTTTGTGACTCTGCGGTGAGGACACTTTTTCCAAAAGACAAAGTCTTATTCTTGTTTTAGAAAATACTACTAGTAGTGAATAAGTCCAGAAAGTTTCAGCCCCCTAACTATGATATTTCTGAAGTTATACAGGTCTGAAGTTGTGAGAAATTTAAGTGGCTGCCGCAAAACGCCAAAACGGCCCACCGCAGGTCAAAAGTTGAATATCTAAAAATTACTAAAGAGAGCAGGCTAAAATTTTGATATCTTTCAGATGGATGTTTGCGGAGCATTTGTGGTAAATTTCATAATTTTTGAGATGGTCATTAGTTGAATTGACACGGAATGACTCCAGATTTAATGTTTCATGCAAACTTTGACCCATTTGAGCTACCTGTAAAAGTGAAATGTTTTCTTCTAATTTTTACTCAATGTTTTTGATCAGAATGGAACTATTTTCAAAGGTCAGACCTGCTTTTTTAAAAGTTGGTTTTTAAGGGACACCCTAATATATATATATATATATATATATATATATATATATATATATATACACCTGCAGCATATCGCTCTGTGGTCTTTCTCGCTCAATTTCTCTCTCTCTCTCTCTCTCTCTCTCTATATATATATATATATATATATATATATATATATATATATATATATATATATATATATATATATGCGTCGCAGCTTGAAATGCCCATACATTTCCGAACTGAACTTTAGCTGACCTAGTTATACAAGGGTTGCTCTCTTAGGGCAGATGGACCCTAAGCCCAAGACTGTTGGTATTTAATTGCCTTGCCCTAAGCCGCGGGTGATAACCCTGCCCAGCACCACTGGATGCGTCTGCTCGCGGTGACTTGCCGGTAGGAGAAGGAGATGCCGGCAGCTCTGGTCCCTCTGCGACGCTGAGATATGTTAATGTAACTTCATCACCACCACCACCACCACCATCATCATCATCATCATCATCCACCACCACCACCACCACCACCACCACCACCACCACTATCATCATCATCATCATCATCATCATCATCATCATCATCATCATCATCATCATCATCATATTTGCTTTCTGCCAACTCATTAGTGGCAATAGCTAATCACAAAACATATCCAGGCCATTTTGCCAGAAGTTAGTTTTTCTTCCTTCTGCAATCTTTTATTTTGTCTATCCATTTATTTCTGGTCCTGGAATGGATGTATGAACGGAGGTCGGTCGCGATATTGTGAGAAGTCAGACAGAGAAACAGAATCGTCAGACAGACAGACAGGCAGACAGACAGACAGAGGGTGTGTGTTTAGTGGTAGCCAGACAAATAGATAGAAGTAGATAGATAGACAAATAGATAGATAGATAGATAGATAGATAGATAGATAGATAGATAGATAGATAGATAGATAGATAGATTGATAGATAGATAGATAGATTATTATCAGACAATTTGCTATATTATCAGACAATTTGCTATAGGTAGTGAGCGAATGGCACAAAACAAGGGTGCTTAAGATAGATAGATAGATAGATAGATAGATAGATAGATAGATAGATAGACCCAGAAATAAAGCCAGGACAAATGAACTCACGTAAAATTTCCGCCGGCGGTAAAGTTGACATTTGAGGGTCAAGGGTCATTGTGGATTTCCCGCTCTACTGGGCTATTACTTAAGCAGTATACAGGTCAGAATTAGGTCGGAAATTACTGCTCTCAATTTGAACCTTACCACAAAATATCTTTATGTAATGTGATGTAATGTAAAGTAGCATTTACATAGCCGCTATAGCGTCTCTTATATAAAAACAGTCGATACAGCTAATGGGTATGATAATGAGAGATTGATTGATTGATTGACTAACTGGCTGACTGACTGATTGGTCGATTGATTATGCCAATACAAGCAAACTAAAAACTTGTTCCTTCATGAGGTGGCAGCGTGAACTGTCTTTGTTCAGGAATGTCTCTTCTGTGTATTCCTGACTGATGCTGACATTAGCAGTCATGTCCTCGTCGTCGTCCTCCTCCTCCCTCTTTTAAAACTGCCCGTAAATACATTATTTTAAATCGTCAATTCGTCATTCATAGAAGCCTGAATTAAATAAGCACCTGGAAGGTCAACAACGGGTAGAGAATTTGAGAATTTGACAAACTTCTGCAATGGTTTACAACTTTCCATAGCTTTGGAATCTACTCAGTCTGCATGATGCGTTCCTGCCTGCTAAGGGCTAATGACTTTATAGCCTCCCGCGCCATTTCGGCGGAAGACTTCCTAGAGCAATTAAAATAGCAATGTCCACTAGCCTAGGGGTAGTGCCATTATCCCTGCTATGGTATCCTTATCTCAAGTCTTAAAATGGATAATAATTGTTCGGCACAGACAGACAGACAGACAGCCAGGCCGGGCTATTATATTTGTATTTTGTGACGACTGACGAAATAGTAGAAAGTCGTGCACGTGAAAATTACAATAAATCAAAAGTTTAAAATTTCTTAAATACATCCAAATACTCTATATGGTATTTAAATACTATTTAAATACTTAATTTTGGATGGGTATTTCAATACTTTCTTAAATACTGGACAAAGTATTTAAACAGTATTTAAATACTAAAGTATTTAAATACTTTACAACGCTGATGACTACTAGACAGATAAAAACCATTATAAGCAGATCATGATATCAATAATCTTGTTATTTCAAATGAAACGTTTACACTCTGCAACTGAAAAATTACAATGATAGTAATTTGTATAAATTACAATGATAGTATTTTGTATATCAAGTAATATTAATATATAGTCCTATTTAATTTATTAAAGGTATTACGGTAATACATAAGTTTATATAGTGTTTATCAATTACGATATAATGACGTCAGCCCAAGGACAGATTATTGACAGGTAGTCAGTACCTGTACTACAGTCTACAGAGAAAGCGCAAAACATGGCAAATGTTAACGCAGATCACAGTGCGTCTGCATTGTCACTTCTGAAATTGGGCAGGGGATTTCGAGTTTTTTTATGAATTTTGAAGTTTTGTGGAGCAAAGTCTCCCCCTAGCAGGCCTGGATAAAGCACTCTAGCTGTCTTCCGAAGACAGACGAAGACAGAGACAGAAACAGAATCGCCAGTAACTGAAAAGACGAGTTTTTGTATGGGCCGGCGCATGCAGACAGATAGAGAGTGACAGATAGACACTAGACAGACAGACAGAGAGAAAGGAAGTTTGTGCTGCAGATTGCAGAAAGAGATAGTGATATAGACCAATAAATAAACGTATTGAGAGAGCTAGATGGATGGATGGAGGGATGGATGGAGGTATGGAGGTATGGATGGATGGATGTATATATGTATGTACTCGTATGTTGTATGGATGAATGGATGAATATATGGTAAACGATTAATGTATTTTTCTGGAAATTCAACGGGAGGCAGTCTCTGGCCATATACAGCATATATATATATATATATATATATATATATATATATATATATATAGGTCTACATATCATGAAAAAACCTTATATAACTTTGTCAACGTCAGCGAACCGGTTGTTATCAAGTGGCATCACACCTCTGAGTGGCATCCT
This sequence comes from Metaphire vulgaris, assembly GCA_018105865.1. NCBI lineage: Eukaryota > Metazoa > Annelida > Clitellata > Crassiclitellata > Megascolecidae > Metaphire > Metaphire vulgaris. Next base: position 10,642,465 of record CM030852.1, read on the forward strand.
CTCGTGCAGTTTTCTCTTGCAGACCGTCTTCATTCTGGTCCATCGGTGTGGTGAGTAATAATAATAATAATAATCATGAACTGATTATGGTGGCATATCGTACAAGTACTACTATAGGACACCTTACAACTAAAAAAACAAACAGTATATCCTACAACGATCAATGTGCTGGGTAACTACGAACAAAGAGATCAGTTTTAAGTTCTCGTTTGAATGCTTCTATTGTCTTTGCCATAGTTGTTGATGATGGCAGGCTATTCCAATGAGAATGTGAATGAGAGAAGAACATGAACACGCCATTGCCAGTTTCAAAGAACGTGAGGAAACTGGGGTAAACCTCAGCGACGTGCTGAGCAGCAAAGTTTAGTGAATGGCTGTCGCTTATATACGTTAATATATGTTAATATATAATTATATATGTTAATGCACACAGTTTTGGTCGCCAGCGAAATGCAGTGAGCCCAAAGATACTAGTACGGCGTATATTATATTATAATGATATATATGTATATTCACTTATATGCACCTCAGCAACGTGATCCGGGTGTGCTATCGGAGATGAATAGACCAGAGATGAATAGACCAGAGATGAATAGTCCGGAGATGAATGCCGGAGATGAATCCCGGAGATGAATCGTCCGGAGATGAATCGAACCAGAGATGAATAGTCGGAGATGAATAGTCCGGAGATGAATCGTCCGGAGATGAAACGTCCGAAGATGAAACGTCCGGAGATGAATAGTCCGGAGATGAATCGTCCGGAAATGATCGTCCAGATATGAATAGTCCAAAGTCCGAAGATGAATAGGCGTAGATGAATAATAGATAAATAGTCCGTAGATCAATAGTCCGATACAACAGCTTGGAGATCAATAGCCCGGATATGGATAGTCCGAAGATGAGTAGTGCGAAAAATATTCGCCCAAGAAGAAGAATATATATATATATATATTTATTTTAGTAGAAAATTCCAAAAGTGCAGATCTGCACCCCCAGCCTCGTCTTCCACCCCTACTTTTCTAGAGGGTGAAGCTGCACCCTCTGCACCCCCATTTCATGCAGGCCTGTCTAGATCTGTCTATGTCTGTCTCTCGTTGTCTGTCTCTCTCTCTGTCTTGGCTCGCTCTCCTCCCTCTCTTCATCCCCTCTCTCAATCTATCTCTCCATCCCTCTCTCCATTCCTCTCTCCATCCCTCTCCATCCCTCTCTCTCTCTCTCTCTCTATCTATCTATCTATCTATCTATCTATCTATCTATCTATCTCTATCTATCTATCTATCTATCTATCTATCTATCTATCTATCTATCTATCTATCTATCTGTCTGTCTCCCTCCTTCTGTCTGTCTATCATCGAGACCAAGACCAAGACCGAGGCAAATATAGGCATAATATAGGGTTAGGGTTGAAACTGGCAATGGCGTGTTCATGTTCTTCTCTCATTCACCACACCGATGGACCAGAATGAAGACGGTCTGCAAGAGAAAACTGCACGAGCCACGAGAGGATGCCACTCAGAGGTGTGATGCCACTTGATAACAACCGGTTTGCTGACGTTGACAAAGTTATATAAGGTTTTCCCCTAACCCTAACCCTAAACATTTTTGCTTGTCTGGCTTTTTGGGGAGGTGCTTGACTTGTCAGGCTTTTTGGGAGGTGCTGACGTGTTTTTTTGCTTGTCAGGTTTTTCGGAGACTTGATAATTTTTTCAAGGAATTGCAACCCCCCAAGACAAATTCCTAGCTACGCCTCTGGACCTGGCTCATACTACCCCTCCCATCCCACAAATCAAAATTTATCTTCGGATTTGCACGATTTGCTCTTGTGTCCCTGCCCGAGGCTGGGTGGGTCCGGACCCGCGGACCCACACCTTAGCGCCGCCCCTGATTACGATTTTATTATTGAAATCGGATTTCCAACAGGAGACAAGATATCATGAAATTTTGGTATTTCAAACCATGTTACAGTTGTATATAATTAACCAAAATATTTTAAGACCCGATTTATCCGTCGACCTATCAATCACTCCAACAGGTAAGCAGATACGGGTCCAGGACTTTCAATTGTCGTCCTTCATTCTCGCACAATCATTGGCACTAGTTGTTTCTCGGTGTGTGGCCCTATAGGCTCTAGAATTCACTACCAATATAAATTTGTATAACTAACTCTTTATCATCTTTCAGATCCGGACCTAAAACGAACCTGTTTGGCTTGGCTTATCTCCCTTCGATTGCCCACCCGCTGTTCTGCTGACTGATCTTTCCGGATTGACGTGGCTCTAATTCAATTTTGTATTTGGTGCGTCATTCGCTGATGCCTGAGCACTATGAAAGTGGCGCTATAAAAGTTTATTAATTGGTTGATATATGATCATACTCTCTTTCTTTCCCTCCTCTCTGTCTGTCTGTCTCTGTCTGTCTGTCTGTCTCTGTCTGTCTGTCTCTGTCTCTCTGTCTCATCTCTCTCTCTCTTTCTCTTTCTCTCTCTCTGTCTCTGTCTCTGTCTGTCTGTGTGTCTGTCTGTCTGTCTGTCTGTCTGTCTCTCTCTCTCTCTCTCTCTCTCTCTCTCTCTCTCTCTCTCTCTCTGAGTTTGGAAGCACATAATAGACCTATAGACCTACAACAAGAATAAATACGCAGTTATTGCTATATTTATAGGCTTATATTATACAGTATATTATATATATATATATATATATATATATATATATATATATATATATGATCAACAATTCAACATTTTATCAAAAAGTCAAAAGTCAGAGGCGGAAACTTAGGTCGACTCAGCCTTTTTGTATCAGTGGCGGCTCCACCGGGGTCATGGGAGCCCGTGCCCCCTACTGAGATCCTATCCCCACTGGCCCCCTGTTGAGACCCTATACTTAACATTTATAATGTATTAATGTGCAAAATATCGCAAATATTGCCAAAAAAATTTACCAAGGAAAATATTCAAAATTGCTAATTTGCCAAAATTTGCCCAAAATTTGCCAAAATTTTTAAAAAGTTGCCAAAATGGACTAAAATTTGCAAAAATTGCCCTAAAATTTGCAACGATTTCTTAAAATTTGCACAAATTGTCTAGAATTTGCCTAAAATTTGGCAAAATTTTTCTCGCCCTCTAAGAAAAGTGTGAAATGACGCTACTGTACTTAATACTACATACCTAACAACAAATGGTTGGCCCCATGATTAGAGGTTGCCACCCAAACGCCCCTCCCACTTGCCAAATCCTAGAGCCGCCACTGTTTCGCATGCAATGTTCAAAATCTTTGTCATTAGTCATTTGGGTTCCCAGGTGTCCGGTATTTAACAAGGTTGCGAAAAAGTTGACGGCCCTTTTTTCCTTGTCAGTAATTTTTTGCGATTTAGCGATTTAGTTACTCAGAATTCTTCCACAACAGGCCTCCTTTGGGAGTTGATTACCTTTTTTCTTTTCTTCGTTTCTTTACAGGGGAGTGCAAAGCAAGGTTTTGTGACGAAAGAAAGTAAGTAAGTAAAGTAAAGTAAAATCTCGTTGATTTCTATAGCGCCTTGACAAGCAGCACAACAGTAGCTGCTTATTCTTAGGTGCTCAGCCTATCTTGAAATAGTTATGGGAAAGGTATCTGGTCAGCCAGGCAATAGTCAACATCCAAAGGGCAGTGAGGCTAGGTTGTTACAGCTATGGAGAAAATGATTTTAGAAAAAGGACTTAAGCTTAGACCTGAAGACTTGAGGAGATAATGCAGAAATTATAGGAAATGAGGATTCAGATTGTATGGCTTGAAAGTGTTAAAGTCTAGGGAGGAAGCTAGGATCAAGTTCTAAAGTTCAGGTGATTCAGGTGTTCAGGTGATATGAGAAGGCACGGTTGCAAATTTTCAGGGATGACTGATTGAGTGGGCGTGACAGAGTGAGGTAAGATGATGAACGTGTGGGTCGAGGAGGCTGAGGGTTTACAAGTGATCTAAGGTAGACAGGTTTCGATGATTGAAGTGAGCTGTAAGTAGGAAATAATTTTAACTGACATTTCTTTACACAAAAATTCGGTTGTGGCGAATCGTGTCAAATACATTATCAAGTATTAAAAGAGTATTTAAACCTAATTGGCCAGTATTTAAATACTTACCCTGGTATTTAGGTATTTATATACTATTTAAATACTACCTGAGAACCAAGTATTTATGAAAGTATTTAAATACTTCAGGGCAAGTATTTATTACAACACTGCTAATAACCTTTTGTAGTTTTCTTTCAGTATCTGCTATTAGTGTGGACTGTGGTGTCATCTGCGTATCGTAGATTATTTAAATTTCTTCCTCATATCTTTATCCCTTCCAATCATTCTGTTTCCTTCATAATCTCTTCCCCATATTCATTGGAAAAATCTGGTGATAAACTACAACCCTGCCTTGTTCCTTTTAAAATTTGTATCCATTGACCTATTTTTCCTTCAGTTCTTATCACTGCTTCTTGAGATTCCAATACAGATTTTGAAATATCCCTCATGTCCTTTCCATCGAGTGCTATGTTTTCCAAGCATTTGAACAGTTCTTCGTTTTACACTATCAAAAATCTTCTCATAATCTATGAAACATAGGTACGGATCTTTTTGCATCTCTATACATCTTTCGCTAATCATCCTTAGGATAAGTAGTGCATTTCTACATCCGTTACCTTCCTTGAACCCGTATTTTTCTTCTGAAACTCTCTCCCTCATTTTAATTTTCCCTGTTCAAAAGTACTTTTAATAAAAGCTTCATTACATGACTTTTGAGGCTTATTGTTCTGTGTTCTTCACATTCCATTGTTCCTGGGTTTTCGGTATTACAATGAATATTGACTTACTTCAGAGGCAGGCCTAGGGTTTCCGGCGCCTGGGGACAAAGCATGCTGATGGCGCCCCTGGATTCTGACAAGCAAAAAGGTCGTCAGATCGTTTTGGGCGCCCCTCAGCTCTTACAGCGCCCTCTTCATAATAGTACTGACGAGCAAATAAAGGTCGCTTCTTTATTATGCGCTTACTCAGTGGCGTCATTTCACACTTTTCTTTGGGGCGAAAAAGTTTTTGCCAAGTTTTTTTCAAATTCTAGGCAATTTTTTTTCAAATTTTAGGCAATTCTTGCAAATTTTAGGCATTTTTTGCACATTTTAGGCATTTTTGCAAATTTTAGGCAATTTTTTTGCAAATTATTATTATTGTCATTTCCTTGGGGGACCACGGGCCCCAGCCCCCCAAATGACGCCCCTTGCCTTACTTACTCAAATACCCCATTTTGGCGCCCCCCACCTCGGCAGCCGAGGACATATGTACCAATCTGCACACCCTAGCCCCTCCTCTGACCTACACAATTCTTTTGGGATTCTTCCTGTTTCGTATATTTCATTTGCTATTATTGTTACCCTCTGTAATCCTGCTTCCTCTGCTGCTATTAGCATCTCTGTAGTTATTTCGTCTGGTCCCGGGGCTTTGTTTTTCTTCATTTTTCTTAATGCGGCTGTTTCTTCTTCTTTTGTTATTGGAGGGCCATCATTAGTCCTCATTATTGGTTTAACCCCTCGATTATCTTTATATATTTATTATTTATTTTTATAGCGAACATCAGTATGGCATAATAGACATGAATATTTGGAATCCATTGCTTCTCAGATCTTTGAAAGAAGTCACAACTTGAATGAATAGATTGGTCTGGAACAGACAGCAAGGCAATTCTCTCAGCCGGTACACAGGGGTTGCTGTTAATTGCCTTCCTGTCGCCGCATACGAGGCGGACAATTGCAATTAAACTGTCACCTCCCTTCTTCTCTAGCGAATGCCTATCGGCGAGGTAGGATCGTTAGTTTCCCCAATAGAATTGGGTACTCACCTATTAAACTGTCACTGATTTAATGTATGTCGGTCGGTGTGTTTTCATAAAGGATAAAGGCCGCGAGGATGACAGTCGTCATGAAATTCGGACGGGAAGAGATAGAGAGAGAGAGAGAGAGAGAGAGAGAGGATCGTCCATAAATTACGTTACGCGATTTTGGCACTTTTTGACCACCTCCCTAACCTTCCCCTACGTAAGGCGACGTAATAAAACATCAGATCTCCTAAAATATGACGTAACAAGAGGCTGAACCCGCCATTTTCGTCCCCAAAAAGTCTTGACAGGCAAACAAGTCCAAAACAGGTCATCCTTGTATTTTTACTCTCAAAAAACACTGACAAGCAAAAAGAGGTCATCCTTGTATTTTTTCCTTTCGAAAAACCCTTGCAAAAAAAAATATGTGGATAAAAGTGGTGGGACGCTTAGTTCTCTAGCCCTTATTAGAAAGCTATATTTCGCAAACGCAGTAAAATTTCGCATTCGGTCATTATACAGTAACCTACACCCATCGAGCTATCTATAGGGGTGGAGGGTCCGGATCACCGGAGGACTGCCACGAAGCGATAATCGAGTAGAAAGTCTTTCTCACGCCTGAGGGTGAGAAACCTTAACACTCATTAGAACTTTGGAGGTGCAAACACACCCCAGCGTGCACATAATGCCTTTAAAACATTGTAAAGCATGCGAATTTTGGGAATGGTTTCATGACAATGTTCGTATACATTCAGCGCCTAATACAGTGTGCATGATGTATGTTTGGGGTGGGTTAGGGTTAGGTACCCTAACCCAACTGTCAGTAGTTATGACAAAAGTGATTCTGTTTAGCAGATCCTTAGATATCTTGAACAGCTGACAGGAGTCTGGATAAAACACTGATAGAGGAGTTACAATAATCTAATTCGGGTGGACTATTGAGGTGGCAATTGTGGAGGCAGTTTTGGTATCTAGGCAAGGACGTAGGCGGCAAAGGTCACGAATATGAACATAGCAGGCTTTTGAAACTTGGGAGATTTGTGATTCGAAGTTTAGAAAAGAATCAAATTTGAATCCGAGATTTCTTGCAGTTGGAACAGGGATTATTGTGGTGTCTGGAGCCAAAACTAGTTTAGAATTGTCAATTTTTTGGAGTTGTTAAGGTAGTCCAATTAAAAGAAACTCCGTCTTAGATGTCTACAAGGGAGCAAATTAGCAGAGGGAATTTGTAATTTTGGGGGGATTTGTATTTTTGTGGAAGGATTTATAATTGGTAATGGGGGGGGGAATGAGCCCGGCTGCAAGGGGGATAGAAGCCACTGCCCAAATTCCGGGGCCTGTCTCTTTAGTTTGTTGGCTTTATTTCATCAAAACCTAAAGATATCAGCATGAAATTTGGGAATTACGTTAGAAACATTGCCAGGTATATGGTCTCTATAAATTTCATTGAAATAGCTACACACACGGTCGAGATATTAAATATCATAAAGGGGCCAGTTTTTATGTGTTCACCCTGTATAAGCGACGGTGCCTCCTAATTCTCGGATCCTGGCTCTCCCCGACACACACACATGCACACACACATACGCACACAAACACACGCACGCACACACACAGGCCCATTCAGAGGGGCCATGTGGGCCATTTGACCAGGGCCTCTATCTGTTGGGGCCACCCCTTTCTTCCTTGTCTAGAATTGTGGGAGAGCTAGAAAGCTAGATAGCTACTACTAGGAGGGGCCTCAAAATTTAGTGATGAACTTTTTTTCTTGTCGACAATTTTGGGATTTCAGGGGAAAGCTAAAAAGGTACGGTGCGGTCCTCAAAATTGGTAATTATCTTTTTACCTTGTCAACATTTTAATTTTTGTCAAGGCTGGAGAGACCTCAAAATTCCAACTGGCCCTCCTTCTTCTGCCTCTGAAGGGCCTGCACACACACACACACACACACACACACACACACACACACACACATATATATATATATATATATATATATATATATATAGTGAGTTAGACAGATAATTTATACAGCTCAGTATTCAAAGCAAAAAACTAAAGTCAAGAGCGCTTTACGTTTCACACTCGAACGAGATGTTAAATAAGAATATATATATATATATATATATATATATATATATATATATATATATATATATATATATATATCATATATGACCACATATATGTATACGACACATATGCACACATGATACATATATATGTCTGCCCTATAAATATAATTATATTTTTAGATATACATACCTTATCATATATATATATATATATATATATATATATATATATAGATCCTTCATATATATATATATATTAATAGTTCTAGTCTGCGTCACTAATTCACCATTATAAGTTTTTATAGCGATATCCGAAAGCTTGGCGCAGTGCACCAGCTAGTTCAACAGCGCTCGTATATTTATATAGCGCTTTGAAAAGAAGCACAACAGTAGCTGCTTATCCTTATGCGCCAAGCCTCTCTTAAAATAGCTAGGTAGTTGTGGTGGTGACAGTAATAGTAGTAGTAGTAGCAGTAGTATAGTAGTAGTAGTAGTAGTAGTAGTAGTAGTAGTAGTAGTAGTAGTTTATAGTAGTAGTAGTTTATAGTAGTAGTAGTAGTAGTAGTTGTTGTTGTTGTTGTAGTAGTTCTTCCTGTTTCGTATATTTCATTTGCTATTATTGTTACCCTCTGTTTTCGATCGCTATCATGAGACTACCCAGAATCACCAGTCCCCAGATAATGACAGGTAACAAATCCCCTATCACCCGTTGACCACCACCACAATCAATTTACCGCTACCAGTGAAGCCAGTCAACTTTTGAAAAAGCCCAGATGGCGTCTTTAAAAGGCCCAGAAAAGCCCAGATTTTCAAAACGGGCTCTAAAGTTCTAATCTTTCGTCACTGGGACTCACTGTTATATAAAAATCATTAAAAATGTACTGTCGGTCTATGTATTCATTTAGTATTCAAAATTATAGACTCAATTAAACTGAAATATTCGAATAACAGCGTAATATAATCATATGAGGGGCGGAAGATGGCAGAGTGGGTTACGTTATGAAGCGTGAGGCTGAGGGAGCGGGTTCAAGCCCCGTTAGTGCCCCTAGTGGCTTTCGCGCAGGCAGTAATGCCTCCTAAGCCACTTTAAATCATGCTAAGTTTAAATCATGCCAAGTTATATGAGAACGTTAGAAACGAACTCTGAAAATTGAAAGTTAAGTCCTGATCATTCTCGCCTCGTCCCTGTCTACGCCCCACCCCTGAAATAGAGTCGGTACTCGGTAGCAGTGACGGCTCCAGGATTTGGAAAGTGGGGTGAGTTGGGGTGGCAACTTCATCACCACCACCACCACCATCATCATCATCATCGTCATAATCATCATCATCGTCAATATCATCATCATCATCATCATCATCATCATCATCATCATCATCATCAATAAACGTGGGCTCAGCGCCCGTTGGTGTCTGATGCAATCATTACAGTTTTGTCCCAAAGACCTCGTCAATCTGAGCCAGAGATGATCCTGTTTTGTCAGACTTTTCAGCAGGTGACAATATGTGCTGAGCCGTGGATGACCTTTTTTGCTTGTGAGACTTTTTTGGCAGGGATTCAGAACCTCAGAATATACCGACCCCAATTGATAATCTGCCCCGGAATCGCATTTATAGAGGAACACGGCCCTTTTCCTATGCCCTTGCCTATACTAACATGTTTTCGATAAATGCACGATAAAAGGGCCTGCCGGCGGCCCTCTTATGGGGTATGTATGGTGAAAAAATATAATAATAACACTATACCATTGTTATACAGGAAGAATAGATACACACTTATTACTATATTTAAAAGACATATATATATATACAGTATATCATCATCATCATCATCATCATCATCATCATCATCATCATCATCATCATCATCATCAATCTAACAATCTAACATCACAATATACTAACATGTTTTCGATAAATGCATGATAAAAGGGCCTGCCGGCGGCAGCCTCTTATGGGGTATGTATGGTGAAAAAATATAATAATAACAGTATAACACTATACCATTGTTATACAGGAAGAATAGATACACACTTATTACTATATTTAAAGACATATATATATATATATACATATCATCATCATCATCATCATCATCATCATCATCATCACAATCTAACATCATCACAATATACTAGCATGTTTTCGATAAATGCACGATAAAAGGGCCTGCCGGCGGCCCTCTTATGGGGTATGTATGGTGAAAAAATATAATAATAACACTATACCATTGTTATACAGGAAGAATAGATACACACTTATTACTATATTTAAAGACATATATATATATATACAGTATATCATCATCATCATCATCATCATCATCATCATCATCATCAAAAAATATAACATCATCACAATATACTAACATCAATCATTGGGCCCCGGACAACTGGAAGCCCGCCAACTGGATAACGGGACATCTGGGTAACGGGATGTTCTGGATAAATGGACATCTGGGCGCACTATCGAACTCGACTTATGCCTAATAATAAATGAGGTTGTTGTAAAACATAAGGTAATGTCTTCTTTTAGCCTGTCATCGGCTACAAATTGATACAAATTCTTAATAGGAAGAGGTGCTGTTTCTTTGATCGTAAATACAACCTATAGTTACTACAGGCTTATATGAACTTAAGAAGAACTGAGCCTTCGCTGTATCCCTGCAGGCATTTATGATGTTAAAGCATAAAACCTGCAAACCCAAATAGTCGTTGAAATCATCGTTACAATGTCTTACATCATTACAGTTGGCGGGCCCAGTTGTCCGGGGCCCAATCGGCGGTACCCAGTTGTCGCGGACCGATACTAACATGTTTTCGATAAATGCACGATAAAAGGGCCTGCCGGCGGCCTCTTATAGGGTATGTATGGTGAAAAAATATAATAATAACACTATACCATTGTTATACAGGAAGAATAGATACACACTTATTACTATATTTAAAGACATATATATATATACAGTATATCATAATCATCATCATTACCATCATCATCATCATCATCATCATCATCATCATCATCATCACAATCTAACATCATCACAATATACTAACATGTTTTCGATAAATGCACGATAAAAGGGCCTGCCGGCGGCCCTCTTATAGAGTATGTATGGTGAAAAAATATAATAATAACACTATACCATTGTTATACAGGAAGAATAGATACACACTTATTACTATATTTAAAGACATATATATATACAGTATATCATCATCATCATCATCACCATCAACATCATCATCATCATCATCATCATCATCATCATCAATAACCGTGGGCTCAGCGCCCGTTGGTGTCTGATGCAATCATTACAGTTTTGTCTCAATCTTTTCTGTTGGTAGCAACATGAAATAGTTCTTGCAGACATTTTCCACACCAATCACAAATGTCATCACACCATTCTTTGTGTGGCCTTCCTTTCTTGTTGGAACCGTCCATTATTCCCAGCAATATAGTCTTAACCTTTCTATCTTCTTTCATACGACACATATATATATATATATATATATATATATATATATATATATATATATGATCATCATTTGATATTATATATATATATAATTCATATATATATGCCGATATTATTTTTGATGTATATATATGGCAGCATATATAATGATATACACAGGAATACCAAAACTGGAGCAAAATTTAATCTGTAACTTATACTGGAATGAATACGCCACCATAAGAATAAAAGAGGAGGAATCTGAGAAGATACAAATAAAAAGGAGTCAGACAAGGATGCATACTATCCCTTTACTATTTAACCTATATACAGAGCTATTAATAAAGGAAGAATTAGAACAAACTCCTGGAATGAAAATCAATGGAACAATCTATAACATACTCAGATATGCAGATGATACGGTAATCTTTGCAGAAAAAGAGGAAGACCTCCAACTCATAATTAACAAGCTAAACGACAAAAGCAAGCAATACAGGATGGAAATTAACAGAAAGAAAACAAAAACGATGATAGTAAGCAAACACAAAAATGAGAAACACAACATCCTAATTGATAACACTAAGTTGGAACAAGTAAAAGAATACAAATATCTGGGCAGTTTCATAACAGAAAACGGACGATGCACAAGAGACATAAACGCCAGAATTGCTATGGCCAAAAGAAGCCTTTTGGAAACAAAAAGAACTACTAAGAAGAAACCTAGACCTAGCACTAAAACTACGAATCCTGAGATGCTATGTATACTCGGTTATCACATTCTCCTGCGAATGCTGGACTCTAACAAAGCAGTTGAAAAATAAAATACAGGCCTTTGAAATGTGGTGCTTCAGAAGAATCTTGAAAATTAGCTGGCAAGAGAGAATAACAAATGAAGAGGTACTAAAGAAAATTGGAGAAAAGAGACAACTCCTGACAGAAATTATAAACAGGAAAACTCAGTATGCTGGACACATAATGCAGGGGTTCAAGCACAGAACAAGCAGAAGTCCTATTAGAGGGCAGATATGAGGGAAACAGGGCCAGAGGAAGACCTAGAAGAGACTGGCTGGACGACGTTAAGCAACACATACAGGAAAAGAACTACGGAAGACTAAAAAGGATTGCTGAAGACAGAACAAAGTGGAAACAACTCATGACCGTCAACCTTCAGATATGAAGATGACACATGATGATGATGATAATGATATATTGATGACATATAAGTAAGTAAGTAAGGGAGCGTCAAGATTAGAGTGGTAACTCGTCAAAAATGACTGCGCGAACACTTTAAACAGAATTAACCGAATAGCTAGTCTTAAAAGCCAGGACTTCAATCGATTCCTAAAGATATCCAACGACGGTGACTCTCGTATGTCGGCGGGGAGCGATTTCCAAGTACGCGCGGCAGCCACCGGGAAGGCACGATCTCCGACGGTGACGAGACGCGTTCTCGGAACGATGAGCAACGATGTCGTTGACGATCTGAGACGCTTACGGCCAGCGAGGTCGGAAACGCTGTGAAACTCAGATGCAAGATAGTTCGGACCCAACCCGTGAAGACAGCGATATAGGCCTACAAGGGTTGACAGCTTGATCGTAATGCGCTCAGGCGCCGACAGCCAATGAAGATCCATGAGAAGCGGGGTGACATGATCATATCGGGAAAAACGAAAGATGAGACGAGCGGCACTATTCAAAACTGACTGCAAACGGGCGAAAGAAAAGGCAGGTGACCCTGCAAGAACAGCATTGCCGTAGTCCAACCTAGTCAGTACGAGAGCGACAACCAACGTCTTAAGGACAGCTTGAGAGACAGACCGACGCAGACTCCTAATCAACCGAAGTGAAGAGAAGCAGCTAACGACAGTCTTGGATACATGAAGCTTCATGGTCGCCGCACTATCAAGGTCAATGCCTAAGTTGCGCACCGATGCAGTCGGGGTGAAGCTTGAGATCGTGGATTTTGACACATTCACGCGGCAGCAGGTGTTGTTGTCTCTCGGTCGCAAGCCAGAGCATGCACCTCAGACTTAGAGACGTCAAGCTGAAGCCTATTAGACAAGCCAGACTGACATCTCATCCAAGACATATACTTAACAGAATATAATATATATACATATATGCTGAAAAACATAAATGATAAATGCCGATCAAATATATTTATAAGTTATATATACATTATATTTTTTTACTTTGAAAACATTGTACAAATGATTGAATTTATAATATATATATCTGAAAAACCATTATATATGTATATATTATGCGCATATATATGTATACCGATGATATATATGACAAGATATATAATATTTGTTTATATATGATTATGATATATATGATTATATTTGTGACATACATTTATGTATATGACGATATATATATATATGAATTTGTTGATTTAAGACATGTACATTAAAGCATATATACTATATATAATCATATATAATCAGATATATGCTGTTTGATGTTTACTTGATAAGGATATAGGATTATGTTATACATATATGTCTTTTGCAACATATAAATATATCTGATGAAATATGCATTACCGTATAAATTATATATACTGTCTATAATCATATATGCTGGTAATATATGGTAATATATGATATGCTGAATACATATATTATAATTGCTGATCAAATAAATATTTCGGTATACATATAATAGGCTAACGATCTATGATTATATATATATATATATGTGTGTGTGTACGGGACGTTAGCATAGTTTTACAATACTAGACCAATAGTGCCAGTAGGTCGCGGGTTCGATACCCGCAGGAGCCTTAAGGTCGACTCGCCCTTATTCACTATAGGGCGGTGGTAGACTGAAGAACATCGTTAAGCTGCGATGGTTAAATGTTACGTGGGTCTGGGGAAAGTAATGGCAACCCGTTACTGATTAATTGATTTTACAACATATATATATATATATATCATATAGACCAATGCTTTCATAAATGTCATAATAATATTATAGTGGATATATGCCATAATAATATTATATTATATATTATACATGCTGTCAAATATGTTATTTTGCATATACAATATAAATATGTATAAATAATTATATATAAATATGTCAAATTATGATCATAATAGTATATAATATATAGACCTATATCTAATAACTGCTTATTTATTCTTCCTGTACGATGTAGCTAAAGTATAATTTCCTCAATTCATACGCTATTAGAGGGCCGGCCCTTTTATCAGGCAATCGTCGAAAACATTTTGGTATAGGAAAATGCAGAGTAAAAGGGCGGCCCTTTTATCGCGCTTGTATGGTATAATTTTCGATAAAAGGGCCGAGCTTTTTGTTATACTATGTGTTTTAAATAATTTTTCAAAATCGCTTCGTCCATAGTCTTAAAGTACCTTTCTAAGTATTAGAGCCAAATTTTGATGAAATACGAATGATGCATCGCTCGTGTATGATGATTTATTAATACGGCCCTTTTACTCAGTGATTTCTTGTAAGGCCCTTTAATCGGGGGAATAGCGTTATTATTATTATTATTATTATTATTTACAATTTATATTTACTTACTTAGAATATATAATATATTATAATTCAAGATATTTTACTTACTTACTTAAAATGGTTTGAGGAAGCAGTAAACTAGTGACGCAGACTAGAACTACACGGGTTGCACACCCCAAGCTGGGCAAGTAGCCCTACTCGAACACGCCTCACGAGGCCAAGCTAGGCAAGTAGCCCTACTCAACATACAATCATTGACTTAAGTGGCACCGATGGCTAGTAGCCACCTCGAGATGTTTCATCTCGGGTTCTTAAACTAAAGACAAAAGAGAACTACTTCTCTGCAGATAGCCTACTGTATATCTGCGGATTGAGTTTTAGTTATGTGTATTTGTTTGCTACTTTGTTTGATCGTATTGAGATTTCCGTTGAGAGCCATTATTGATGTTGTTTTATAGTTGAGTCTTAGTTTGTGTGTTTATATTTTGATTCATCTGCGAACTTTGCTGAAGATGAAGACATGAATATTGATATGTACGCAGATATGTCTGTTTCCTAGGCTAATCGTATATAACTTTGTACTGATGTAGATATATCCGCGTATCTTTGCAAGTATATTAATTCATAGGATCAACAAGAGATAAGCAAGGACTGTTTGTTCTGCGGATATTCATGCAGATAACTCTTGTATATGAAACTATATGTTCCACGGAAGTGTCCACGTATAATTCCTGGTACGATTAATGTTTTATGTGTTGAATTAAACTGCATTATAATTTGAAGATCACGATTGTTGTCTCTTCTCAAGCAAGGCTATCCAATACCAGGGTAGGGGACCCTAATGTTTTCAGACGCATTTTCTCTTCCCGCCAAAAAACTATTCCCCTGATTATTTCGGAAACATATCCGCGGAGATTGTCCATTGCCATTAAGGGATCTAAAGAGGAATTTCGTCACAATTCGGTACCCTAGAAACAGGGTTCCGTTACAGATTAATTAATTAATGCACCTTACAACAGGGGAGTAGCCAGGAATTTGATTTGGGAGGTATAAATTTTTTTTTTGGGGGGGGGGTTACAAACCTTAACTATAAACCATATAAACTACATATAACCACATATAAATCACATAAAAACTTTAAGGTAGAATGATTTGGGGGATATATACCTATATATCCCCCGTCGCTACACCCCTGCCTTACAATAGTAATTTCAAGAGAGATTAAGCGCCTAATAATAATAAGCACCTACTACGATCCTCCCTTCGACACGCCAAATAAATCCACGAGATTATACTTACTGTCTGCTCTTACTTCCTTACTTGAATAATGAATAGCCTACATAAAGTCGAAGCGATAAAACTGCAGCAAAACACGGATGTTTTGAAAGACGTTAGATTGGTTTCGCTTTCATATTCAATCTTAGTCGATAAAAATCGCTCGCTTTTAACGATATTATTTCGCTATCAGTAAGTGCATCTGATATGCCGGAAATTATACTAAAATGCATAATATTGTTCTTTTGGCTTTTTTGTTAAAATTCGCTGGTGAAACATGTATTAAAAGTGGATTTCTCAAAGACTTGTTGCATAAACATACAGACCGAGGTGGAAAAAGAGCAGATAACTTCTCAAAAGCGACGAGAAGGACGCTGTATAACCAGATTAGTGCAAAATGCAAGTGCAAGATGCCGGAGAACCGCCAATGATGGCGATAATTCGAGGTGCCCAAATACACCTATAAGGCAGATAGCAAGGCGCAGTGGCGTAGCCAGGATTTCCGGAAGAGGGATTTGAATAAAAATTCGTCGATAACCGCCAAGGAGAGGTTTCATCCCAAAAATCGCCTCCAAAAATAAAAATTGCATGGGAATACATCAAAAGAAAATTTTCGCCGTTCAAGGGGGGTTTAACCCCAAACCCTCCCCCGTGGCTACGCCACTAACAAGGCGCCTTCGAAAATGATATGTAAACTCGCAGTAAATGTTTTCAACTGCAGAACAAAAAGCCCCTCTTTAGGGTAGGCTAAATATAGTCGCTTCTCATAAACCCGTTGTAGCGTTGTAATTAAAAATTATATAGCGCATTATTACATATTATTAGAAATACTGTACGTCCGGTCTAGCGTCAACGCCATGAATTCCAAGCATACGGGCATGCATTGTCCAATTGACTTATGTGAAATCGGCGCTATGCTATAGCCTAGATTTGAATTACTAGGCCAACCTAGAACGGCAGCATTGAGACATGCACCGGTTTTGAGAAGTGACTATTTTCAGTGTTTAACGTTCTGAATTCTTGATTCAACCGTAAGCTTTTAAACCTGTAAACCATAATAGCAGTCGCAAAAGCTTAACGAATTAGCTTTATCAGTACCGCTTTACCTCATCTTTGATCCCTTTTCTGTCTAACTGCGTCGGCTCATAGAAGCCTGGATACAAAAAGGTAAGCCTTGCAAATGGTGCAAGATAATAGTTCTATGCGTTTAATCGAATAATTTTGGCAATTCCATGTTGTACTTGTAGACAAGATTTAATCCATCACGTATTGTGGACATTTGTAAGGAAAAATTCTTTATAGATATGATGCAATAAATCACGATGTATGTTATCATTTAGAAAGGAATTAGGCATACAGACAGAACAGCTATAACAAGAGCTGTTTATCCTCCGCGAATTGACAAAGCAAAGCACCAACATTCTGGCTAAGGAAAAAAGGTTCACTCATCAGGATCAAGAAAATTCTCACATGGATGACAACATTGTGAGTATACAGGGTGTCTCAGGAAAAAAACAGCAGACAAACTACGATTTCTTAAAACGTCCTAAATATATTTCTATCAAAATTGCCACTCGTATACAGAACATATTTCCCCACATTTCTGCCAATTTTCATCTCATTTGCATGTAAGGTGGCCATTTTGTGAGATGTCAAAAATCAAACTTTGATTTTTGCTACTCAGTCGCAGCATGACAGGCCTAAATATCTATCTTCACATAAATTTGGCTTCATGTCAATTTTGGTAGTATTAGTAGCAGTTGTTGTTGTTGTTGCAGTAGTAGTAGTAGTAAAGTTTAAATTGAATGCAAATTTGTAAAAATGTTTTTAAATTCACAGAATTCGACATAACAAAAAAAGTTTGATTTAAACGTTCAAAATGGGTAAAATATCGAATGAAGATAAGATGCGAATTCAGACATTGTGGTAGCTTGGATACCTAACAATTTTTGCAATTAGGGTTAGGGTTAAGGTTTGCAATTATGCCCGATAACCATCTTGAACAATTGTTGTTTAAGTTGAAATTTCTGGACAATCAATAAAATTTTGTCTGTTGATTCGTAAAAATCGAAGTTCGACTTTGATATCTCACAAAATGGCCACATTACATGCAAATGAGATGAAAATAGGCCGAAAGGTAGGGAAATATGTGCTGTACACGTGTGGACATTTTGATAGAAATATATGTAGGAATTTGTAGCAATCGTAATTTTTCTGCTGGGGGGTTCTTCCTGAGACACTTTGTAGATGCCATTATTTCTTCAACGCTTAACATCCCTGGTGCTGCCACAATTTCTATATTTGATGCCTGTTGCCTTCCAATCTCAAGAGAACAGGGCCATGAACAAAGGGCTAGGAGGAGGGACAATTTTCCCAGTTTCCGGGAATATGAAATGCTCCTTGTATTCTTGCACTGCAAATAGTATTTCTAACTTAAAGTTCCGGTGCTTTAGCATTGATTCTAATAGCTGTGGATTAATCAGGGAAATTGACAGTGTTCCAGATTCTGATATTTTACACCAGTATCCAAAAAAGAGACAATTTCAATGCCTATTTGCCCATAGGGGCGGGAAGATAGATGAGTGGTAATATCACTGGGCAGGCACGCCGACGACACGGGTTCAATCCCGTAGGAACCCCTAAGGTCGACTCAGCCTTAATCGCTAGAGGGCGGTAGTAACATCAAATGAGTAGCAATGGAAACATTGCGAAAGTAACCATAGGTTCGGCGGAAGAGACTGGCCACCGTCCGCCGATGTATGGCTCAGCCACCTATGGGCTGTTGGCTACAAAATACGGGGATCAGCACCGGACCCTACGGGCATTGAGCCTACGGGTGAAATCTTTACTTTTACTTTTTATTTGCCCATAGATCTTAGGATCTCTAAATCTAATGGGGAGCGCACTTACTATATGATTAACGAAACTTCCTTTGCAGCCGATTAAAAATCCCTACAGTAAACACTCTTGAAACATTTGTGTGATTTTGCGCAGGAATCAAGTCTTCTTCCGGAATTGTTTAAAGAAATTCTAGAAAAAGCTGTTTTGGTGCAAATGTTTTCTGAAAATACCACCGAACGCCAGAGAGACGGATCTATCTTTAGTAGCTTAGCGTCAGTTGACTTTCTGTGGTGGATTTCAGTGAAGACGTCTCGCATCACTAATAAAATTAGGCATGTCTCAAAAGGTACAGGTCTATTCTTTATTGTCGTCTTGGAATGGACTTCAGATTAGAGGTGCGCACGAGGACTGATTGTTGTCCCCATCCCCTCCCGTCCCCGCAAACCTTTTCTCCATTCTCACCCCGTCCCCATTGACTTAAAACCCATCCCCACCCTATCCCCTCATCTCTTTCCCCATCCCCATCCCCGTCCTCCGGTGCAGCTGAAACGGCTCTGATAACTCTGATTCTTACCTGCTGTGCTTATCAAAAACGCTCAAGTTCTCAATTGGCTCTCTACTTTACTTCATTCTAGGTCTTAGTTCAGCACCCAGCCCTTATTGTTTACCAACTGTATGCTAACAATGGAAGCCAAGTGATCCAACTGTAATCTTACCTGGCCTAACAGTTCAATTTCATGACCTTTGATTTTGAAACTGACAGGTATGCACTGCTATAGCTAGTCGCTACGCTGAAATCGGCTGAACGCAAGATCATTGATCTAGGAGATTGATCGTCCCCATTTTCGCAATATTTATGGCATTTTTCATACCGCATCCGCGGTACTACCGTGAGCTTTGCCTCCGTTATCGCTGTACTACTGCCATATTTTTATCGTTCCTATTAAAATTTCGGTACAATTACAGGTTTTAACCCGTTACAGCGGTAAATCCGTGGAATACCGCGGTAGCCATCACTGTGCACTCATCTACTCCAGATTTCTTACTCAAAGCCACGGTCGTTGTACCATTGGTACTATTTGCTTTGATTTCCGTTCAAAAACTATGTCCTAGATTACATTTGCTTGCTTCAGAACATTTAAATCTATGTCAAACGACAATAATTGTGAATCATAGTATCGGTGAAACAATACAATCGCCTATTGTTGGTTGTCCTAGGCAAGTAGGCCTATGACCTGTAGTGTTCAATATCCGGGTCCTAATACACAGGCTTCTCCATGTGACAGATTTTCTGTCCCATTCCCATCCCATCCCATCCCATGGCAATTTATGCCTGTCCCATCCCATCCCATCGTCCCATCGGATTCCCATTCTATTATTAATATAAAATATTTGTCACGTGCGGGAGTATAATTAAAACTGTACTCGTCTATTTTCGTCTAGGGGTAAACTTTACTCACTGCACGATAACATTGAAAAAATTCTTCTTATTAAAACTCTATTTCAGCGTTGTCCAACCTTCATGCTCTTGCGGGCAGCACAAAAATGTTTACACCCTTGTAGCACTTAATATTGCATAATATGATATATGTATGCCATATAAAACTGTTATAAAATAAGCAGAGGCGTCATTTAGAAATGGGGGGCAGAGAAGGTGTCGTGGCCCCAAGGAAATGAAGAAATGATGTATTAAATAAATAAATAAATGTAAAATATGCAAAAATTGGCCAAAAATTGTTAAAAATTTGCCAAAAAATGTCTTGCCCCGCCCCTAAGAAAAGTGTGAAATGACGCCACTGAAAATAAGACTATATACGACTAGTGTAAGACTAGGCCTAAGTGTTAACCAAGAAATAAAAAACACTTCGGTGGTAACTGCTATAAACAGCTATATTGCTATAATATTATCATTTTAACATAGTATTCCAGTTAAAATTAAGAAGCAAGTAAGTATTGGTATTCTACCGGCTTAGTGTCTAAGTTAGATTTAGTAAGACTAGTGACAGTCATTCGATTGATTCTGTTCAATTTCAATCTAATGATCCATTCTATTCTATTGATTGAAAACTTTCTAATCTAGTGCGAGCACTGCGGAAAAGGGTTTTCTCTAACAATTCCAGCAATATCAATATCAATACTTGTGGCGCCAAGTCGTATTCAAGAAACGAGAGTGTTTTTACATTAGCAAACTGCTGAAACGGCGTAACATTTTAAATGAGCGAGAACGAGACTTGCAGCGAGATGACAAATGTAAGCAAGTTAATAATAAGTAGCAAATAAGTAAGTTTAATTATATTACCGCCGTCACCTGTGGTGTGGATAAGTAAGCAATTTGGTAACCTCCTAGTCCAAGTATAGTCCTAGGAAATAACGGTAATAACCGGTCCTATAGCAAAACATTTTATTTTTCCAAACTCGGTGGCGGGCCGGATGAAACTGGTCCGCGGGCCGGATCCGGCCCGCGGGCCGCCAGTTGGACAACCCTGCTCTATTTATTCTTAATTAAAACAAACATTCTTTCTTATAGCGGTCATCAAATGGACTCATCTATATAATCTTTCTAATTGTCTATAAGTAAACGTGGCAAAACTACAATCTAACGACGGGTTGCTAATGTCAACTTAAACAGCTGGCAAATGCCACAACATTCAACTTCAATAAAATAATTAAATGAAGTCCTGAGACTCAGTCCTATTCGACTCGATGAGTCACAAACACCACACGAACTGAATACACGATACGACAATTAATTTAAATCTCTAAATTTGCGACGAAGACAGGAAACGCTTCTTCGGTCGACCTTCTTCTCTTTCGGCGGAACGTCGACTCTCCTCCGGCGATCGAACGATTCTCGATTCGAACTTTCATCATCATCATCATGTGTCATCTTCATATCTGAAGGTTGACGGTCATGAGTTGTTTCCACTTCGTTCTGTCTTCAGCAATCCTTTTTAGTCTTCCGTAGTTCTTTTCCTGTATGTGTTCCTTAACGTCGTCCAGCCAGTCTCTTCTAGGTCTTCCTCTGGCCCTGTTTCCCTCATATCTGCCCTCTAATAGGACTTTTGCTTGTTCTGTGCTTGAACCCCGCATTATGTGTCCAGCATACTGAGTTTTCCTGTTTATAATTTCTGTCAGGAGTTGTCTCTTTTCTCCAATTTTCTTTAGTACCTCTTCATTTGTTATTCTCTCTTGCCAGCTAATTTTCAAGATTCTTCTGAAGCACCACATTTCAAAGGCCTGTATTTTATTTTTCAACTGCTTTGTTAGAGTCCAGCATTCGCAGGAGAATGTGATAACCGAGTATACATAGCATCTCAGGATTCGTAGTTTTAGTGCTTGGTCTAGGTTTCTTCTTAGTAATTATTTTTGTTTCCAAAAGGCTTCTTTGGCCATAGCAATTCTGGCGTTTATGTCTCTTGTGCATCGTCCATTCTCTGTTATGAAACTGCCCAAATATTTGTATTCCTTTACTTGTTCCAACTTAGGGTTATCAATTAAGATGTTGTGTTTCTCATTTTTGTGTTTGCTTACTATCATCGTTTTTGTTTTCTTTCTGTTAATTTCCATCCCGTATTCTTTGCTTTTGTCGTTTAGCTTGTTAATTATGAGTTGGAGGTCTTCCTCTTTTTCTGTAAAGATTACCGTATCATCTGCATATCTGAGTATGTTATAGATTGTTCCATTGATTTTTATTCCAGGAGTTTGTTCTAATGCTTCCTTTATTGATAGCTCTGTATATAGGTTAAATAGTAAAAGGGATAGTATGCATCCTTGTCTGACTCCTTTTTTTATTTGTTCTCGTATCTTCTCGGATTCCTCCTCTTTTATTCTTATGGTGGCGTATTCATTCCAGTATAAGTTACAGATTAAATTTTGCTCCAGTTTTGGTATTCCTGCCCACTTTAGTGTCTCCAATAGCTTTTGATGATTTATTCTGTCGAATGCTTTTTTATAATCAATGAAGCATATGTGTAATTTCTTTCCCATTTTTGGGCGTTTTCGCAAAGTATCCTTAATTGAAAGATGGCATCTCTGGTTCCTTTACCTTTTCTGAAGCCCAGTTGATTTTCTGATAATATTGATTCTGCTAATGGCGTGATTCTGTTCTTTATTACTTGTAGTAAGATTTTAGATGCATGCGATATCAAGCTTATAATTCTGTAGTCGTCGCAGTCTTGTGCTTTGTTTATCTTTGGGATTGGGACGAATATGCATTTTAAGAAATCCTCCGGTATGTCTCCTGTTTTGTATATTATGTTTATTAGCTCTGTGATTATTTCATATCCTACCGGCCCCAAGTTTTGTATAAGTTCTGCGCAAATTCCATCTTCTCCAGTTGCTTTCTTTTTGGGTAATTTCTTTATAATCTGTCTTATTTCTTCTTCAGTTATAATCGTTTCTTCCTTTGAGTGATTAATTTTTGGAATTTCTCCTCTATTGTCATTGTACAAAGGATTCAACGTATTCTTTCCATCTGATCAGTATGTCCTCCTTTTTACCAGTAGTTTCCCATTCTTATCTCTGATAATGTGGTTTGGGTTGTTTCTCTGCATGTTCAACTCCTTGATTTTTTTATATACTAGAGAGGTTGTGCCTTTTGTCTAACTCTTCTATTTCCTTGCACTTCTCATTGATAAATTTGTTTTTTGCGTCTCTGCACATTTTTGTATTTCATGTTTTAGTTGTAAATACGTTTGTTGCGATTTGTCAGAATCCTTATTTTTATGCTTCTTCCTTTCCTCCATTTTATTCTGTATTTCCGTTGTTATCCATGGCTGCTTCATGTGTTGTTCTTGCTTTCCGCATAAGTTGTCTGCTACCTCTGTTATGCATTCTTTTAGCTGTTTCCAGATTATCTTTTGGTCCTTTTCTTTCTTTGTGTCTTCCAGTTTTTCGTTTGTAGCCCTTTCGTATTCTTCTTTTATAGATTGATCCTTTAATTTGTCTATGTTCCAGCTTTTCTTATGTCTTTTCTTTTTAATTTGTTTCAGAGATATTTGTTTCAGTGTCATGACTACAGAGTTGTGGTCTGATTCGCAATCAGCTCCTGGTCTAGATTTGCAGTTTTTGACACCATTCCGATATCTTTTGTCGATGAGTATATAGTCAATTTGGTTTTTGTGTATTTTGTCTGGAGCTGTCCAAGTGTGCCTTGCTTTTTCTTTTTGCTCATACCACGTGTTTGTTATGCATAAATTTTCTCTCCTGCAGAAATCCACCAGCAGTTGTCCTCCCTCGCTTCTTTTGCCCAAGCCAAAAGGTCCCACTGTGTCATCTTCTTTTGTTTCCCCAACCTTGGCGTTGAAATCGCCCATTATGATTAGGCAATCTTTGTATTCTTTATGTTCTTTGATGATCTTATCTAGTTCTTCGTAGAAGGTTTCCTTTATTGATTCTTCTGCATCTTCATTTGGTCCATAGACTTGTATTATGAGTATATTTCTTGGTTTAGCCTGGAGTTTGACCAGTATGATTCTCTCGGATATTTCTTGGTGGTATATGATTGTACTTGCAATCTTTTCTCTTAGAATGAGGGCTACGCCTTTTCGATTGTGATTTCCTCCAGAGTATATCACTTTATAGTTGTTTTCTTGCCCTGGTATACACGTTGTGAAATTTCCACATTCTTTCCAAAATGTTTCTGCTATTCCTATTATATCTAGCTCCATGGTGTTCATTTCTTGTATTATGTTCGCTAATTTACCTGGCTTGTTAAGTCCTCTGACATTCCATGTTCCTACTTTACAGTTTCCTACTTTACAACAGTTGCTGGATGACGGTGCAGTGTTGCCTGTTGTACCACATCCACTCCACCGGGCTGGATTGGTGATCTTAGTATGATCACCCCCCCGTTTGCCGAGACTTGCATTCTTGTTTCGACTATTCATGACCTTTCTTGGAGGCTCTTAATTGCGGCGGGCCCCCAGAACCATCGCAATCGCAATGCCTGAACCATTTTAAACTGTCGTTCTCATCTGCTTCAGGTTGTTTCTCCAGCTGCCGTTATCCAGAGTGTTTCTGGTGTCCGCCATCTGAGATAACCCACAAC
This sequence comes from Metaphire vulgaris, assembly GCA_018105865.1. Classification (NCBI taxonomy): domain Eukaryota; kingdom Metazoa; phylum Annelida; class Clitellata; order Crassiclitellata; family Megascolecidae; genus Metaphire; species Metaphire vulgaris. The sequence continues at coordinate 10,667,476 of CM030852.1, forward strand.
TTGCTGCCATTGTGGGTGATACCGTTGCCTGCTATTAGCCGTATGTTTTCAGGGTTCCTGACAGACCTGTCCACCTCGCGTAGCGCCCTAGGTGATACTTCAACACAAGGTTTTCATCACTGATGGCATAGCTCTGTCAGGCATACCCCTACTTCTATACGTTGCCACCTCCTTCGCCCCTTTGAGGCTGTACAGGTCGGGTTTTAGAAGGAGGATTCGAACTTTAACCGTCGTAAACAAATCGGCTGTCGTCCAACGGAAACGCGACACGTCTGGATCCCGTCTGAAACGCGTGTTCCTATTGGTTGACACAAACACATAAGCACACAGGGTCAACTTACTGTGCAAAACCTACTAATATTCCACTTACTTGCCAACTATCCTCTAACATCACAATTAATCATATGTAAGACAGTTCAAATGAAATTATGAATTAATGAATTATAAAATTTATGAAAGTTTAGGTTTAATGCCTACTAAATAGGACTACATGTACAAAGGGTCATGTAAAGAATTTATAAACTATTAAATTTATGTACCACCACAAAATATAGGTGCAATATTATGACTAGATGAAGAAAAAGAAGGAAAAAAGCTTCAAAAAGGTAAAAAAATTAAAAATTAAGAGTTGCTCTGTCCCATGAGTCCCATGGGATGGGACGGAACAGTGCTGTCCCATCGGGCCATCCCATCCCATCCCATGGCACGAATCCCATGGAATTCCCATGGGACGTCCCGTTCCATGAACAAGCCTGCTAATACACACTTCTGTTGACGGAGTTTGTAATATTAGTGCCTATGGGAAAGTTTGATGTAGGATGCTTGCCTTTAATTATGAAATTCAATTCTTGTTTATTCTCTAAGTTGCGTTGATGCCCGTATGAGGTTGCTTATGCCTCATTATATGAAATGTGCAGCTGTACATGAAGATCAGAAATTAAATTTCAGCTAGCTGACAGTTTGGGACAGTAGCACAGTAGCACTTGACAACAGAATTTATCGTCTATAACTTTTTCAATTAAAAATATTATTCATATTGTGAAAGCCTGCCTTCTAAACTACTATATTGATTAGTTGTTTAATGATTCGAATTCGAATACTCTCTTCTTAACTGCAGTGCCGGATTAAGCACCGTGGAGGCCCATAGGCAGTCAAACTTTTGGGGCCCCAGGGACCAGGCCCCTAATGACTAATTTTTCTTTCTTCGCTTCTCTGTTCCGCTTTCGTGCCTTTTCTCGTTGATCGACATTTTTTCTAGAGGCCTATTAATTTAATTTATAGTTATTTAATTTTATTTAATTTAACTACTAACTTGAAGAAGTTTAAGTGTAAACATTATTGTATGACGTCAGCGTCGTCACGTGCCTTTCAAATAGCGCTATTCTTAAGAATAAGCAAGTAAAAAATTTCTTTCGTCACTGTCTCGTGAAGCCCTAAAAGTCGCGGTAGTGATACAGAGTGGGGTGATTGACCGCTTAAATATCTAACTTTATTAACGCATCATCAAAAATAGAAAATAAACAATCCGTTGTGTACTGTGTAGGCCTAAATCCTTTAAGACAATTTTGCCGAGCGATCGGAAGGAATTTGAGCGTTATTATTAAAATTTCTGCAGTTTCAAGCTTTCGCTGAAAATATCTTTAACCGAAAAGAAATACAAATGAAATAGTACTCAAGAGAGCTGCTACAAAAAGGAAATTGCTCTATACAATACAACACGAAAAAGACAACTTCCATTTATTTTTTGGACATATAATGAGAATGAACGGAATAGAAAACTTGGCAATCCCTGGAAAAGTCGAAAGAAAAAGATCAAGCGGAAGACCAAGAATGACGTATATCAGGTGTTTATTGACCGACATGGAGAGGTAACTACAAAAGTATGACTCATACAATCTACGAAAATGGAGAGAAATTGAAGTCTATAGTCGTCAACGTAGAAACACACGACACTTAAAGAAGAAGATTAAAATTGACTCTAATTGGTAAGATTGAGGCAAAATGGAGACTAAACCTAAACATGTCAACGGCCTTGAACTTCACGCATGTGGCGGATCATGTGACTAGCTTTGAATGGGGGTAATGTGGGTAAAGTCAGGAACATTCCAATTGCCTGTTGCGACCTCTATTGATCAACAGACAAAGAATAATGAAATTCTATTCGATAACCAGGTGCCCTATTAAAATGGGTATCACTAAACGAAAAATAATCAACTATCAAAGTATACATACCTGTACTTCACCTACACTATCTTGTTAAGAGAAAATATTCAAATTATTGAATTCATGTAGGTCTACTGTACTTTATCGTATTTATACATCATGAATGTGAATGTTGATTGCTTTCAGTTTATTTTCAAAGAGCGCAGATGCGATCGACAATTATCAGAAACAATCGAAACTTTCTTAAAGAAGTCATAGATCCTGACAAAATCCTTCTCTCCTCGGAGTCTTGTGGCTGTCTCACAGAAGACCAAGTGACATTTCTAACAGTACTAAGAAATGACAAAGAAAAGACACACGAACTTCTGCTTATGTTACAAGACTTCCCTCTTCAGAAATACTCCAGATTTATTGATTTCCTGTTTGCCACAAATCAAACGTCAGCTGCCTTGGTTCTTGAAAGAGGAGGAGGTTCGCAAAGCACCATCATATTTTAAACAATTTTAAAATTATTATTGTATCAGTTTATCCATTACTTCCTGTAGCCCTTTTTGATTACTTGCTAGCATGGCCTGATCGTCTGCGAAGCGCAGCGCCTTTAGTAGTACTCCTCCGACTTTGACTCTCTTATCTGTATTCTCCATCGCCTCTTGTACTAATTCTTCCATGTATATGTTAAACAGCAGCGGTGACAGTGGACATCTCTGCCTTACTCCTCTCCCAATCATACACAATTCACTCAGTTCTCCCTCTATTCTCACCTTCACTGTCTGTCCAAGGTATAGGTTTGCTATCAGTCTTCTGTCTCTCCAATCCACTCCCACCCTTTTCAGTGCTCTCATCAAAATCCTCCAATCTACTCTGTCAAACGCTTTTTCGTAATCCACGAAGCATATATAGATATTTTTTCCATTTTGAAGTCTTCTCTCACTTAGCATTCTTAAGCATCCGATTGCATCCCGTGTTCCTTTTCCCTTCCGAAACCCAAACTGATCCTCTCCAAGGAATCCTATTGCATCTGTTTTCGCTTGTACTCTTTTTGTAATGACCTTGAGTATTATCTTCGCCGCATGACATAATAGACTGATAGTTCTATTGTCCTCGCATTCCATTGCATTTACTTTCTTTTTAATCGGAATCATTATTGATTGTAGAAAATCGTTTGGCCATTCTCCTGTCATATAGATTTGTTGGCAGATTTCGACCAGTTCGTTCGTTGCATTCTCTCCTAGTATCTTTATTGCTTCTGCTGGTATGTGGTCCCCTCCTTCTGCTTGTTGTTTTTCATCTCTTCTAATGCGTGCAGAATTTCTACTTTCATCAGTCCTGGTCCTAGCTCTTCGCTTTCAATTTTTTGCTGTTCCTCTATATTGAGTCCCGTTGGTTTGCAGTCTTTCAGGCATAATTATTCAATATATTCTTTCCATCTCTCTTCCACTTCTCGTTGAGGTGTGAGTGTATTTCCTTGCTTATCTTTGATACCCGACTTGCTCCCTTGCATACCTTCTTTTTGTCAAATCTTTTACTTCCTTATATACTTGATCATGTTTCCCTTGTCCTTGTAACTTTTCTATTTCTTGACATTTATTCTCCCACCATTTCTCTTTCCCCTTTTCTGTTGATCTTCGCAGCTGGTTATTTAGTCTCCCATAATATTTTTTTGCATATTCTGTGTTCTGCTTCTTCAATTTTCTTCTCTACTCCATGTCTTCTATCATTTCATTTGTCACCCATGGCTTTTTAACTTTCCTTCTTTTCTTCCTTCCTACTTCTTGCTCTAGTTCTCTTACTACCACAGATTTTAGTTTTTCCCATCTTTCTTCTGTTGTCCCTCCTGTGTTTGTTGTCATCACTTGTTTTTCAATCTTCCCCGCAATTTCTGTTGTCTTTTCTTTGATTTTATCTCTATCCCATTGTATAGTTAATTGTTTTCTCTTGTTTATATATTTCAGTTGTATTCTCACCTTCATTACTACCAAGTTGTGATCTGTGTCTGCATCTGCTCCCGGGTAAGCTCTCGCATTTTTACACAGTTTCTATATCGTCCATTTACCATAATGTAGTCTATTTGGTATCTTGCTATGTCTCCCGGCATCTTCCATGTATATATTCTTCTCTTTTCGTTTTTAAACCAAGTGTTTGTTATCATCATGTTTCTTAACTTGCAGAATTCAATTAGCTTTTCTCCTCTTTCATTTCTAACCCCCATCACATACCCTTTCACCACATTTCCTTCTCTTTCTTTTCCCACTACTGCATTCCAATCCTCCATTAGAACACAAAAATTTGTAGCTCGTATCCTCTCGATTTTTTCCTCTAGATATTCATAAATTTCATCCGCTTCTTCTTCATTATGTGTTGTTGTTGGCATATATAGCTGTATAATTGTCAGATTTACCGGCTCCGCTTCTATTGTAACTCCGGTGACTTAACTCGTAACTCGTAACTCCGGTGACTTATTATATCAAGGGGGGGTACCACGAGAGGAGGTACTGCGGTGAGCTTTCGTACGAGAGGCTATTCCAACCGAGAGGTCTTCTACTCGTCAGAGCTGCCTCTCCTTTCGCCCCCGTAAGGGCTAGTTGGTGATCGATTTGTCCTCGGTCTCTAGGACCTCTTCATCGATACTTGGACGCATCGCACGATAACTCCCCCCAAGGACGCATCGCACGATTACCCCCTCCCAATTCTATCATATTGAACAATAATAGTAACTGAACATTAATGTTTTAAATAAAAATTAATAACGCTTTCGTTTTGTGATTTTTTGCTACCTTTATCAGTTCGTAATCTTAACTTAGTAGCCAGTTACTAGAGTACTGCGACTGTGACCGTGAAATGCCCGAGTCAATTGTGCGAACGACTATATTCTGTGGATGGCGACATTGCTAGCAAGCAGCGGACTTCCTTGATGTCAAGTTGCCAACAAATAACAATAAATTAGAATGCGTATAAAGTCAGATTTTTAATTCTTGCCTAATTTCAAATTTGATTAGTAGTTGTGAATCATGGAGGGCAATGAAACTCTAATGAAAATTTTGAATTATTTTTCACAACAGAAGCAATGAAAGTGCGCATCCGTAACGGAAAAGCATCGAGAACAAGAGAATTCGAGAAAGATTTGATCGAAAGATCTCAACGAATGCAAACGGAAAATACGGTGATAATTAATGACCTGTTATATTCCTCTGATGAAAAAGGATCGAATGATGTCTGCATACTTCACGCAAAGCAGAATAAAGGAATTGAGTTATGGTTTTGGTGCAAAACAGAATCCTCTTTGAATCAAATGAAAAGTTTAAGCGACAAAGATCTTCGAAAAATAATTCGACGAATATATAAGCGATTGATTCCGGAACATGGTACATCTCTCGAACCTCAACTCATCGATATGGACTATACCTTCACCAATAATACATTTGGTCGGTATGACTTTAAATGATAATGATGAATTTATTAGGCCTAATGACGACGACAATAATGAATCTTTCTATAATATGATGAAATTGATCAGTGCAGGGAGAGATTAGTCATAGTTACTAACATGCGAATGTCTACGTGACAGTAGTGGTGTAACGTTGACTAGTTTAAAATTTCACTACAATTTGCTTGTTGATTCTCTTGCAGCTGAAAGGCGACTCTTTGTCCGAAATGAAAAAGATCATGACTATATAACTGGTTTTCAATTTTTTCGAAATTTTGAATTTTCACAATGCGTTACGTCCCTTGCAGACAAAATATACGTTGCTCAGCTGAGAGAAATATTGGTTTACAAGAATAAGTACCCGTATCAGTCTCTGAAGACTATTGTATTAGGCCGTATAGGTTTCCCTATTTCGATTGCATCATGCAACATAAACAAATGTCTCTACATATCAGCGAATGTTAAAATCTACAAACTTGAACCAGCGTTTGGCGACAGAATGTCTACATGGCTTGACGATACTGGTCTATGTCATATATCGGTAACCAGTAGAGGCGATATACTTGTTATTCAAATCGGAGGTGCAGATAATAAGTTGCGAAAGTTTACTCACGAAGGAACAGTTACACGTACCATTTCAGTAGCGCATCGCTTCAATCAGGCACGAAAAATTCAAGAAATAATGCCAGATATAGTGGTGCTGAATTATGCACGCGATTGCATTGCGATAATGCGTCTGGATGATAATGGAACTATACTTCGCAATTTTGAATCCCGGCAGGAGATCTACGACCTATCCTCTTTCCGCTTTGGTGACCTGTTGATTGGAGTTTCTAGATATGAAAATGTTGCCATGCGTCGTAACTCCGGTGACTTATTATATCAAGGAGCTCAGAATTTCCATGATTTTGTATTTCCAAATTATGACAATGGAACTGTGCAGTTGCATCACTGGCCCTTTGAATCGAATGTTGCGCGAGATCTTTTAACGACAGATGAGAAAATATACTGCATTCATTTCGCTGCTGATCAGAAACAGTTATATGTTCTCTGTCATAAGAAACTACACATTTATCACTTCAATTACGAGGATGAAGATTGCGATCCTTGAGGTCGTCTCTAATTTATCGTTAAGAGCTATTTACTCTCTAAAATGCGTAGGCATCGTTATGTATTTACTATGTTTGTAGCTGAGTTTCAAAGAATTACACAGAAATTTCTTTGGTAGGTCTATTGGTATTTTATAAAATTGCACAGTACAACTCATTTTATATATATATATATATATATATATATATATATATATTGTAGTAGTGCTAGTGTGCTGTATGTTGTAGGCCTACAGTGTATATATGATCCAAAGCATCATCATCATAATTGCTCTCTGCCAACTCATCAGTGGCAATAGCAAGTCAGAAACATTTCCAAAGCTTTTTGTCCGATGTTAGTTTTCTTCCTTCTGCAATTGTCAGTTGTTTTTCTTTCAGATATTCTTTTAGGCCTATGTTGTCTACCCATTTTTCTGGGCTTGCCTCTTCCTCTTTTACCTTCCTTGTAGGCCTACGCGTAGAGTGCCTTTTGGGAAGTCTCGAGTCTTCCTGTTTACATGTCCATACTTTTAAAGCGTATTTTCCTGATTTTGTCCATGATGATTATTTTTTAGCCCAATCCACTGCGGTAGATCTTTATTGCTAAGTTTTTGAAGTCTACTAGCTCCAAAAATTCTTCGTATGCAGTTCATTTCTGCAACAAGCTTAACATGTTTTCATATTCTCCTTTTGTCACCCAGGCATCAGATCCATAGAGTATTTGTGTAGGGATGTAACCAAGACAGTAAGTGGCAAGACCGAGACCAAGACCAAGACACTAACCATCAAGACCAAGGCCAATACATTAGGTATCAAGACCAAGACCAAGACACTAGGGCTCAAGACCAAGACAGTAATTTTAAACATCAAGAAACAGACAAAACAGGATTCACAATTTTTTGTCAACATCAGCCAAAAAATTACGAAATTTTGGCATAGATATATCTATACAAACATATTATATTATTTATTATTCACGAAGGGTTCCAGCAGTGACAATCTCGTATAGGCCTTGCCCCATAATTCGGAAGACATCTACTACAGAAAACATTATTATTAACAGTGGAAAAAACCCACTGTCTCGGTCTTGAATCGCAAGACCAAGACAGTAATGACGAGACCAAGGCCAAGACCGAGACACTGGCCAGCAAGCCCAAGACCAAGACCAAGACATTGAAAATACTGTCTCGAGACTGTCTCGAGGCGAGACAGTGTATCGAGACGTCACATCACTGTATTTGTGGAATGACAGTGATGTTGGAGATTTGGATTTGGTGTTTATTTTAATTTCTTCCGAGTTCCAGATGCGTTTCAGTCTTCCAATTGTTTGTAGTCCTTTTGCAATTTTGTTTGTTTGATGTCTTCTTGGTGGCTTCTATTGTTTCACACATTTTGTGTCCATCACTAGTGGGTCACAACCCTAGTTGCAGTAGGTAGGCCTACAGAAAGAAAGTTCTAACAAATGGTCACGGTCCAAGAAAATAGTTTTGTTTTTTTAAATGAAGCCTTTTTTCAAATTGCATGCTGTTTTGTGGACAACATTTAGGTGAACAGGAATTGTGGTCTTTTGTAAGGCAGCCATCCGACTGACTATACTATGCAAGAAACCAAGCTGTGTTTTGTCTTTTAGAAAATATTAAGTGTCCTACAGACAGTCTAAAATCAGACGCCGATCACCAGAGCTGTTGATACAGTACACCTTCTATAGTTATTTACATTAAGTGGCATACACATTTATACAATCTTAGCATCACTGACATTCATTTGGATATATATGAACCATGGAACCTGGAAGAAATACAGCGTAAACTATGGTATATGGGGTCATTGTTTTCTATGGCCCACAATTTCTCCCCATTAGTGGAGTATATAGTGGCAAGTCAAATTCGAATTTCCATGAATGGATTGCACACCGATTGTTAAATGATACGAACAGAGTTATACTTTAAACTAGAAAGATGCTCGCTTCGCTCGCAGTGCAGGATAATACTAAAACCAAATCATTGAATTCATGCTGCTGAACAACGTTTCAATGATGTATATACGCCACTTAGCCAAGTTCTGACCTCTGACGCTGCAACGTACGCTTCGTCAAACGCTTCGCGTGGCCGTTCGCTTCGCGTGGCCGTTCGCTTCGCGAAGCCTAAGGTTCCAGAACGACCAATCAGAACGCTAACCCAACCAACCAATCAGAACGCTTGAAGGTAACGAATGAGAACGTCACACAGTCAACCAATCAGAACGCTCACACAGCCAACCAATGAGAACGCTTGAAGGTAACAGAGAGACATACAGAGAAAGGATCTTAATATTATATATATGATTCTAATGCATTACCCTGGCTATCAAGGACAGGTACGCCGTATTAATTAATCAGCATTAATTAACTAGCATTTCCTCCATAGTCTGTCTTGCTGTTTCCCTCAGACGGATATCATCTCTGGAATGACCTGGTCTTTTTCTAACGGATTTGAAGTGCCATCGAATGATACCGTCGGGTATTAGAAATGGTGCTATAGCAATGCATAATTATTATTAATCATGAGGTAGCGAATTAAATAGGAATGTTTTAGAAAGAACAGCATGAAGATTCTGGAGTTAAATGAAAGAAACAGCTGGAACGACGTATGCCTATCATACTTATTTCATCGGTGCATTGTAGACCATTGCCTGCTTGGATATTGAACCCTGCCGATAGATATTTCAAGAAAATCTACGCGCCCAAGAATAAATAGCTACTACTGTAGGCTCGTTGAGTCTCTAAATAAATCCATGAGAATTTGCTAGCTTGCTTACTTACTTGGTTGAACACAAAGTAGAATTTTGTAAACTGGAAGCGATAACACTGCAACGACACAGGTATGTTTTGAAAGACGTTAGATTGGTTCCGCTTTCATTTTCAACCTTAGTAGATAAATATCGCTTTAAACGACATTCTTCCACTGAGATATGTTGTCCGAATGACTTTGGCCTATGCAAAAAGAGGCGCTATATTACCTTTAATTACGACGCCAGAACGGTAACACTACATTGTGTCAATAGAGTTGGTGGTTGGCAACTATTTTTAGCGTTTCTAGTCATGGATTTTTGGAGGTGCCTATTTTTGGCGTTTTAGTGTACTGAAGTAGGCCTAGGCTAATGTAAGTAGGTAAGTAAAATCTCGTTACTTTCTCTAGCGCTTTCAAAAGCAGCACCGAAGTAGCTCCTTATCCCTAGGCGCTAATGGTTCAACAACCGTTGTAAAGATTTTAGCGGTAAAACCGTGGGAAGCCACCTGAAGTTCCTGAACCCTTTCCAGACGGTTTATATCAGAAATACTTATACCGTTGGAAAGGTCTCGACGAGAATAGTGGTCTTTTCAAAGGCGGAGATGCTGTTAACTATACTATACAGCAAACCAAGCTGTGTTTTATCTTTTAGAAAGAATTGAGTGACCTATAGACAGCCTGAAATCAGACGCCGATCACCACAGCTGTTGATCACACACAAGAAGGCATAGCCATCCACAGCATTCTGCCCTAAGATGAGCTCGAAGGAAAAACGCCGTAAACTGGAAATTCAACAGGATCAAGAAAATCTTCTCATGGATGACGATCATGTGAGTAGGTCTATAGATAGACCCAGTGGCGGAGCCAAGGGGGGAGATCATGTAAGTATACAGTAGATAGGCCCTACCATTAAGCCTTTACATCTTTAGCACCTAGACTGATTGCAGAGGACTGTGGGGCGAAAATTGACAAAGTGTTAGATACTGATATGCTACATGAGAGGATGAGAACTGAAGAGACAATTTTAAAACTAGGCTTTTAATATCGGCCCAGTGGCGGATTTTCCACGGTATAAATGGTGTATTTGTACCGGGCCCACCAGCATAAGGAAACCTAGGGACCCACATTTTCTATTAACAGTATTTTATAACTACATTTTATGATTTATTTGTCAAAAAATTTTTCAGAAATTCAACCATTTGTCACACAACATGTCCTGGAAAAAGAGAACAGGTTATCGCAAATGTTTCCTCTAATTCTTAAGGGTCCGTGTGCGCATAAAATTTTTCTAGAGCAACAATTTTCCACTTGACTAATTTTTGGGCAATTTTACTTTTTACGTAATAACTAATTAACTGATTAACTTCACGACCGTAATAAAACCACGCACCATGTGTTAAAAACGGCGATGACCTGTTTTATGCTTATCAGGCATTTTGCGAACGACGTTAAAAACTTGAAGGCATAAAAATAAGAAAGAAATAATATAGGCCTGCAAGTCAACTTGTGATGGTGGTGAGATTTTTTAAAAAGATTTAATCATTTAATAAAAATTAAACACCTACGAATTTCAAATATTTTGAGCAATAAAATTTTTTTGAGCGCATGTTTCCCCGTTTTTGGGCGCTTGATCTGTAACCTTTAGAAGAAGGTGTAGCGAGACCGCAAAAATGTAAATCCGCCACCGTATAGTAGCCTGGAGCATCGTTACAAATTTTCTCCCGGATCTTTACGCACATCTAAGGTTTTGTGTAGTCGAACGTGCTGATTTCAAATATACTGTAATAACAGAATTTTCCCCAGATGACCGTAACACCTCCTTTTAAAGATAGAAATTACACACAAATGCGTTAATTACAATCTGATTTTTGCATGGCTTTAACGCTTACATACAAGCCAATAAACGTTTCATGACATCAAAATGGAATGTGAAAACAGTTAAACTTTAAAATATTTCTTGGTACCAAATGATGGGATGATATCACGTGATTTAATTCGTGCTCGAATGTACCCATCCTTTGCCTCTAGTCCATATAGGCCTACTGAAGAGGACGCATCGGAAACCATTCTGACTCACCGCTCTGCTCCTTAATTGTGAATGACAAGGAATTAATATAGAAATAGAGTTTTCCGCAATTTTAACCAATTGTTATCTGATTCGTCAAGGGTGGTTCTGATGTGCAGTCGGATGGTAACAGATCTCGCAGACTCATCGCATTCTTTTTTATGTTTGGCGGGAAAAACTCGCGTATGTTTTGAGCTGCTGTCATTTCACTTGTTTGACCACTACGTATTGATTGTCTCTCGGTTCACCCTGTCATCCTCCCCGAGCATTGCCAACAGTACGTTCTCATGGGGGGCCCAATAAGCATTTCGCTTGATGATGGGCCACACCGTTTCTTTCTCAGACTTGGTCAACAGTGCTGTTAGTTTAATCTGCTGCAATAAATGGTTCGACCCATCAGTGAAATTAGCTTGACACTTGGTCTTAAACCACATAGGACCATAAATGAACACGACGAACCTTGCCTGGCTACAAAGGGCATCACTTGGCTCCTCAGTCGCTATATACAAGCGACAAATCCTATTAGCATGCAGTAGTCAGCCACCTGGCCATCGACATATTTCCTGGTTTTTCTCGCATAAGGCTTTCTTCAACGTTACCGCTTCTAATCGCAGCCATTATTCTGTAGAGATAGGCTTGATCACAATTCAGTTCATCTAGGTCTATTTCCAGTGGAGGAATGTGCTTCGGTGATACATTTAAATCCTAATCTGGCCAGTGGTAGCATTTCGCACGTTGGCAAGGCTATACGAATCGGCCCTTTCCATTGCGCCGGCCCTTCAGTCGAACCAATCATTGCCTTGCACAAATGACGGAAATGGAATTCATTTAAGTGAAAATAGCAGACGATCCATTGCAATGGAATACCCATTTTGCATTCAAGTTAACGTATTACTCAGCTCTTATTCCCTGTATTGACAACTGTACTTACTATCAACACCTGCTTCACGTATTTTGTCTGCAATTCCCATTCCCTCCATCGATGTGTAAATCTTTTCTACAATGGCTGCACCTGTTCCGCGCTGTACCGTAAAATGTTTCAGTTATGACGTTCCGAGTTGTCCGTCTAGAACATAATGGTCTTCCACCTGCTCTTTCCCATACCATTTGCCAGAGAGCTTTCCTCTTATCCGAGAGTCAGGTCTTTACGACCATCAAAGAACAAACCCTTTATCTCCTGCTCTTCTGCATACCTGTATTTTCTTGGGTCTAACCGGAGTTTCTGTCGTGCTCGCCTGACTTTGTTATGATCTACAACAAAAGTCTTGTCATCAGAATCAACCAATCCGTAGTCAAACAGCGTTGCAGTACTGATAGCTGCAGCAGCCCTGTTGGATATGCCGTACCTATCTGATTCCCGCGCAATAGTGGGAATAGGAATCATATTTCATTTTTCAGACACGCTATAAGTCACCTTTTTTCTGATCTAGGGGATATATTTTCTTTCTTTTGGAGAAACCTTCACATGCTTTCCGCATCTGCACATAACGAGGTCGTCACACTGGCAATCAGCAACATCGAACAACAGCTTCTGACTGTCCAAAATCTCCTTAGACTTTACTGCACTTTTACCATTTTTTATAGCGCCTAAAGGGATGTATCAGGATAGTCGGATAAAATTTCTGGATCCATTTTTGCAGTAAGGGTACTATGTTGTACAAAACCTGTAATGTGCGTCTGGATCACTGACGACGCCCCAGGCTACTGTATAGGCCCTGCGAATATTTCGCGATACTTGCCACATACTGTGTCTTCATCTCTTAAGATGAGTTCTATGTTTTCTTTGACTAGAAGAGCTCTAAATCTAACGGAGAGCACATTTACCACAAGTTTAATTGAACCTCCTTCATTGATAATCAAAACAGTAAATATTTATCATGAAGCATTTGTGTAATTTTTGCACAGGAATTTCGTCTTCTTCCGGAATTGTTGGAAATGGTTCTAACAAAAGCTGTGTTGGTGCAAATGCACTCTGAGATCACGGAAAAACGCCAAAGTGATGAATCTATCTTCCGTAACTTAGCGTCAGTATCCTTTCTTTGGTGGAATTTGATCAAGAAATACCACATCAGAAATAAAATTCTAAATCTTTCAAAAGGTATTCTATGTTTTGTCATCTTACAACAAGCTCCAGATAATTTATTCAATGAGACTATCATGTGTAGTGTGGCGACCATGTGCCACAGATAGCATTATTATTATTATTATTATTATTATTATTATTATTATTATTATTATTATTATTATTATTATTATTATTATTATTGATTGCTTAACTGTATAACTTGTTAGTTAATTAATTAATAAAGTTTTAATTCATGTAAAACGGACAGAGCACGCGCTAGGCTGAGACGCTAAGGCTTCGGTAAAATTATTAGAATCGCCACGGCCGCCCAAAGACCGAGAGATAAGTTGTATAAACCGGCAACGACTTATGGTTCCCGAGCCTTCGGTCTTTAGCAACTAGAGAGTTTGGCCGCTGAAAGACCGTCGCCTGTTTGACAGAGGCTGCGCGGAGACGGCGGCTGGCTGGCTGCTGACGAAGGGAACAAGCGGTTGGAGCGATGGAAAGAAGGAGAGAAAGCAGCGGTCGGCCGGCTGTGTAGTCGATGCGTACGCCTGAACACCGACGCCCGGACTACCAGGGGTGGTTAGCGAAGGGCTGGGCCCGTAGACGGGGACGCCTACCACCGATAACGACGACACTGCCTCCTAGGTCCTGCTCTGACGGCATCTAAGCGGACGTGGCCCTACAGCTTGAAATTCCGCCCAGGAGCGGCGGCCGGGGAACAAGGTCCTGACGGCGATGCGCGTCGCCGGCGGCGATGCGCCCTTCGCCGCTGCCGACGACGCTAGGGGGTGGGTCGAAGTTAAGCTTCATGACGGATAAAAAAGCATAGATAGGGACATTTGGGAGCGAGCGCCCTCAAAGGCTAGTTCTAAAAATCGAAAATCTCCGAAATATGGAATTTATATAGCACGCGTCAATAGGCGGACGCAGGCGGCTGTGTATCAAAAGTTCGCTTGAGACGCGCGCCCAGCTGGCAGGAGCTATTGCCGCGCCGCTTAGCCGTAGAATAAGCCCCTGATCACCGCTAAGGAAAACGCTATTAGACAGGTCCCTACTTTTTCACATCGACGGCAACTACGCGAAATTACAGACTACAGTTTAAAAATCCGCCTAAGTGTCCGTCAAAAGTTTCAAAACTCTGAAAATTGTCAGTCACTAACATCACATGTACTTTTCGCAGTGTGGTCGCTTATACTGTGAAGCGATAGAGTAAAGAAAGCACAGCGATTGAAAGCGAGTATTTGGATCCCGTTTAAAGTGCTAAAGCTTATCGTTTCATACTGACGTATCAAAGACTATCGATTGCAGTTCCTGTGCGCTAGTTATTGTGGCTGCCGGACTGCGTCTAGTCAGCGCGTCTTTGTCCGTGTTACCAGTGTTGCCACTGTAGCCATTGTTGTCATTGTTGCTTGGTTTATTAATAAATAAAAATAAACCAATAAAGGCAAGTTGTGTGCGTGTCTTTGAAAGTCGCTGTGACGCCGGAGTCTCAGCGCACTGTCCGTGAAGGTGAGCCTTGGCTGTGATGAACCTCGCCTACCTGAGGTCACGTTAGTGCCCAGGAGGTCAATTCTGAGCCAAGGGAGGAGACAGACGCCCGCCTGTCGTAAAGGCGCGGGGAGACAGTTTGAGTGAATCGACGGCCAGGAAAAGAGTGGACCGCCGTCCATTCAGGCACGGTAAACCTCGGGTTTGGTGAAAGCGTGCGAGGAAGCCAAGAGACAACGCCGCCTGTCTATAAGAGAGCGGAAAACGGCTAGATTGCCGAGAATGAAGAGACGAGGTGCCAAGTCGAAGTCAGAGACTCGAAATACCTATCGAAATCGCTTAAGGCGCCGAGACCAAGCGGTGGCCAGCGATAAGAGGCATGAGTTAAAGGGTCTCTCGGACGAGGCCGGAGCCGGAACGGATAGAGAGTCAGAGGAGGAAAACGAGAACCCTACGTTGAGGAGCGGCCATCCTCAGTGCGCTGCCTGCCCGGCAGCCGCGGACACCTCCTCTGATGTCGGAGAGCCGGAAAGGGAACGTGACGCCGCCGATCAGGCAGAGTCGGCGGCTGATGGCGATCGGGAGACCGAGCGGGCGTTGGGGGCCGCCCGACCGCCGGCCGCGCTACGAGACCGCGAGCCGCCGGGGCCGCCACAGTACTCCTTGTTTTATTGTTGATTCAAAAACTATTTCATAGCTTCATTACGCTTGCTTAATGGATGTAAAAAGTCTTAAAGAAGTCAGACGATCATTTCATATCATAATATCGGTGGGTCAATGCAATAACCCAGCGTTGATTGCAATTGTCGTAGACAACGAGGATGTTCAATGACCCAATGACTCAATGACCCAATGCATACCTACGTTCTAGGAGTTATACTTAGCTTGATTAAAAGTGGCTTAGGAGGCATTACTGACTTTGTGAAAGCCACTAGGGGCTCTAACGGGGCTTGAACCCTCTACGCCAGCATGACGCTCCATCACCTAACCCCCTCTGCCATCTTCCGCCCTTAAGAAGAGTTTCAAGCGCTATTTCTTACAGGAAAATTGGATGCAAGATACTTGCCTGTTATTATTCACATTTGTGCTTGTTCATCCGTTGATTTGATGTCAGTTTATAGTCGCTTCTGTTTTATTATATGCCTTGAAAACTACAGTTAACGGATTTAATGTTACGAATGCTTGTGCTTAGTTAACATACAGGAAAATTTATATTCAAATCAGCCTAAATTAGGCGAAGGCAAGAATCACCAAAAGTTGTCTAAACGAAATTATGTCTCCGATAAGAATCAGCCGTATAGGCCCTATCCGGCCTGTTGGCTACTGAAATACAATACTGGCATTAGCAAATACCTTTAAATGTGATTGGTATTTAGTTTAGCAAAATGCAATAACACGATCGTGAAGCGAAGTGGGGCGATTGACCGCCTGATTATTAAAATTTCTAGTCGTTAAGAACTGAAAATAAAGAGTCCGATCGATCGAACACATTTCAGCGTTAATATTAAAATTAAGACTTTAATTCATGAAAATCGAAGTAACGTCGAAAAAACACGCGAGCGACCGTGTCCTGTTCGGCTGACACCCCCGTGACAAAATCTGAAACAACTTTTGAATGTGTAATGTGAGAAAGGTCAGAAACATTCCAGTTCTTGTTACGAACTCCATTGAAATATAGACAAATAATTAATTTTGTGGACACTCTATTCAAGCGACTCGCACTTAATAAAAATCAGCTATCATAACATCAAACAAATGAATCTAAAATGCGAATGGTGATTGCTTTAGTATATTTTCAAAAAGCTAAGAAGCGATCGACAATTATCAGAAACAATCGAAATTTCCTTAAAGAAGTCATCCACCCTGACAAAATCATATTCACAACGCAGTCTTGTGGCTGTCTCACAGACGACCAAGTAACATTTCTAAATCGACTAAGAAATACCAAGGACAAGAACCACGAAATTCTGATTATGTTACAAGGCGTCTCTTCTCAGAAATATTCCAAAATGATAGATTGTCTATTTCTTACAAATCAAACGCCAGCTGCCTTGGTTCTTGAAAGAGGAGGAGGTTTGCACATCATCATTGTCTTTCATTATCATCTTTATCGTCATCTTCATCATCGTCGTCGTCATCTTCGTCATCGTCGTCGTCGTCATCATCATCAGATTCATCATCAGATTCATCATCATGTAATAAAAGATGTCATTAAAATTTTGCTGCTTAGTAACTGCTATTGCTGATTAATTATATGAGAAGTGGAAACAAGTGCAAAGTCGCAGTATCAATAAGACCTGCTTACTGCTCACTGAAGCACTAGGAAAACTGGGAGAAGGAATCAAAATAAGAGGAGCATTAGTACCAGTATTGGAAATTATAAATACCCAGGATATGTTGGCAAACAAAGAACGGTATTTAAATAAAAAATTATGGATAAACTGGCCTTCGTTTCTGGAGAATCTGGTATGGGGATTAACATAAAAGAAATTACGATAATGATGGTTCAATCACTATCTACGGAGAGAAGATAGAACAAGTAGGCCTAAAGTAATTCTGTTACCTTGACAGCCTTATCACTGAAGATGTCAGGCGCCAAAGAGAAATAAGAAAGAGAATTGCAATGGAAAATGAAGCCTTTTACCAACGGAGTGAATTAATGGGGAGTAGTCCAAAGAGAGGAATTATTAAAACACTGATATGGAGCGTGGTATTTTAAGGTTCGGAAAACTTGGGCGATGAGAAAAGACGACATCAGAAGATTGGAGGCGTTTGAAATGTGGATATCGAGGCGAATGGAATCAGTTGGACACAGTATAAAATGTCCAATATTAGAGGTCAAAGACATTGTAAATGAGAAAAAGACAATAATACAAACAATAAAACAAAGACGATAGAACTGGATTGGGCACATTCTAAAAGGAGACTGATTACTTTGCAAAATATACTGTAGAGACATATGGGAGGAAGGATAACCAGAGTAAGATCACGTACGTCACTACTGCACTGGATGCTGACTGAAGACGGACACGAAGGCTTAAAGACCAAAGCTGCTGACACAAAAGGATGACTCCACTGGTTCCCAGGACCTGCCTCCGGGCAGAAAATGCAAGAAGAAGAAAAATTTAAATTAGATAACGGAGCCCGCAGTATTTTTAATTTATAGAAGCCTGTGGGTGAGTTTTAGTGGATGTTAGACCAGACATGGACATGGGTTGGGTCCACCCATGGGTTGGGTTGGGTTGGGTCCGAAATGTCAACTTTGTGGTGGGTTGGGTTGGGTTGCCAGATTGTTGTGATATATTGAACAAATGTTTACATATTAATGATTATTTAAATTACTTTAAATTACCCTTAATCTGTTTCGATGCCTTTTCACAGGAGCAAATGGAAAATACAAGTTAAAGGCATCCAGAAATATGAAATCTGCTATATGGAATGCATTCCCGTTGGTCTATGAGATGAAGGAGGATTTAAGAAATTTTTATGTATGGGTTGGGTTGGGTTGGGTCAAGTAACCCAGCTGTTTCCGTGGGTTGGGTTGGGTTTGAAAATTGGTGGGTTGGGTTTTAAAAAATGGACCCATGTCCATGTCTGTGTTAGAAAATAAAGTCACGTGCTTTGAACAACTGATTTCACGCCCGTAAACTTTATAATTATTCATTAGCGGCAAAAGGATTGATCACGCGTATGCCCTCGTTTTACACTGATAGGCCCTAAAATGTAGGCCCAAGTGTATCATTTACATCAGTGGTTTCCAGCCTTTGTTCGACCATGCCAAACATACGCATAATTACAGCGGACAGAGCCGTGACCGCCGAGAACGCGCGAGTGTGGACTGTGGAGCGATAGCATGTGACGAATTGTCACTGCAGGGGTGTGATGGAGCCGTTTCGGTCCGGTTCGGCCGAGCCGTTTGTTAAAATTCCGACCGGTTCGACCGAACTGTTTGTAAAAATGGCGATTATATCACCGAGCCATCACCTTGCTTACTGGACTGGTTTTCTTTCTCATGAATAGGGCCTACGTGTGAAAACCTTTCAGCTCTTGGATCGAAACTTGATTTTTAAGGTGGTTGTTGGTCTTGTGACCCAGCGGCATTCAAATGTTTCTCCACCATGGCTAAAATTACAGCGGATGCGGTTTATTGGTTAACTCTTAAAAGCACCATGCATCGTATGGTCCGTGTCATCTCCCACCTAACTTCCAGCTTCACCGCACCCTTTTCCAGTGGACTACTGTCCACTGGAAAAGGGTGCGGTGAAAAGGAACGGCTATCAGATCAAAACTGGCACCCAAGCTAGAACCTGACAAAGACGAGGTCGAAGTTCCAATTGTAAAGAAGTAGACTTCAGTGGATACCTATGTTCAATGATGACAGATTTATAGCAATGTGAAAACTGAGACGGCGGAAGCATTCCTTTGGACGCAAAATTATAATTATTAGATCTACACCTTAGAGGATTCACTTACACGAAGCGCGACCGCTCATGACTCGCCCGTAACCTGACACCATGATTTATGAATTTTTCTCTGGACATTCCACGAGAGACCGTCTCTGGCCATATACAGTATATCTATAATATTAAAATCCTAATTCTGTATGTCTGTTACTTTCAAGCGTTCTGATTGGTTGACTATTGGTAGACGGTTTAGTCCTTATGTCGCGATGCGTTGGTGGACGATGTTCGAAGACGACGTTGCTATTGGTAACAATTGTTCGTAGAACCGGTTTAGTCGAGTCATTGCAGCGTCAGAGGGCTGGGCGTGCGACGACGTTGCTATTGGTAACAATTGTTCGTAGCTTGAGGAAGTTGCGCAATTTTAACGTACATTTTAACGTACATAAAAAATACGTGTACAGCGTCACAAATGGTCACAGTTGCGTGATTTTAACGTACATAGGCCTAATTATTACGTGGCGCAGAGCTTGGCTAGGTGGCGTATGTACAGTACATCATTGAAATGTTGTTCAGCATGAATTCAATGATTGGATATTAGGTATAGGTATTGGATTAGTATTATCCTGCACTGCGAGCGAAGCGAGCATCTTTCTAGTATATATATATATATATATATATATATATATATATAGGATGTAAAATTGGTATCTATATGTAGGCCTAAACATAATGGACAAGCCATGTATTACTTTGTCAAAGTCAGCGAACCGGTTGTTAACCAATTGGCATCACACCTCTGATTGTCATGGTTAGAGGTCTGTGAATTTAAAGGGTCGTTGATGCTAAAATTGAAGCATTTATGTGGGGGTGTCCAGCAGTTGTTTTAAAGATGAAGTCGACTTTTAACCTGAGAGTTTAACTATTTTTACAATAGAAGCGGTTAAAGTGCACATCAGCAATGGAAAAGCAAGAAGGACGAAAGAAATCGAGATGGAATTTATTGAACAATTTGAAAGAATGCAGACGGAAAATACGCTAATATTTGATGACTTGTTAAATGCGTCTGCGGACGAAGGATTGGACGATGTCTTCATACTTCACGCAAAGCAGAATAAAGGCATTGAATTGTGGTTTTGGTGCAAAACAGAATCTTCTTTGAATCAACTGAAAAGCTTCAGTGATAACGATCTACGAAAAATAGTTCAGCAAATTTATCAGCGACTGATTCCGGAAAATAAGATAACACTTAAACTTCAACTTATTCAAATGAACTATAGCTTAGCCAGTGACTTTGGTAAGTATAGCATTAGATGATAATCATTATGATAACATTAAAAATGACTACGACGATACTTATATACAGTACTTATATAAATAATCTTTCTACGTGATGAAATTGATTATTACTGGGTGAGAGTAGTGGTGTAAAGTTGATTAATTTAATATTTGTTGCTTTTCTTGCAGCTGAAAGGCGACTCTCTATCCAACATGTGAGAGATCATGACAATTTGAGTGGGCTTACCGTTAATGGAAGAAAATGGAGATTGTTTATATGTCGAAAATATTCCAAATATGTTATGTCACTTGCAGACAAAATATACGTCGCTCAGGATCAAGGGATCTTGGTTTACGAGAATAAATACCCTTATCATGCTCTGAAGCCCATTCCTTTTTACCACTTAGGTTTAATAGTTTCGATTGCCTCATGCAATATAAACAAATGTCTTTATGTATCTTTTCTTGGAAGTTATCGTATCTTCAAAGTTGAACCAGAACTTGACAACAGAATATCTGAGTGGCTGAGCGAAACTGGTGTGTTTCTTATGTCAGTAACCAGCAAGGGTGACGTACTTGTTGTTCAGCTCAAAAGTGGAGATAACATGTTACGAATATTTACTCCCGAAGGAACAGTTAAGCGTACTATTTCAACGGAGTATTATCGTGTCTTAAGAATAAAATATATCCAAGAAATAATACCAGATGTAGTGGCAATGGCTTATTGGAAATTGGGTTCTGAACATATGTACATTGGGATAATGAGTCTGGATGAAAATGGAACTATATTTCGCCAGATTAAATGTCAGCAGAAGATCTCTAGCCTAACTCTTTTCCGCTATGGTGACATGTTTATTGGACATAATGGACGCAAAAATGGTGCTGATGATCTTCTTGATGATGTTGTTGTTGATGATGATGATGATCTTGATGATGATTATCTTGATGATGATGATGATCTTGATGATCTTGATGATTATGGTGATGATTATGAAAATTATTTTGGAATTGTGCGGCTTCATCAGTGGCCCCATAAATCGAAAATAACCCGAGATCTTTTAAAGACAGATGAAAGAATATATTCCATCCATTTCGCTGCTGATCAGAAACAGTTATATGTTCTCTCCCGTAAGAAGTTACACATCTATAAACTCAATTACGAGGATGAAGATTATGATTCTTGAGGTCGTCTTTTGTTTATCGTTTAGAATTAATTACTTTCTTTTGTAGAATGTATGAGCATTATTATATTTTTTATATCAATTGTTCAAATAATTCCAAATCAAAACTTCCCTAGTGCTGTTAATTACAGTGTATATCTCAAACATACGCATTATTGTAGCTGACAGAACCATGACCGCCGAGAACGCGCGAGTGTTGCCTGTGGAGCGAAAGCATGTGACGAATTGTCAGGGTCAGAGGTCTGCGAATTTAACTGGTTGTTGATGCTAAATTTGAAGCATTTTTGTGGGGTGTCCAGCAGTTGTTATAAAGATGAAGTCGAATTTTAGCCTGAGAGTTTATCTATTTTTTACAATAGAAGCGGTTAAAGTGCACATCAGCAATGGAAAAGCATCGGGGACGAAAGAATTTGAGATGGAATTCAGTGAACGATTTAAAAGAATGCAAAAGGCAAATACGCTAATATTTAATGACTTGTTAAATGCGTCTGTTCGCATAATATTGAATGATGTCTTCATACTTCATGCGAAGCAGAATAAAGGCATTGAATTGTGGTTCTGGTGCAAAACAGAATCCTCTTTGAATCAACTGAAAAGCTTAAGTGACGACGATCTGCGAGAAATAATTCAGCAAATTTATCAGCGAGTGATTCCGGAACATAGGATGACACTCAAACCTCAACTCTTTCAAATGAGTTATAGCTTAGCCAGTGACTTTGGTAAGTATGCCTTTAGATGATAGTCATTATAAAAACATTAATGATGACGACGACGATAATTATATAATTAATCTGTCTACACGATGAAATTGATCATTGCTAAGTGAGAGTAGTGGTGTAAAGTTGATTAACTTAATATTTGTTGCTTTTCTTGCAGCTGAAAGGCGACTCTCTATCCAACATGTGAGAGATCATGACAATTTGAGTGGGTTTGCCGTTTATTTAAGAAAATGGCGGTTGTGTATATATGGAGGATATTCAAAATGTGTTACGTCACTTTCAGACAAAATTTACATCGCTCAGGAGCGACAGATTTTGGTTTACGAGAATAAATACCCTTACCATGCTCTGAAGCCGATTGTATTCGACCACTCAGATTTATTAGTTTCGATTATCTCATGCAATATAAACAAGTGTGTCTATTTATCTTCCTATGGAGGTCATTGTATCTTCAAAATTGAACCAGATCTTGACAACAGAGTATCTCATTGGCTGAGCGAAACTGGTTTTTTTCTTATATCAGCAACCAGCAAGGGTGACGTACTTGTTCTTCAAGTCGAAAGAGGAGCTAAAATGTTGCGAATATTTACTCCCGAAGGAACAGTTAAGCGTACTATTTTAATGGAGTATCGTATCTTCGAAATAACATCCATCCAAGAAATAATACCAGATGTAGTGGCAATGGCTTATCAGACATTGAATTCCAAACATTGGTAATTGGGGTAATGGCTTTGGATGAAGATGGAACTATATTTCGCCATATTGAATGTCAACAGAAGATCCCTAGCCTAACACTTTTCCACTTTGGTGATCTGTTGATTCAACTTGATTGGAAATGATGGACGTAAGCCTAAAAAGTTTAATTTTCGTAAGGAATTTGTTGTTGATTATTATCACCATTATTTTGGAATTGTACGGCTTCATCAGTGGCCCATTAAATCGAAAGTAACCCGAGATTTTTCATGGACAAAAGGGAATATATATTCTATTCATTTCGCTGCTGATCAGAAACAGCTATATCTGCTCTCCCGTAAGAAGCTACAGATCTATGAACTCAAATACGAGGATGAAAATTATGATTCTTGAGGTCGTCCTTACTTTATCGTTTAGAATTAATTACTTTATTTTGTAGAATGTATGGACATTATTATATTTTTATATCAATTGTTCAAATAATTCCAAATCAAAACTTCCCTATAGTGCTGTTAATTACAGTGTATATCTCTATGTGTATATCTCGATATCCAGATCAATCGAGTTCCTATTATATATATATATATATATATATATATATATACATTTCTATGTAGTTCTAATATCTGTCTGTATCAGCAAATATATCATTGTGATAGTATAAGACTTATAAACAGTAATTGAGTCATCATTATTGCTGACGCATTATCTAAATTCTAAATATACAGTAAGTAGTGGCTTAGAAAATCAATTTTTTTAGTATAAAATAAAAGAAACATTAAAATCGCAAACCCAGTAAGAGTTAAAATTAGTGGCTAGATGCCTTAGGAGAGGCTGGAGACGATAACTTAAGCTAAATATTTAGAAATTTAATGTCAGATAAGATAATTATTTACAAGTATATAGGCTACTATACAAGGTGATTCATTTGAGTGACCAACATTTTTTTTATTTTGGGCCAAAATCTGGAACACTTTCTCTGACTGTCAGATCTTCCAATTTATTGAGTATTTTCAGATCCAGACCTAATTCAATTAGATTTTCCCCTCCATAGACGCTCTTGCTCCTTCCCTCTGACTGATTTCTGGAATAATAATGATAATAATAATAATAATAATAATAATGTGATTTTAAGTGTTTAGGAGGCTAAGTAAGCCTGTGTGAAAACCACTGATGTATCCATCTGCATTCAATAACCTAGTTTATCTAGATAGCCTTTGAATCCGTTCACTGTTTCAACTGTCACTTCCACCTCGTCCAAACTGTTCCATTTGTCCACAACCCTTGCACTAAAAAAGTTTTTCTTTCTTGGACCAACCCTCTGCTTAAACAATTTGCACTTGTGGCCTCTTGTGCTGCTATAGTGTGCCAATGTAAAGAATCGATCATATGGCACATCTACTTTCCCAGTCATTATTTTGTATGTTTCTACCAAATCCCCTCTTTCTCTTCTCCTTTCTAATGTTGTCAGTCCGCAATATTGAAGTCTTTTTTCGTAGCTTAAATTATGGCACCCATTGACCATCTTCGTTGCTCGTCTTTGCACTTTTTCTAAAAGTTCTATATCTTTTTTCAAGAATGGATTCCAAGCCTGAACACAGTATTCCAGATGAGGCCTTACTAATGACTTATAAAGTTTAATGATTATCTCTTTGTCACGACTCACAATTGTCCTTTTCACCATTCCCAACATTTGGTTTCCCTTTTTGCTGCCTCCATGCATTGGTGAGATGGATTCATACTTCTATGGGTGATTATCCCCAAGTCTCTTTCTTTTTCTGTTGTGGTTAGAACCTTCCCCCCTAAAGAATATTCATTACCATTATTAGACTTACCAACATGCATTACAGAACATTTATCAATATTGAAAAGCATCTGCCAGCCCACAGACCACTGAAACAATTTCCTTAGATCTTCTTGTAAAATTTTTGCATCATCCTCCGAATCTATATTTCTGCATAACTTTGTATCATCGGCAAACTTTGAAATTTTGGACAGTAATCCTTCATCGATATCATTTATATATATTAGAAAAAGCAATGGCCCAAGCACTTAGACCTGGTCTTTTGCAGATGGATTTGAAATACCATCGTTTGATGCCTTGCGTATGAACCTGGTGCTATAGAAGTGCATAATAACTATTATTGTGAAAACTTGTGAACTCTATAGGTCTATATATATATATATATATATATATATATATATATATATATATATATATAGACCCTGCTAGGGGCACTATTTGTTACCATCGCAAATGGGCCCGCAACAAGGGGACCCTTTAGGCCCCCTCCTCTTCTGCCTCCCAGTTGAACCTGTCCTCCAGAAATTGAAAGCAACCCTTACACTGGGGTACCTGGACGACATTACACTGGGAGGGGAGGCAAAGGTCGTGGCAGGAGATGTCTCTGTTCTCGAGGAAGGGTGTGCAGAGCTAGGCCTCTCACTGAACTATCAGAAGTGCGAGGTAGTTTGCAAAGGCCCGGCTCCAATCGCCAACACCGTCCTCGAACACTTTCAGAACATCCACCCACAGGAAGCCACCCTGATAGGGGCACCCCTTTCTACCGCGGAGGCCTTCGAGACCCTTATGTCGCGGCGCATAACCGAACTGCACACCGCACTGAGCCGCTTACCATTAATACACACACAGGACGCCCTAATTCTCCTTAAAATGTCCCTCACTCACACAAAGCTGCTGTACATGTTGCGCTGCACTTCTTGCACCGGCCATCCTTTACTGGAAAGTTTTGACGACACAATGCGCCAGGGACTGAGCAGGATCCTAAACATGCGCCTCTCAGACCACCAATGGGTTCAGGCCACGCTGCCTATTAGAGATGGCGGACTGGGTATTCGTCGGGTGTCTTCGCTGGCATCTTCTGCCTTTTTGGCTTCAGCTGCGAGCACCCGCGGACTCCAGTCATCCATTCTCCAGAAGGCTGGGCTGGCCATTGACTCACACGAGGCTGCAATTCTCACCAAATGGAGCCTAGAGAGCCAGATCCCCATTCCAGCATCAGGCTCACTCGATAAGCAGGCCACTTGGGACCGCCCAATAATTCTCAGGGAGATTACCAACTTGCTGAGCTCCGACCTTAGCCAATACCATCAGGCCCGCCTAAGAGCAGTGACAGCGGAACACGCCAGCGACTGGCTTCATGCGCTGCCCATCAGCTCTTGCGGTCTGCGCTTAGATGATGAGACAACTAGAGTTGCAGTGGGTCTCCGTCTTGGCGCTTTTATCTGTGAGCGACATCTCTGTCCCTGTGGCGAGCAGGTCCAGGAGAATGGGTCCCACGGACTCTCCTGCAAACTCGGACCAGGTCGCCTTGCACGTCATTCCATGCTCAATGACGTGGTCTACCGGGCCCTGGTACGAGCTGGCATACCATCGGTCAAGGAACCGCCCGGTCTTCTCAGATCCGATGGAAAGAGACCGGACGGCATGACCATGATTCCGTGGCAAGCCGGCCGCTGCCTGGTGTGGGACGTCACAGTGGCAGACACAGTCGCTGCCACTCATCTGCCATTGACGTCTCTCTCTCCCGGAGCCGCTGCTGAAGCAGCATCAGTGAGGAAAATCGCCAAGTACACTGACTTGGCGGCCGACTATTTCTTTTTGCCATTGGCCTTCGAGACTCTTGGTCCTATCAGTCACGACGCACTCGCTTTCATAAAAGAGTTGGGCCGTCACCTTTCCGTACTTTCCGGAGACAAAAGAGAGAGAAGTTTTTTGCTCCAGCGTATTTCGATGACCTTACAACGCTTTAATGCGATTGCCTTCCAAGGGACTTTCTCTGCTTCTGGTCCGGATCAAGACGAGAGCTGAAAAGTATATATTCTTCTGTCTCCGGACACTTTCTTGTAATAAGTCCCTCGGGAACTAAGTACCGAGGGCATAATATATATATATATATATATATATATATATACATACATGTAATGAACATGCTTCTAGCTTCAGTATTGCGATCGTCTGTGATCTATATTAAGAATTGAAATGAAATGCACGAATTTACTCTCATGCAGATCAGCGATTCCCCAATTGCTGTCTTCTATGAATCGATCGCTTATATAATTTTAATGTGTAAATATTTAATACATCTTTATTTGTGACTAATATTAGATTTAGGCCTAAATAACTCATTAATTCTGCCTTTGAAATTATTTCATCCCCAAATAATAATAATAATAATAATAATAATAATAATAATAATAATAATGTGATTTAAGGTGGTTTAGGAGGCTAAGTAAGTCTGTGTGAATACCACTGTAGTAACCTACCGCATTCAAAATTGATTGACTTAACAAATTTGGGACGCGATAGAGCCTACCTCTTTATTTGGGCTGCAACATGACAGAGAGGTAACACGCACGTTGACGAAACGGGATCAAGCCTTAAGGTCGACTCGGCCTGTCTCTACAGATTCTCGTGTAGCATATCACTGTTACTGTCACATGCGCTGTCAATTTCCCTGAATAGTCATCTACAATTAATTTTAAATCACCGGAATTTTAAAGTAGAAGATTGATCAGGTGCAAGACTACAGGTTCTTTCCATGTGCCTAGAACCCGGAAAAATTGCTCCTCGTTTCTCTCCTTTTCCATTAGATAGGAGGGCAGGCGGCATGGCAAATTGAAATTGCGTCAATGTCAGATATATTAATTAAGACAGCTTCTTCTTTTTCTTCCATCTCCATCATCTATGATGACGATGAGTTTGATACGAGAATGGGGATGAAATGAATTAATAGGATGTTGGTGGGTGATGAAAATAGAACGAAAAAATCAATAAACTATGCCGAAAAAGGCTGACAAAATGGAATTTTATTCCTAATTTTACTATACTTTTACCGAAAAATAGGCTGACAAGCAAAGAAAAGGCCAGCCGCCGTTTTACCGCCCAAAAATAGGTTTCACAAGCAAAAAATGTCCTCTTGGGGGATGCATTCCCACTCATCTCCCACGTGGAACCGCTACTGACGGCGACCACCAGAACTGACGATCAACCACGAATAGGCGAAGCCCTGAGAAGACGGAGTTCCTATGGCTCTGCACTCCACGAAGGCAGCACCTCATCAGTCGGACCCCGTTCGTAGTAGGCGATGCCGCCATCGCCCCGTCGTCGACGATACGTCTATTGGGAGTCCAAATAGACGAGATCCTGTCCTTCGAAGCGCATATCAGCAGCATGATCCGCTGCTGTCACCACCAACTGCGAAGGATCAAGACGATTCGACAGTACATACCAGCGCAGGCAGCCTCACAGCTCGTACGGGCACTAATACTGTCAAGGATCGACTACTGCAATAGTTTATTATTCGGTCTTCCGGAGCGTCAGTTAAATCGGTTACAGTCGGTTCTAAACCTATCTGCACGGCTAGTCTTTCGAAGCCGCTGGCGCGAGCACGTCACGCCGCTGTTGCGAGACCGCCTTCACTGGCTTCGAGTCCAGGAACGAATCGTTTATAAGCGTTGCTGGCTCACTCATCGAGCTTTATACGATCCCTTCTGCCCCGACTACCTAGCCATGCTGATACAACGATCCACGGTGAACGAACGACGATCGCAGCTACGGTCTGGAAGTCGGGTCCAGCTGCTCGTCCCTGCTCCATCCAAGACCTCTAAGTTCGGTGAACGATCGGTCAGGCGGGGCAATCCGCTCCTGTGGAACTCTCTGCCAGACCGTGTGACTAATTCTGACTCTGTTGAGACTTTCAGAACGAACCTAAAAACACACTTATTTAACATCGCATATAAGTGACACATGTCAAAGCGCTCTTGTTTTTAGCCTAAGCTATGCTTACTGCGCTATAGAAGTTGTCTGATAATAATAATAATAATAAAAGTCCCAATATTCTGTTTAAATATGAGGCCTAAAGCAAAACGCCGTTAGTGTACCACTCATCACGATCAAGGAAATTCCCTCACGGATGACAGTAGAGCTTAAAAGCGTTCAAGAATAATTAATCAGTAATACCGTTTTCATTTTCGACCTACAGGGTTAGAAATAGAGCAACCCCCAGCCATTTCATACTAGACCTACACACTAACGCCACAGACTGTACGAGAACGAGGCTAGAGCCGCGAATTAAGATATCTGATTCATAACAGCTTTATAGACAGCAAAACAGGTTCTATGATTAATTTGCTGTGTGAGAGAAGACCTGCCGAACAGATGGTATATATATATATATATATATATATATATATATATATATATATATATATATATATATATATATATATATAGGATGGGTCATGAAATTTTCCCGGAGATGCTGATTCGGCTCAGGTGTAGAAAGTTGCTATAGGTTTTACTTGTTATAAATAGCACAAAAACTTTTAAAACAGCAGTTGTCTTGAACCCGCAACTTTACATTAAAGATCTACACATGAGAAGCAATTAGCTGACATTATTAGAAATCCATCAAACACTTTATCATGATACAAATTCCTGATCTGAAACCTAAATTTAACATACTGTAAACATTGAAGTTCTAGCTATTGACAGTTCACAAAAAAGTCTTTAATTACAGAAATAATTTACATACTTTTGAGAAGTCTGTTTTTAGCCAAAAATAGACAGTTATGTTCTGGATCCAGCACAGTGTAAAATCCTTTCATGTCGGGATTCATGTCCATAAACTGTAGAACTTGCTGCAGAGATATCTTTAGCAACAAGTTCAACTGCCCAAGAGTGGCGATCGAGGCATATCAGAAACGAAATCAACCTGATGCAGGCCCGTAGGAAGCGGGGGTGCAAGGGGTGCAGCTGCACCCCCCAGAAAAATTTAGGGGGCGCAGCGCACCCCATGGAAAGAAGATGGGCTGCAGGTGCCTGCACCTGTCTGCACCCCGTTTCCAGGGTGTGCAGACAGGGTGCAGCCCTGAAGAAGGTATGCGGACGACCTTTTTTGCTTGTCAAGGTATTTTTAGATTAAAATGGTTATGAATTTTTAAGAAATCATAGTTTTTGTGCTGGGTTTTTTTCTGAAACACCCTGCATATAAATCCATGAGAATTTGCTTGCTTGTTTACTTACTTGGTTGAACTCAAGGTAGAATATTGTAGACTCGAAGCGATAACACAGCAACGACACGCACTGTGTGTTTTGAAAGACGTTAGATTGGTTCCGCTTTGATTTTCAACCTTAGGTAATATCGCTTTAAACAACATTCTTACGCTGAGATATGTTTTCTCAAAGACTTTGGCCTATGTAAAAAAGGCACTATTGTACCTTTAATTACGATACCAGAACGTTAGCTCTGCATTGTGTCAATCGGTTAGAGGTAAGTGAATATTTTAGCGTTTCTAGCCATGGATTTCTGGAAGTGACTATTTTTGACGGTTTGGCGTTCTGAAATAGACCTAATGGTTCAACCGTTGTAAAGATTTAAGCATGCACTCGGAAAAGCCGAATTTGAACAAACATGCGCTTTTGAAGCGCTTTTCCTCATCCTTAATACATTTTGTATTTACCATTAGTGAATCACAGTAGAAAAACCTTACAAATGGTCACGGTGCAGGAGAATAGTTTTGTGTATTTAAGTGAAGTCTTTTCAATTACATGCTTCTTCGTAGACAACATTTAGGCAAGGTGACCATACCTCCCGTTTTGACCGAGACAGTTCCGGTTTAAGATGACATGTCCCTGTGTTCCGAAATACACGCTCGGAACACAGAAATGTTCAGATTTCAAGAATGTGTCCCGAAAATGGGCCAATTCCGGACAAAGTTGTCAATGTGACAGTGACAGTACTTTAAGTACTTTCCTCACTAATTTTACTAGAACCGGAATATAAGTAAACGTGATGTTGACGCCTTCATTAACAAAGCTGTGTCGATTTTTGGTTTTTGCCTGGATTACACTGACCTTTGGGATCACTCACGAGAATCAGCGCATTGGATTGGGTCATGCTGGTGAAAGTAATCTCCTCAGAAGAAATTGAAACAAGTTCAAACCTGGTCATAAGAATTTCGGCCAAAGCCACGTTGTTTAATGATAGAAATGAATTGTTTACTCAGACTATGTGAGTCAAGAACAGACTATTGTTGAGTGGAAAATTGAAGAGAAAACGTGGGAGTCAGATGAGTGGATGTGTTTAGGCATAAGCATTTCACACAGAACAATATTGACTTTGGTTAAATTCCTAAGATTGTCAATTTGCATTAGCGTTACCTGGCACGAATGCTCAAGTGGGACTTGTATTCAGTCTTATGAATGATTTGTGGACAGAAGAAAAAAGTCAACTAAAGACCGAGGCATTTAGAGCAAAGCTTTTTGTGAAAGTGAACTTGGGTTTGAGCTGTGTCGGGTTTCATCAACAAATCAGAGACAATCATAAACTTCTTAATACAAATGGCACAAGCAGAAACACACTACGGGCACAATAGCCATCCTGTCAAGTATGTCACAGTTAGATTGATTAGTCGAGTCTGCTATATTGGCTGACAATTATCATTTACCAGTGGCGTAGCCAAGAGGGAGAGATTGGGGAATAAAGCCCCCTTTTGCTTGTCAGGACATTTGGAAAGGAAAACAAGTACAAAATTAAAGATAATGATCTTTTTTGCTTGTGAAGATTTTTCGAAAAAGTTCATTACAAAACCAAACCCCCTCCCTTTCAGAAATCCTGGCTACGCCACTGTCATTTACAGTACTGTACCAGCTGCTACGAGCTGCATATGTTGTCTCACAGACACTGTTTGCCACAGTTTGCGTTCACTTATACTGTTTGCTCTACTTGTAATAAGCTCGTTTTTATATATTCCCCGGACGTCCTGGTCTGGTCTGAAAATAATATGGTCACCTTGCATTTAGGCCAACACGAATTGCGGTCTTTTGTAAGGCAGACATCCTGATAACTATACTATGCAACAAACCAAGTTGTATTTTATCTTTTATAAATGATCAAATGACCTGTAGACAGTCTAAATTCAGACGCCGATCAGCAGAGCTGTCGATCCTACACAAGTAGGCAGAGCCATCCCCAGCATTCTGTCGTAAGATGAGCTCGAAGGCAAAACGCCGTAAACTGGAAGTTCAACAGGATCAAGAGAATCATCTCATAGATGACGATAAAGTGAGTAGGTCTATAGATAGGCCCTACCAGTGGCGGTTCCAAGAATTCTTGGTGGGGAGGGATGAAAAAAAAATTTATAGGAAGTTGGTGGATGATGCAAAGTTTTAAAAAAGAAATTAAAAAAGGTAATTCTTCTTTGTGTTTTACCCAATAAATGTTAATAAACCTATCTGGGAAAGGCTGACAGGCAAAAAAGGATCATCCGCAGTATTTTCAGTAGATTTTCCCCAAAATTTACCGCAAAAATGGGATGACAAGCAAGAAAAGGGTCATCGCGCATCCGCGGTATTAAGTTCACCAAATGTAAAATTTTTTAAATTTTAATAAAGCTTACGAAAAATATGTTGACAAGCAAAACAGACTCTGGTGGGGGATGCAGCCCCAGTCAGCAACACGGTGGAACCGCCACTGGGCCCTACCATTAGGCACCTATGTCTTAAGCACCTGAACTGATTGTAGAGGAATATGGAGAAAAATTGACGTAGTGTTAAATGCTGATATGCTATATGAGAAAGTGAGAATCTGAAGAGACAATTTTAGAACTAGGCTTTTAATTTCGGCCAGGGACGTCATTTGGGGGAAGGGCAGTTGCCCACCCTGATTTTAAGGGGAAAAATGTCGCGCGAATAGGCCTATATGTATTTTTAGTTTTTTTAATGCAAATTGATTAAAGAGATAAAAATTACTGACAAGCAAAAAGGTTATCAACCCTTTAAGTAGGTCTAATGTCGAATGTTGAGTGATGAATTAATCCCATAAAAGCAAAAATGACTGACAATCATGTCAGGTCCAAAATGTTTGCCCCCCCTCCCCTGAAAAACAGTGAAATGACGTCCATGATTTCGGCCCAACGACGGATTTACCACGGTACAAATGATGTATTTGTACCGGGCCTACCAGCAAAAAGAAACTTTATGGCCCACCCTTTCAATTAACAGTTTTTTATAATGACTTTTATTATTTATTTGCTTAAAATATTTTCCGAAATGCAACCATATGTCACGCAACGTGTTCTGTAAAAAGAAGAAAGGTTATCTCCAATGTTTCTTCTACTTCTTGAGAGTCCGTGTGATCATGAAATTTTTCTTGAGAAACAATTTTTCACTTGACTAAGTTTTGGGCAATTTTACTTTTAACTTAATAATTAATTAACTAATTAACTTCACGACCACAATAAAACCACGCGCCAAGTGTTAACAAGCGGCGATAACCTTTTTATGCTTATCAGGCATTTTACGGACGACGTTAAAAATTTAAGCATATAAATATAAGAAATAAATAATATAGAAGTCAAGTTGTGAGAGTGGTGACTTTAAAAAAATATTTAATCATTTTATTAAAATTAAACACCTCCAAGTTTTCAATTTTTTTTCAATAAAATTTTTGGACGCATGTTTTTCCGTTTTGGGGCACACGCCCACCTTAAGGGAACATTGGCTATCGCCACTACTACTCATAGGCCTGATCTCTAACTCTTCCACTCTTCCGAAAGTTTCCCGAGAAAAGTTTAAACAACTTGACAAGCAAGAAAGGTCATCTCGCCACTTGATATGTAATTTTTAGAAGAAAATATATCGAGGCCTGAAAATGTAAATCCGCCACTGCATAGGCCGTGCATATATATTGGCAATGGCAGGCCGAGCGATACTTGGCACATAAGTCTTTATCCCTGAAGATGAGTTCTATGCTCTTGAGTCTTGATACCAATATGCGTGCTCAGGAACTCCTAATTCTATTGCCCTCTTTTTGAAACGACTTAAAACTATTTCTTTGTCAATATGGAGTAATCACCACGGAAGCCTTCTGAGTGATTCTTCGGAAGAGGCGCTATACAAAAATTGTGCTACATTACATTGCATCATGTACCGTATTGTGCATTCCTACACGATCAAAGTTATCATAATATTTATGTAATTTTGCAGCGGTTTTGTGATCTTCCGCAAGAAGTATTGACAACGATTCTAGCAAATGCTATTTATGCGCAAAAGTACTCCAAGGACACCGCCAAACGCAAGGCAGACGAAACTATATTCAGTAACTTAGCGTCAGTTGACTTTTATTGGTGGAGTTCAATGAAGACACGCTATCTCAAAAATAGTATAGCAAATTTATTAAAAGGTATTCTATGATATGTTATTTCTTGGAATAAAGTATAGATTTCTCATCAAATGTCGGTCATTGAAATTATTTCTTTAATGTTGGGTCAAAAGGCATTTCCTTGCTTCTATATGCTTGTTTTAGGGAAGAGTAAACATTTAAATAAGTCAAAGGAAAATTGCGAATGATAGCATTGGTAGAACAATACCTTCATTGCACCACTTGCTCCCTTCGTGACAGATCTGCTGAAAGCCTCACTCGAGTTCGGTCACTTCCCGACACTTTGGAAATGCTCTGTTGTCAGACCTCGCTTGAAGGCTTCCAAGCTGGATCCATCTGAACCGGCCAGTTACAGGCCCACATCGAACCTGACGTTTCTTTTAACCGCTTAACCGCCCTGTGCCGGAAAAATCCGGCGTATGGGGAAAATTGCTCACGCCATAGCGCCGGAATTTTCCGACATATTCCTATTGACGCTTGGCAATCGCCGGCGTAGGGAATTATTAATCCCTGGCGTGAACAATAAAGAAGGTCGGCCTGTAGATAACTTTTGTGACAATTTTAGGCGTATTTTTGTTTGAAATGTGGGAGGGGATTCCATCCCCAGCGCTTGTAATGGACGGCAGCCAATGGTGAACTGCCACATCTCTATCCCTTTTCTTCCTAGAACGGGTTCAAAGTTGATGTAAATAACATCAATGCAACACAATTCTATGACATGTTTGTCTCACCGTACTTGATTAGGCATCTTGTTTATCAGACAAACTTGTATGAAACGTAGTTTATTCAGAGAACTCATCTAGCGCCAACTTCCCGAGTTCATGCATGGGTTGATACAGACCAAAGTGAAATGAATAAATGTATAGGTTTGATGATAATGATAGGAATAATTCGTAAACCATCACTAGAAATGTATTACTTTATTTTGATAATGTCTGAAAATTTGCAATAAGCATTCGTATCAATGCTTCCCAATGATTTTAGAAATGCTACCGAAAATTGTAAGTTATTACGTGTATTTAATGATTTTATTGCTTTTAATGCCTTTTAAATGTTTTTAAATAATGTTTATTAGTTTTATAATATCTACAACCTTTCAGGCCAGTAAATGAAATAAAAAAGTAAATTATAAAATTTCATGATATTTGCATGTGGCGCCAGGATTATTTTGGTCTCTGGCGGCCTCTAATTCCTAAAATGATCGACCTAAAATTAATTCCTACGGCAAAAAATAGCTTATGTAATCAGGAATCTATATATACGAGTGAAAGTCACTAAAACGGAATTTAAATAGCAAAACAGGGAAGTTCGAGTCGGCAATAGTGAGGTTGCCGCTGTCGGCAGCCATCTTACGATTCTCCGACCGTGGTCTCAGGCTAACGAGCCTATGACCAGTCTAGGCTATTAAT
Organism: Metaphire vulgaris; assembly: GCA_018105865.1. NCBI lineage: Eukaryota > Metazoa > Annelida > Clitellata > Crassiclitellata > Megascolecidae > Metaphire > Metaphire vulgaris. The sequence continues at coordinate 10,703,409 of CM030852.1, forward strand.
AGACGTCAATGTAGAATAGCCTTAAATCCTACATATAGCAGTCTATATTTAGAAATGGGTGCGATTTTTTTGTGCGGTCTAAATCGACCGCAATGGCCGCCTAAAAGTTGTGTTAATAAAGCAAATACTTGTGCTAAGTTAACATATAGGAAAATTTTTAAACATCACTATACATAGGACGACTTTTAACAAGAATTTAGTGATTCGAAATGTTTGTCAATAATTTTTAACACAGCGATTGATGTATATTTGAAAATTAAATGCGAATGGTGATTGCTTCTAGTGCATGTTCAAAGAGCTAAGATGCGATCTACAATTATCAGAAACAATCGAAAGTTTCTTAAAGAAGTCATAGATCCTGACAAAATCATATTCCCAATGGAGTCTTGTGGCTGTCTCACAGAAGACCAAAGAAGGTTTCTAAATCGACTAAAATATGACAAGGACAAGAACCACCAGCTTCTGATAATGCTGCAAGACTTCTCTTCTCAGAAATACTCAAAAATGATAGATTGTCTGTTTCTTGCAAATCAAACGCTAGCTGCCTTGGTTCTTAAAAGAGGAGGAGGTTTGCACATCATCATTATCATTCATTATCATCTTTATCGTCATCTTCATCGTGTTCATCATCATCATCATCATCATCATCATCCTCATCATCATCATCATCATCATCATCATCATCATCATCATGTAATAAAAGATTTTATCATTAAATTTAGCTATTCAGTAACTACTATTGCTGATTAATTATGTGAGGATTGAAAGAAGGCACGAAGTCGCTGTATCATGATTACTGAAACACTATTAAAGTGGAAGAAGAAATCAAAATAAGGGGAGCATTAGTAACAAAATTCGTTTGATCTCCATCAGCATGTGAATTTTCCTACTCGCAGTTCTGGCAATACTCTTGATCTTCTCATCTCGCGCCTTTCTTCAAATGCCATTTCATCTGTTGATTTCCTTGTTCCAGCCTTGTCTGATCATTAGGCCTTATTAACTGCCATTCAGGTTCCAAAAAATCTAGAATACCACGAATTATTAAGTTTATACGTCGTTTTAAATCAATTGATCTTTGTTCGTTCAAGGCTGACGTTCTCCAGTCAGATGTTATCTGTCGTCCATCATCAGATGCAAATATTTTGGCAGATCAACTATGCTCCTCCCTTAAAAGTACGTTAGATAAACATGCTCCGCTTATAACAATTAGTGTCCCTACTAGAAAATGTAACCCGTGGTTTTCTCAGGAGATAAAATCGGCAAAAAACTACGAAGTCATTTGGAGACTATTTTCCGAAAAACCCGTCTTTTGAGCGATCTTACAGCTTTCAAGACACAGACAAAAATAGTCTCTAGGCTGATCTCGTCATCAAAAGCTAAATATTTTCGTACCACCGTAAGTAAGCTTCGGGATCGGCCTAGAAATTTATGGTCAACACTTAACTCACTCCTTGAGCGTAAGTCGAGTGTGGTTCTCCCATCTCACCTGTCATCTTCGTGTATTGCTCAGACATTTGTTGAATTCTTCAGTAACATAATAATATCCCTGTGTAAAAAAATTTCCTCCTGTTCCATGCAGTCCTCTCGTTGATCCTCCACAATCCCCACTTGAGCTATCTGAATTTGCACCGGTGACTGTCACTGAAATCTCGAAGCTAATATAGGCCGCCCCTGAGACGTCATGCTTACTCGATTGTATACCGACATCCTTACTTAAGTCCTGTTTAGATGTTCTTGCTGAACCCCTTACAGTGCTTGTCTATCTTTGCCTAAGCCAGGACTGTTTTCCTGATTCACTTAAAATTGCTCATGTCAAGTAAGTAAGTAAGTAAGTAAAGTCAAGATTAGTGTGGTGACTAGTCGACAGACTGCGCGAACACATTACATAACTAAATAACTAAATGCAGTAACTAGTTCTGAATAGCCAGGACTTGAGGCGTTTCTTGAATGTGTCGAGTGACGGAGACTTCTGGATGTCAGCGGGAAGTGAGTTCCAAGCGCGCGCAGCAGCTACCGGAAAAGTTCGATCACCGACAGTGACGAGACGCGTCCTGGGGACAATCAGTTCAGCCGTAGTGGAGGATCTTAGTCTTCTACGGCCTTCGAGATCCGAGACGCTGCGCAACTCGGTCGCCAGATAGTTCGGTCCTGTTCCGTGCAGACAACGATAAACGAGACTAGATAGTTTAAACTTGATGCGCTCTGGCACGGACAGCCAGTGTAGATCAATAAGTAGCGGAGTGACGTGCTCGCAACGCGCGGACCGATGAATTAGGCGAGCAGCCCCATTCAGGACTGACTGCAGCCTGCAGAGTAGAGAGGCAGGCGATCCAGCGAGGACGGCATTTCCATAGTCTAGTCTGGTGAGGACAAGAGCTACGACCAGCGTCTTGAGGACGGCTTGGGAGACTGACCGACGTAGACTCTTGATCAGCCGGAGAGAGGCGAAGCAGCTTGCAACGGTCTTAGCTGCATGCAGCTTCATCGTCGCTGCACTGTCGAGATAAATACCCAAGTTTCGTACGGATGTGACTGGGCGTAGCTCAAGATCGTTAATCCTAATACAGGAACGCGGCAGCTGTTGTTGATTCCGGTCAGTGGCGAACCAGAGGACCTCGGTCTTGGCGACATTGAGCTGAAGCCTGTTAGACTTCAACCAGTCTGCCATCTCATCCAGACACCTAGTGAGACGCTCAAGCAGTTGCTGCGTCTCCGAGGGCCAGCAGCCTCCATATATCTGGGTGTCATCCGCATACAAGTGTCCTTGGAGCCCATGTTGACGGATGAGACGTAGCAGGTCAGCCACGTATAGGGTAAACAGGATGGGTCCAAGAACCGATCCTTGCGGGACGCCGCAGATGACGTGTGATGGGTGAGTGCTGGAGTTGGAACAACGCACGCATTGTGTACGGCGATCGAGATACGAATGGAACCATTTAAGGGCCACATGACCAATGCCGTACGAGACATTAAGCCGACGCAGTAGTATCGAGTGATCCACCGTGTCGAAAGCGGCCGTAAGATCGAGAAGAACGAGGACAGCCAGCTTACCCTCATCCAGTTCACGGAGGATGTCTGTGGTGATTTTGAGGACTGCCGTTTCCGTGGAATGATAGGCACGGTAGGCGGACTGCAGCTCAGGGTAGAGGCCAGAGGACGCAAGATAGTCCGTAAGCTGCCTGGAGACTATCCGCTCAAGCAGCTTCGACAGGACAGACAGATTCGAGATCGGTCTGTAGGATCCTACGTCTGAAGCGTCTAGGCCGGGTCGCTTAATCCGCGGAGTGACGAAGGCGTCTTTGAACGTCTGCGGCACCACACCGAGCAGCAGCGAGCGGTTGATGAGCTCCGTGATGAACGGCGCTAGGATGTCGGAGCATTCCTTGAGGAGACGTGTCGGGAGCGGGTCGCTGGCGCAGCACTTATCAGGCAGTGTTAGTATCTCTGCAGTGATTTCCTCTACTGATAGAGTACGAAATACGCTCAGAGAACAGCCCGGTCCGACGGGGGAGAAGTTGGGAGGATCATGTTCCGAAGTGGCTGTCCATACACCAGACACCTTCTCACGGAAGAAATCAGCGAATTGTTCAGCCGTGAGTGATTCCGGCAGAGGCGTCCGCCCCCGACCCAGGAGCGTGTCAAGCGATTGCCAGAGTCGACGCGGTGTGGTACGCTCGGTTTCCACCTTGCGACACCAAAAGACCTCCCGCTTCCGGCTTAGTAGCCGTCTGTAGGCTTTGCGCTGCGTGGTCCAGTCGAGGACAGATGACGCGGCCTCAGCGGGAGGCGCACGACGAGCACAGCGCTCTGCTTTACGGAGCTTCCTTTTGGCATTTCGGCATTCGTCGTCGAACCAAGGATCCGATGGGCGTCGTCGACAGCTCACGGTCTTCACCGGGATCAACTTGTCAAGTAATCTGGTAAGCTCACTGTTATAAAGTAGAGCCATGGACTCAACATCCATCGTGGGCCATTCCTTGGCGCTGGAGATCTGGGAGAGTAACAGCTCCGCACGGAAGACTGTGAGATCGAGTTTTCCCCACGCACGACGATTGGCGGTGGCGTAGATTGGGCGCGGTCGAGTGAGCGGAACATTCCAACTCAGCAGAGAGTGATCGGATAGACCCGTGTCAACGACAGACACATGCGGAGGAACGACGTTCGGTTGGAATGCCAGAACGTCAAGCGTGCCGCCTTCGCAATGCGTGGGTCCGGTCACGCAGTATGTAAAGTTATAGGTCACGAAAAGATCCCTCAGCTGGCGGCAGGCGTGGTCGTCATCTCGTTCGAGTCGCACGTTGAAGTCGCCTGTCAGGTAGACAGGCTCACGTAGAGACGCTAGTTCTCCGAGAAAGACCGACAGTTCTTGGAAAAACAGTTGAGTGACCGCCGCCGATCCTGGGCGGTAGACGACGGCTATTACGCAAGACGTCCCGGAGGAAACGCGCGCGCACACGAATTCGAACGTAATCGCAGCCAGAGGAATGCCAATATTGGCCAGGCGGATGCCGGGGGCGGCACAGATGGCGACCCCTCCATGATTCGTGGATAAAGTGTCGCTTCCGCCAAGAGGCCGCGGGCGCGCCTTCTCTGCCACCTGCCAGCCATCCGAATGAAGACGGCCGATCCAGACAGAATCGGGATCATGCCACGTCTCACATAGACATATTACCCGAATCGTAAAGTCATCACAGATCTCCAACAAATCATCAAGTTTATGAGTCAAAGACCGAATGTTCATGAACCCGAACGTCAGCACATCTCCCGTCGCAAAAAGAGTTACGAAGACACTTAATCCGACGCAACGAGATGAGACGTGGCGAGTGTGGTCTCGGCGGCGCAGGCAGACACGGTCTCGAGTGACCGGTGAAGACGTAGACGCCGTTGACCGCACGTTCCAGCGCAAATCTGGGGCGGCGTCGCCCAGCACGACGACCGCGATGACGACGAGAGGGACTGAGCCCAAACAGTCGAATCGAATCCTGGACTGACGTCGCAGGTCGACAGCGAACGGCGAAAGCCTTAAGTTCATCGAGCGTGTACAAAACCATGCTATTCCGTGTCAGTGTGAAACATAGGCAACACAGCGAACGGCGAAGCGCACGACGCTGAGATAATACGCTGTAGTAGTACGCGTGAAAGCCAATATGCTAATGAAGTCGCTGTACGCTCAAACTGTCTGCAGGTCAGCATAGTATCCGCAACAAAAAGGACCTACGAGGACCAAGTCTGCCGGAAAGAGGCAGTCCTGACGAATCACTAATGTGTCACGTCTAGCTAATGTTCGAATTAGACACATAAACGCAGAAATAACACGAGAAATCGCGATAAACCTCAGCACTCAGAACTCGGGGCGGCTGCCACATACAGCGCCAATCCCACACTAAACCACTTCTTAAAAAGTCTAATCTACCTACCGAGGATCTCTCGAGTTATCGTCCAATCTCAAATTTATCGTTTATTTAAAAAATCATTGAGAGAGTTGTTCACTCAAGACTATAATCTCATATAAACTCTTTCCACTTTTTCACCATTTCAATCAGCGTATCGTAAATTTTATTCATCGGAGACTGCTCTGCTAAAAATACAGAATTATATCCTTTTAGCATTTGAATAATCAAAAGCTATCAGCTCTTGTTCTCCTTGACTTGTCTGCTGCTTTTGACACCATTGATCATTCTATCCTCATTCATCGTCTCGAATCTTGGTTTGGATTATCTGGCACTGTCCTGGATTTCTTTACTTCCTATCTTGAAAATCGATCTCAATGTGCTACTATAAACGGTTCCATTTCTTCTTCAGTTCCTCTGACCACTGGAGTTCCGCAGGGTTCTGTTTTGGGTCCTTTGTTTTTCACTCTTTATACTACTCCACTTGCACATGTCTTGAAAAACAGGTCTGTAAATTTTCATTTCTATGCTGACGCACCCAGCTATATATATCTTTTCTTCTGCATGACTCTGTTTCACCTGAGCTCGCTAATCTGCAAAACATCCTTACTACAGCTCGTGACTGGTTTACTTCTAATCGTCCTTTCATCAATCCTTCAAAAACTGAATTCACGAATCTAGGTACTCAACCCCTAATGACGAAATTACCTAAAGACTCATTAGATTTATCATTTGGAGATGCAGTCTTGGTTCTACTTAAATCAGTTCATAATTTGGGTATATCACTTGATACTGATTTATCGTTCAAGTCACAATTCTCTAAATTGTCACAGTCTTTTTTTGCATTCATGCGTCATTTTAGACGGATTCGTAAGACATTGGATACAAGGTCTTCAATAATCTTTGCAAATGCATTTATTTCGTCTAGAATCGACTATTGCAATTCGTTTTTTTTCGGGCTGCTGAAGTGTTCTCTTCAACGCCTCCAGACTATTCAGAATGCTGTTGCGAGAATTGTAATTCCAACGAAAAAAATTGATCACATAAACCCTGTCCTTCGTGAGTTGCATTGGCTCCCCATTGAACAACGTATTAATTTCAAAATTGCTACCCTCACTTTTAAGATACTAAGAAATCAGCATCCCACTTATCTTCGAGATATGCTATTGTATCATCAGCCATATATATCCACGAGGTCTGCAAATAAATGCCTTCTTGAAATTCCCTTGCATCGCACTAAATCTGGGTGTAGAGCTTTTAGTTATGCATCCCCATATGTTTGGAAATCCCTTCCACTTGATATTCCGATGGCCTCTTCTCTATATATTTTTAGGCGTCATCTTAAAACACATTTGTTTCCTTCTTAAGTCCTGGTGTTGCCCTGGCTGATTTTTTGGTTTTTGACTTGGACCGAATCGACCCTCCTCGGCTACAGTCTGCTCTGTCGATAGGCACTGCGGTTTGTGGTCTGAGGCGTCCCCGATGAACACCCATGTGTTTGAAATGGACGATAAAATTAATTTGAATTGAATTGAATTTTGAACAGCAAGGCTCGATCATACGTATCATACGTTTTATATTTTTCTTATCATACGCACATATTTTAACGTATGACTCTTTATAATACGCGCTATCATACGTGAGCAAAACTACATTAGGCCTACATAGCCATGGAATTGCGTTAATTACCACAGTCTGTTAACCTTCACAAAGAAATTAAAAGGGGAATTTACACTTGGCGCGAACTTGTACTCTTAAAGCACACCTGCTGTTCCGATGGAATGCCCTATACAAAGTAATGTTAGAAAACGAAGCTCTCGGGTCAAAAAGGTCAAATCCCAAAGCAGCTTCAATTTTGCTTCAATACGAGTCCGGAGAGCATTCCTAGCACACACACACACACACAAGTCTAAGATGCTTCAGCTACCTACAATCCCTGCTTATCATTCACCAAGTAATTAATCTTTAGAGTCTGCGTGCGCCTTCCAGAACAAAAGGCATCTACCTCCAGGGTGCCAATAATTATCACCTTAGATAAAGTTTCAGACTCCACTCCTGTAGAAGAAGATGCAGAGGCAATAAATCGTCCATACGAACAGGCGATTACCTGCCATAACTGGAATTCGATATATCAAGTAGATCAGCGGTTCTCAACCTGAGGGTCGCGACCCCAACAAGGGTTGAATGACGATTTGCCAGGGGTCGCCTGAGGCCATCGGAAATATGGGGTTGTCTCTTTTCTGATTCGCAAAACTTGATGTTGTAGGCCTGCAAAATTTCCCCATTGGTAGTTACTGGATCTGTTTACTGTCATTTTCATTCGAAGATAGACATTGCAGACAATTGAATCAGAATTAGAATTATTTCGAACATATTAATTGTCGTAGCATTAATATTTTTAACAGTTTGCTTTATGAACGAAAATAATATTTCGGTTAGGGGTCGTCACAGCATGGGTCGCGGCACTATAAATAATTATATTTTTAAGTTATTTGACTCAACTTACCCTTTAAAAATAATTGTTACTTTCACAGTAAAAATATAAATATCTCATCATCACCAACAACCATAGGTTCAACGCCCGTAGGTGCCCGATGTCTTTTCCACTGTTGTCTCCCACACCTCTCTGTTTTGCGCGCCATAGCTTAGCCTTTGTAGGCTGTCTCCGCCCCACTGCGCAATGTCGTCCGCCCATTCTCTGTGTGGTCTTCTGCCCCTTCTGTTCGTTCCCTCCATTATTCCAAACACTAAGGTCTTGATTTTTCTGTCCTCCTTCGTTCTACAGATATGCCCCAACAGCCTTAGTTTTCTTTTTATACTCATCTGCATTAAATTTTCTTTCATTTGTACTCTCTGGTATATCTCCTCATTATGTATCTTGTCTATTAATCGGATTCGTAGTCATTTCCGGTAACACTTTTTCTCAAACGCTAATATTTTTCTTTCTATCTCCTTCGTGTACACCAAAGCTTCACATCCATATAACATGCTGCTGAACACACATGTCTGCAATACTCGCATCTTTGTTTTCATTTGTATTTCTTTACTTTTCCAAATCTTGTCCATGGCTTGCAATACCGATGTCGCTTTGGCTATCCTCACTTCGACCTCTTTTACACATGACAGGTCCTGCGTCATCAGTGATCCTAGATAAGTGAACATCTCCACATTTTCTATTTGAACTCCATCCAATTTCAGGTTCATTTTAATATTTCTATCTCCAAACACCATTGTTTTTGTTTTGGCTAAGTTCATATGTAATCCGTATCTCCTTCCCTCTCTGTTTATCTCTGTTACTAGTTCTTCCAATCGCTGTGCGTCCGTGTCAACCATTTCCACATCATCTGCGAAACACAGATTATTTACCCATATTCCGTGTACTTGTACCCCAGTGTTTTCTCTTTTTGCTTTGTACATTATTCTTTCTAATACTACTATGAACGTATTTGGGGATATTGGGTCCCCTTGTCTGGTCCCTCTGTCCGTTTTAAAATAACTCCCTACTACTCCGCCCACTCTGACTGCAGCTTCTGCCCTTGCATTATTGTCCTTCAATATCCTTATTAATTTGTGGTCATAAATATCTACTCAACATCAATATCCGGAAGTTAGGGACCGTCCATAAATGACGTCACGCACTTAAGGGTGGGGGTTCAAACATTTGTGACGATGTGTGACGACGAGGAGGGGGTTTCCAGAAATGTGACATCACATAATACTAAATATTTTCATTAATACCGCAATGCCATGTTACCGCAACTTTCAACGTATTTCACACTTATAATTCATTTTAAGAAAGAATTTGAAAAAGTTTCTGAATTTCGCTTCAACTTTAATAATTATAATGAGTATTTTCAAACGAATTCATTGCAATACCCGCTTCATTCAAGAAATAAGTCAAATGAAACATTAATTTTGACATTAAAAAGATGGGGTGGGGGTTAACGCGTTGTGACGTCATTTTTAGAACGCCTGACTTTTTGTGACGACTTGTGACGAGGGGAGGGGTCAAAAACTGCCAAAATCGCATGACGTCATTTATGAACGGCCCCTTACAGCGACGTTGCGTGACGTCGCAATTGATATTTCTCGCTAAGTAAGCAAATTATAAGTAACCGAGCGGACTTATAAAATACGCGTATCATACGCGTATTCTATTATTTTGATTCATACGCACGTATTTTGCGTATTTTATTTTGTCATACGCGTATGATCGAGCTTTGAGTAACAGCATTGGAAATTATAGATGGCCAGGCTATGTTAACAAACAAAGAAAGTTATTTTATTTAGATTTGGATAAACTGGCCTTAGTTTCTGAAGATATGGTATGAGGATTAAAATAAAAAGAATTACGAAAATCACGGCTATCAGTAAAAATCAAGGGGAAAAGGCAGACATCACAATCTACGGGGACAAGAATAGAATAAGTAAAGCAATTCTACTACCTTGGCAGCCTTATCACGGATGATGTAAGATGCCAAAGCGAGGTGAAAAGAATAATAGTAATGGAAGAGGAAGCATTTTACCAGCTGAAGGAATTAATGAGGAGTAGGCCTAGCCTTGTTACAAGACTAAGTTAGCCTTTTCCGGTTAAGGAAGATAATTATGGAGAGTGGTGTTTTAAAGTCCCGTAATCTTGGGTGATAAGAAAAGACGACATCAGAAGACTGGAAGCGTTTGAAATGTGGATATCGAGGCGAATGGAATCAGTTGGACACAGCATATGTCCAATAAAGAGGTCAAAGAGATTGTAAATGTGAAAAATAAAATAATTCAAAATAGTACAAACAATAAAACAAAGACAAAAAAACTGGATTGGGCACATTTTAAGAAGAAACTCATTGTTTAAAACAATACTGGATGGACATATGGGAGGAAGGATAACCAGAGTAAGACCATGTACTGCACTAGATGCTGACTGATAACGGATACAAAGGATAAAATATCCAAGCTGCTGACAAAGAAGGATGGCTCAACTGGGTTCCAGGACCTGCTTCCTGCCAGAGAACATATGAAGAAAAGAAATTTAAATTAGATCGATTACGGAGCCCCAGTTTTTTTATTTATAGAAGCATGTGGGTTAGTTTTAGCGCTTTTAGACATATAGTCACGCCCTTTGAACAACTGATTTCACACCCGTAAAATTTATAATTCATTAGCGGCAAGAGAATTGATCACGCGTAGGTCCTAATTTGACTTCTGCAGGCCCTAATGTAGTCCCAAGGGCATAATTTACATCAGTGGTTTCCAGCCATTGTTAGACCATGCCAAACGTACGCAGAATTACAGCGGACAGAGCCGTGATCGCCGAGAACGCGTGAGTGTTGCCTGTGGGGTGATGGCATGTGACGAACTGTGAGGATAAGAGGTCTGCGAATTTAAAGGGTCGTTGATGCTAAAATTGCAGTATTTATGTGGGGGTGTCCAGCGGTTGTTATAAAGATGAAGTCGAATTTTAACCTGAGAGTTTATCTATTTTTTACATTAGAAGCGGTTAAAGTGCACATCAGCAATGGAAAAGCAGCAAGGACGAAAGAAATCGAGATGGAATTCATCGAACGATTTAAAAGAATGCAGGCGGAAAATACGCTAATATTTGATGACTTGTTAAATGCGTCTACTGTCGAAGGATTGGACGATGTCTTCTTACTTCACGCGAAGCAGAATAAAGGCATTGAATTGTGGTTTTGGTGTAAAACAGAATCCTCTTTGAATCAACTGAAAAGCTTCAGTGACGACGATATGAGAGAAATAATTCAGCGAATTTGCCAGCGACTGATTCCGGAACATAAGATAACACTCAAACCTCAACTCATTCAAATGAACTATATATAGCCTATTCAGTGACTTTGGTAAGTACGACATTAGATAATAGTCATATGATAACATTAACGATGACAATAATTATATAATGATATTGATTATTGCCAGGTGGAGAGTAGCGCGGTAAAGTTTATTAATTTAATATTTGTTGCTTTTCTTGCAGCTGAAAGGCGGCCATCTATCCGACCTGTAAGAGGTCATGGCAATTTGGTTGGGTTTGGCGTTTATGCAGGACTTTGGAGGTTGTCTATGATGGATATGTATCGAGGATATTTTAAATGTGTTTCGTCACTTGCAGACAAAATATACGTCAGTTATAGGGAAAAGATCTTGGTTTACGAGAATAAATATCCTTACCATGCTCTGGAACCTATTCTATTCGACCGAGTAGGTGAACTAGTTTCGATTGTCTCATGCAATATAAACAAATGTCTTTATACCTCTTTTTTGGGAAGTAATCATATCTTCAAAGTTGAACCAGAACTTGACAACAGAGTATCTCAGTGGCTGAGCGAAACTGGTGTGTTTCTTATGTCAGTAACCAGCAAGGGTGACGTACTTGCTCTTCAAGTCGAAAGAGGATATAACAGGTTGCGAATATTTGCTCCCGAAGGAACAGTTAAGCGTAATATTTCAATGAAGTACGATCGCCTCTTACAAATAAAATCCATCCTAGAAATAATAGGCCTACCAGATGTAGTGGCAGTGACTTATGAGAAATTGGATTCTGAACATACGTACATTGAGATAATGAATTTGGATGAAGATGGAACTATAATTCGCCATATTGAATGGCAGCAGAAGATCTCTTGTCTAACTCTTTTCCGCTATGGTGATCTGTTGATTGGACATAATGGACGTAAAAATGGTGCTGATGATCTTCTTGATGATGATGATAATTATTTTGAAATCGTGCGTCTTCATCAGTGGCCCTTTAAATCGAAAGTATCCCGATATCTGTTAACGATACATGAGAAAATATATTCTATGCATTTAGCTGCAGATCACAAACAGTTATACGTGCTCTCTCCTAAGAAGCTACACATCTATGAACTCAATTACGAGGACGAAGATTACGATGCTTGAGGTCGTCTTTAGTTTATCGTTTAGTATTATTAATTACTTTCTTTTGTAGAATGTGTCAGTATCGTTATATTTTTATATAAGATGTTTAAATAATTCCAAAGCAAAACGTCCCTAGTGTTGTTAATTATATACCTTGATGCTCAGATCGATTGAGTTTATATATATATATATATATATATATATATGTGTGTGTGTGTGTGTGCGTGTGTGTATGTATGTGTGTTATCATAACACGCGAGGTTTGTCTTTTATGTTAGCATATTTGGTCGATAAAGTCTTCACCATCTTGTCCTGCCCTCCGTGCCCAGTACTCTGATGAACGCACTTCACTAGGCCTATATCTGTAGATGTCACGGCTCCATTACATGTCAAAAACAAACAAAAAACATTGAAAATGAAAAAGTAACATGTTTTAATTTCACATATATTTGGAATAACACGGTCATCTTTTCTATTTCTCGTTCGATCATAGTGTAACATGGCTTTAAAATTTTACATTGATTTTAATAATTTTTTGTCTTGTAGGATTATAGGGCCTATTAGCGAAAATAGCGGTCAGCGTAACACGGCTTTATGCAATATTAAAATGTTACATCATTGATTTTAATAATTTTGTTTTGTCTTATAGGATTATATTAGCGTAAATAGCGGGTCAGTAAAAAGTGTGAAATAAATCATTGGAAAAGTTAGTCATTGCATGAAGTGACTGACCCTATTGGTCACTACACGCAATGACTGAAACTTTTAGTAATTTCGTGTAATGGCTAATAACACATTTTGACTGTAACATATATATATATATATATATATATATATATATATATATATATATATTATATACATATACATGTATATAGAATTATGTATATTTATTTATATATAACGAACCAATATCTTCCCAGAACTCCCGAAGTAAGGTGGTCAGTTGGTCACCTGTCCTACGGAAGTCCGAGTCTTCTAAAACTTGGCAAATTTCTGCTGTCCTCGCAAATGGGTCCCCAACTGGGTGACCCTATGGGTTCACTGCTTGTTTGCTTGCCGCTGCAGCCCATCCTGAGAAAATTGACAGCCGCACTTATTCTGGGATGCCTTGATGACATCACCTTGGGCGGGGCCGCAAATAATGTCACAAGCGATGTTGCAGTAGTTGGGCGGGAATGTAGAGAGCAGGGTCTATCTCTGAACCATTGCAAATGGCAGATTATATCCAAAGGCCCAATCCCAGCTACAGACACTTCGCTTGAAATTTTTCAGCGCATAGAGCCCGAAGACGCTATCCTGCGTGGGGCTCCCCTTTCCATCACACAGACGTTTGAGTCCCTGATGTCACGCAGCACTAACGAGTTAGATAGGGCACTGACCCGCTTGTCACTGATCGCTAAACAGGACGCCATAATTTTGCTAAGACTATCCCTTAAACACTCAAAACTTTTGGCAATTTGATATGCTTATTCTTATGCGCTTAATCTTTCTTGAAATAGTTATAAACAAGGCGGTTTGTCGGCCGGGCAAAGGTCAGTGTATCCATGAGGCGGCCGGTCAGGTTGCTATAGCTATGGACGAAATGTCTTTTGGAGTAGGAAGTTTTTAAGTTTAGACCTTAAGGATTAGGGAGATAGTGAAATAATTAAAGAAAATGAGGATTCGGAGCTTATTGTTTGACCATGTCGTAGTCTGCGGAGGGAGGCTGGAATTGAGTTCCAAAGTTCTGGTGTAGCATATGAGAAAGCGCGGTTGCAAATTTTGAGAGATGATTGATTTAACGGACGTGAAAGTGTGAGCTGAAATGACGATCGTGTAGGTGCAGGAGGCTAAGGCGTCGAGTTTTCGAAGGTAAACCGGTTTGATGAGTGAAGTGAACAGTAAGTAATCGTTATTATCTTGTACTGGATACGTTCGGATATTTTAAGCCAGTGCAGTGACTTCAGAATGGGTGATATATCGTAGAACTTTGGTGATTTGGTTACTGCTCGGGCTAGTGCATTTTGAATTGATTATAATTTGTTGATGGAGGTTCTTGGGAGGTTATACTAAGGGGAGTTGCAGTAATCCGGTTTGGAATATGATATTGAAGTGGAGATTGTGGAAGCAATTTTGGTGTCAAGGCAAGGACGGAGGCGACGTAGATCACGACTATGGGCATAGCAGGTGTTGGAAGTTGGAGTTCATGGTCTTTCCTGCTCACTCGGCCCAGGCCGTGTTCCACGTCACACAATGTTAAATGGCGTGGTCAGCCGGGCGCTACTTCGAGCGGGCAAAAGAACCATCTGTCACATTTTGTCATCTGTCATCTGTCAAAGATCTGTCAAAGAACCATCCGATCTGACAGCAGAAGACCAAACGGTCTCACCCTGATCCCGTGGCACGCGTACCGTATACCTGGCAGACGCAGTCACTGCCACCCATCAGGCGCGGCTGCTGAGGCTGCAGCAGTATACGAAAGCATACCAACATGCAGATCTGACAACAGATTACACTTGCTTGCCCTTGGCCTTTGAGACCTTTGTGCCCATAAGTCTTGACGCGCAGCTTTTCATCAGACAATTAGGTCGTCGCATTTTAGAGTCTTTCGGAGACATAAAAGAAGGAAGCTTTTTATTTCAGCATTTGTCCATGGTCATACAACGCCTCAAAGCAAGACATTTTTTCTGTGGCCGACCTCAAAGAACCTGACGAGAGTTAGCAAACATTATTTTTTTTCCGGACAACCATGCTTATATAATTTCAATGTATAAATGTGTAAATAGCCCTTTTAATGACTGGTATTAGATTTAAATAACTCATTAATGCCGCCTTCCCAATTATTTCATCCCTAAACTTAATTCGATTGACTTAGCAAATTTGGGACCCGATGCCTCTTTATTTTGGCGGCAAGACGACAGAGAGTTAACAAGCTAGAGATGCACGTTGACGTGGATGCGTGTGTGTGTGTGTGTGTACAAAGCCCAGTTGGATATAAGGATATCACAGGAGAAGGGTTATCATGGAAACCCTTATTATTATATATGCAATTGCGAAACCTCAATGCAAGTGGTCCGAGTGGCGACTGCTTAGAAACGGAGCCGGAGCAGAGGGCGTTGACCCAGTGTTCGTATTAACTTGGTTGCGACGTATGAGTATGTTTGTGTGTGACTACTTGTGTGTTTAAATATTATTTGCGGGTCAACTATGGTTTTCTATATCGTGACGTTGTGCTTATGTTTATGCCCTTCCTGCTCCAGATTTTTCGTAATTTCCCCATCGTTTACAGTTGAGCCAGTATTCGCATTAATATGGTTTAGAGTATGTTTGTACATGACCACTTGTACAGTATGTTTAAGAATGCCTATTCTGAGAAGCCGAAATTGGGGTGCGTGGGTTCTTGAAGAGAGAAGAAAGAGGCTCTTCTCTTCGGGTTTTGACTGTGAAGAGGAAAAGACACAAACTGAAGTGGGAAAGACGACCGTTAAGAATGCCGTTTAAACTGGATTATATGTTTGAACGTCTGAAGTAGCGAATGCGCATATACGTCATCGAAGCTATACATTAGAGCGCAGGTTTTGGCCGACGATGGTGCAATATTATTAATAACGATAGCGAAATCGGTGAAGCAAGTATATACGGAGGTGAGACGTACAGTACTGTATATACTGTAACCGTAACTTTTGAAAGAAAGAGGTCTATATGTAGGTATGCTTGGAACATTGTAATTAAATATATCACTTTGCTATGTCTAATAAATAAGCAAGCTTTAGAGCAGAAATGAGTGACATTGTAATAGCGATGTGTATGTAGTTAGGACACCAGGCGTGTACACTGTACAGTGTTTAATCTAGACTCCTGGACTCCGGGAGGTGAACTGACAAGGCCGGGGGAAGTCAGCTAGGGAGGTCTGGTGGCGCGCTGTAAGTCGCCCAGCGGGGTCTGGGCGGAGCCCCAGCAGAAACAAATTTTTAAGAATTTAGGACATATTTTTGAGCTCAGATATGCATTTGAAACTGAAAAAAAGAATCAATCAGCCGAACAACCTGTAGTACAAAGCACGAATTTGTATCTAATTTGTATCACTTCCATTGTAACTGTAACCATAATATGGATTATAAGACAACTAATCAGAATTATTCTGTTCTCAAAAAGTCATTATGAATTGAATGTTGTATATAGGGACTTATAGGTCCAAATACATGTTGATGGTGAAAAGTTGGAATGTGTTGATCAATGTATTTACTTAGGAAGTCTAATAACAGACGATGACTGCAGCAAGGAGGTAAGAAGACGGATTGGAATTGCAAGCAGTACTTTTGCCAATTTTAACACGATCTGGCAGGCCCGTACGAAGTGGGGTGCAGGGATGCAGCTGCACCCCTGGAAAAATGTAGGGGGTGCAGTGCACTCCTGGAAAGAAGATGATTTGCACCTTATCTGCACCCCTTCCAGCTAAAATTGTCCCAAAATTGTCAAAATTGGATGAAATTGGCCCAAAAATTGCTAAAATTTGCAAAAAAATCGCCAAACGTTTGCTAAAATTGGCCAAAAATTTCCAAAAATTGCTAAAATTGGCCCAAAAATTGCCAAAATTTGCAAAAAATTTGCCAAGAAAAGTGTGAATGACGCTACTGCTTTTACCTTGAGAAAATCTGCATCCTCTGCTGAAAATTCGTTCCAACGGGCCTGCGATCTGGAAAAGCAAAAATATCAGCACAGACACTAAATTGCGAATTATGGACGTATGTGTGATATCCACTTTACTGCATGCACGTGAGACATGGACCATGAAGAAACAAGACAGATTAAAACTGAACGCATTTGAAATGAAATGTTATAGTAAAGTGATGAAAATAAGTTATAAAGATATGATTAAAAATGATACCATTCGCAAAGACCTGAGACGAAAAAAGACTGTTATGGAGAAGATCAAAGACAGGAAATTATCAATATTTGGACACATCTGCAGAATGAGAGATTAAAGACTAATAAAGACAGTGATTATGGGAAGATCTGATGGTATGCGAAAAAGAGCAAGGCGAAAGAGAAGATGGATCGATGATATTATTGAATGGACTGGACTTGACATCCAAAATGCGATACACAAGGCCAAAGAAAGGAAAGGGCCATGGGCGAGCACTTTTACACCGTTGGCTCCGACGGTCCTTATGTACTATGGAGTGTGATGATGATGATGATGACGACGACGATGATGATGATGATGATTATGATGATGATATAGGGCCTATGCATGAGGATTTAACGTAAAACACAACGAGATTGAAGTGGCCCCCTTTTAAAAATCAATATAACTTCAACAAATTTTATTCTATATGTATACAATTTAACCCACATTAAAGATCATCTATTTTACAGAAATTTGCAAATTTCAACAAAATCAGTTTTACAGTTTACGAGATATTAATTTTTAAAAATTTGAACCGAAGAACGCAAGTTTCCACAATGGGAAAATCACCATTGCAATCGCGTCATAACGTCGTTTACGAATTGACCATCACTTGCACGTACAGGATCGAATCTTAATAACAATTTTGAGACAAACCAAAAATTACAGTACAAGAACTTTCTTAGCAGAATTTCCTGATAGGCAGTGGTCACTTCGATCGCTCAATCGACTTCTGCGGCAGAATGACGAAGCAGGCTTTGCAGACAAGAGGCACGGCGGGGGCAGACAACGGACGACCTGGACGACCGAAAACATTGAAACCATTGCACAGCTCGTTCTTAGCCAAGAGAATGCTCCTGGAACTCATCGAAGCGTGAGTCAGATTGCGAGAGAGATGGGCATCGAGCAGGCCTCAGAGAAAAGGAATCGAAAGCGTAAACGACGTAATGACGCAGTTGCAATGGCGATTTTCCAATTGTTCAGTCAAACATTTCAATATTATAAATAATATCTCGTAAACTGTACAACTGATTTTTTGAAATTTGCAAATTTTGTGTAATATAGATGACCTTTAAGGTGGGTGAAATTTTATAAATTTCTTATACAATTTGTTGAAGTTATATTGATTCCTAAAAGGGGGCCACTTCAATCTGGACACAGTGTATAGCCAATTACAATAAGGCTAATTCTAGTTTTGGAGATCGTTGCTAGGCAAATCTTTCTGCAGAAATATTATATATAGACATCAACGACAGACACGTTTTCTAAGCTAAGGCAACAAGGAACCCGGGCGTTATAGCCTGGTTCGCTGCCTACATCACCTTCAGCTCAATGTTCCCATTTGGGAACGTTGGGAAAATAAAGAGTTTGTGGAAAAGGCTACGCTCCAACAGAGGCACGCCGATGATGATGATGAGAGAGAGACAGAGACAGAGAGAGAAATAGAGAGAGGGAGAGAGAGAGAGTGAGAGAGTCGCTACCAACAATACAATGGCAAGACAAATTCGAGATTATATGAAATAATTTCATGCCTATTGTAAAATGATACGAACAGAATCAGTGGCAGTTCGAGCATTTCTTGGTGGGGGAATTAAATGAATTTTTATGAAGTTGGTGGAGGTGGGCTAAAAGAAGAAAAAAGTAAACATTGGCAGTGCTTTGCTGACTAAATGCATAAAAACTTTGCCGAAAAAAGACTGACATGCGAAAAAAGGTCATCCGCAGTTTTCTCCTGTAATTTTACCACGCTTTTACCCAAAACGTGGTCGACAAGCAAAAAAGGCCACCCGCAGTTTTTCCTATAATTTTACTACATTTTTAAAACATTAAATAGGCTGTTGACAAGCAAGAAAGTCCGGTGGGGGATGTATACCAATTCATCCCCCACGTGGAACCGCCAATGAACAGATTTACAGTATACAGTAAATATGATTCTAATGCATTACTCTGGATATCGAAGACAGGTAGGCTACGCCTTATTAATCAAGAGGTGGCGAATTAAATAGGAATGGTTTAGTAGAGAGATCATGAAGATTCTGGATGTTACTCCTCAGAATGCTGAAAATATTAGAATAAAGGCAAAAGAAAATTAAAGAAACACCTGGAACAAGGGTTTAATCTAGGCCTTTTCCGGGAGAAATTGCCCTTTCCCGCACCCCGGAAATTTTAAATTACCCCCGGAAATTTTGGCATACTATATCGACTAACAGCAGCCTCGTTTAGGGTGACTTCCCCTCCCCAGTCTAGGAGTCTAGCCTACACACTGCCTGGAACGACGTATGCCTATCACAATAATTTCATCCATGTATTTGAGACCATTGCCTGGTTGAATACAGTGATGTTAATCCTTGTCTTGGTCCATGTCCTTAAGGACTCCTTAAGGACCAATTTGAAGTCCTTGTTGCTGTCCTCGTCCTTGAGGAGTCAGTTCTTGTCCTTATCCTCGTCCTTAGGGGATCGGTTCTTGTCCTTATCCTCGTCCTTGCAGATCGGTTCTTGTCCTGGTCCTTGTACACTGTAGCTTAGTCCTTGAAAAATCTTTATAAGGACCAAATTACTTGCATGCCATTTTCAATTGTTCTGATAATTATGTTCCAATGTAAGAGTAGTATGTGGATTTATATCTACCTGGTACATACTTGCTCTGAGTTACTCTAAATGTGTAGTCATTGTTTCCTTTATAATACCAGTTGAGCAGCTAAACTTGCATTTCCTGTTTGAAAGCGTATGAACCAGACGCATGCGTTATTAAAATGTCTATTATTCTTTAGTTGTATCCTAAAAATACTGGTGCCATTTCTACAAAGGAACGGAACAAAGCATGATCAACAATGGAGATTGGCAGTTGAACGAGTGTTTTCGCAAAGTGGTCTCATAATATTAGGCCTCATCGTGCGTGCATGACTGATCAGCTGCTGGAAACACTTGTTTATTTGAAATGCAACATTGCTGTTGACTAGATTATGTTTTACAGCATTTTCTTGCTTTTCTAAATTTTTGATTCGAATTGAAATTGTGTCTGGGTTTTTTCTTTCTGACTTTTTTGTCTGACAGGTCGGTCCTTGTCCTTGTCCTTGATCCTTGTCCTTGGAGGTCAGTCCTTGTGGTCCTTGAGCTTAGAGTGTCGGTACTCGTCCTTGTCCTCGTCCTTGGAAAGTCGGCCTTGTCCTTATTCTCGTCCTTGGAGGGTCGGTCCTTGTTCTTATCCTCGTCCTTGGGGGTCGGTCCTTGTTAACATCACTGGTTGAATATTACACCCTGTCTATAGTTATTTCAAGAAAGTCTAGGCGCCTAAGAATAAATAGCTACTATTGTACTCTCATTGAAACTCTATATAAATTTTCTTTCTACTTACTTACCTGATTGAACACAATATAAAATTTTATAAATTCGCAGCGATAACCACTCAGCAGCACACGAATGTTTCGAAAGACGTTAGATTGGTTTCGCTTTTATTTTCAACATTCTTCCGCTGTCAATAGGCCTATATGTGCTAAAGTAGAGTTAAAATAGTGCGTGTATTATATCCTGCGAATTATATTAAATGCACTTTTGATTGTACGCGTGGCCTTTATTTTGAAATAACTCTGTTGTTTTATATGTAGAAGATGTGGGATTTTCTTTATCAAGATCTTGTTGCATAAACGTGCAGACCTAGGCTGGAGAACTGAGAGAACTCCCGAAAAGCGACGACACATGCCGCTATTCGCACGATTAGCAGATGGCGGTAAATTGCCAAGAACGGCGAGGTCCGACGCGCGCACATACACATGCAATGCAGCCAGGAAGGCGCCTCCAGAAATTATGCCTTTGACAATGTTTGACATAGTTCATAATGTTATGTAGGTCTATTGCCTCATGAATTTTTTCTTCTGTCAGTCATGAATTTTTGAAAGTGACTTTTTGGCTTTTAGCGTTCTTTAGGAGTCCTAATGGTTCAAATGTTGTAAAGATTTAGTCATGCAAACTCTATTAGCACTCGCAAAAGCATTCTGCCCTAAGATGAGCTCGATGGACATTCAACAGGATCAAGAAAATCCTCTCATGGATGACGATCATGTGAGTATAGATAGGCCCTACCATTAGGCCCCTATATCTTAAGCACCTAAACTGATTGCAGAGGATTCTGGAGGAAAATTGACAAAGTGTTAGATACTGATATGTTACATGAGAAAGTGAGAATCTGAAGAGACAATTTTAGAACTAGGCGTTTAATATCGGCCCAGAGCTGCATGTACAAACAAAACGACAAAGAGCTGCATGTACAAACTCCGTACGATCCGGGAAGTCAGGAAACACTTTCCACCTCTGTGTTCTTGCTACGGTGGTCTCCGCTGTTGACTAGTGCAACAGTCTCGATTATGGTGTTCCAGTCTACCTCATATGGTGTTCCAGTCTACCTCATATCCAAAATCCAGACCATCCTAAACGTCGCCGCCAGGCTAATCTACCGTCAGGATCGCCGGGAGAGCATAACATCTCTATTGAGAGACAGACTCCACTGGCTCCGAGTTCGGGAACGGATCATCTTCAAAAGATGCCTAGTAATTCACGGCATCGTCACCGGCCAAGCCAGTCCGAAGTACTTGGAGCGACTCCTGACACCCGCTAGCGACGCGCTTAGACGGTCGACATTGAGATCAGCATCCTCTCTCGACCTCGATATCCCGAAACCACTAAAGATTCCAACCCTCGGGAATCGCGCCTTCTCCCGAGGTGGACCACTCCAGTGGAATACCATCCCACCTGAAATTAGGAAGATCAAAGCTTGGCTCATCTTCAAAACCAGACTGAAAAGCCATCTGTTTAGGGAGTCATACCACCTGTAAAGCGCCCTTGTGTTTGGTTATGCTAGGCTTACGGCGCTATATAAATAGTCCAGTATACAATACAGTGGCGGATCTACCACGTTACAAATGGTGTATTTGTACCGGACCCACCAGCAAAAGGAAACCTAGGGGCTAACCTTTTCTATTAACAGTATTTTATAACGACATTTTATGATTTATTTGTCTTAAAATATTTTCTTAAATGCAGCCATTTGTCACGCAACGTGTCTTGGACAAAAAAAAGGTTATAGTCAAAGTTTCCTCTAATTAATGCTGTCCAAGAGAAATTTCATGCGCACTCGGTCCCTCATGAGGGTCCGAGTGCGCATGAAATTTCTCTTGGACAGCAATTTTTCACTTGACTAACTTTTGGGCAATTTTACATTTTACTTAACTAATTAACTTCGCGACCATAATAAAACCACGTGCCAAGTGCTAAAAAGCGGCGATGGACTTTTTTGATTCTTTTCAAACATTTTATGGACAGCGTTAACAATTTTAAACTATAAAAATAAGAAATAAATAATAGACAAGTCAAGTTGTGATGGTGGTGACCTTTTTTAAAATATTTAATCATTTAATAAAAATTAAACACCTAATTTTCAATTTTTGGGCAATAAAGTTTTATTTGAGCCTACGTTTCCTCGTCTTTGGGTGCGCCTAAGCTTCCACCTTAGAGTGAACATTGGCTATCGCCACTACTACTCATAGATCAGATCTCTAACTCTTTCGCTCTTCCTAAAGTTTCTCAAGAAAAGCTTAAACAAATTGACAAGCGAAAAAGATCATATCGCCACTTGATATGTAACCTTTTAGAAGAAAGGGTAGCGAGGCCTAAACAAAGTAAATCCGCCCCTGTATAGGCCCTTCATGTATTTGTCACTGGCAGGTCGATCAATATTTGTCACATAAATCTTTATCTCTGAAGATGAGTTCTTTGTATCTTTTGTCTAGTCTCTATAGGATCCCTAAATCCAACGGAATGAACATTTACTACAAGTATAATTGAACCTCCTTCAATGATAATTAAAACAGTAAATATTTATCATGAAGCATTTGTGTAATTTTTGCACAGGAAGTTCGTCTTCTTCCGGAATTGTTGGAAATGATTCTAACAAAAGCTGTGTCTGTGCAAATGTACTCTGAGGACTCGGCCAAACGTGAAAGTGATGAATCTATCTTCAGCAACTTAGCGTCAGTTGACTTTCTTTGGTGGAGTTCAATGAAGAAACACAACCTTAAAAATAAAATTTTATATCATTCAAAAGGTAGTGTATGTTTTGTTATCTTAGAATAAGCTCCAGATAACTTATTAAATGGCACAGTCACTTGTACTCATTGGTGTATTGTTGGTTCAAAAATTATTGCTTAGCTTCATTACGCCTGCTTTATGGATGTAAAACACTGGAATCAGTCAAACGAACATTTTATATCATAATATTGGTGGGAGAATGCAATAACCAAGTGTTGATTGCAATTGTCGTAGGCAAAGATGACTTATAGTGTTCAATATCCCAGGATACAATACATACCTACGTTCTAGGAGCATGAAGAGCTATTTCTTACGGAAAAAATTGATGCAAGATACTTGCCTTTTATTAATTATTCATATTTGCTTTTGTTTTTCCTCCACGTTGATTTGATGTCAGTTTAGGGTCGCTTATGTCTTAGTATTTTCCATGAAAACTACAGTTAACGGGTTTAATAATACGAATACTTGTGATCAGCTAACATGTAGGTAACCTTTTAATCAAATAAGCCTAAATTAGGCGAAAGTAAGAATCACAAAAAGTTGTTTAATTCCAGTAAATGGAATATGTCTCCTATAAGAATCAACTTTAGGCTATACGCCCTATCCAGGTATTGATATACAATTCTGACATTAGCAAATGCCTTTAGTTGTGATTGGTTTAGCAAAATGCAATAAAGTGGCTGAGAAGCACAGTGGTGCGATTGACCTCCTAAAACTTAAAATTTATAATCGCATTGTTAAGAACTGAAATCTACGTCGCACAGCCGCTATAGACAAGTTTCCGCAGAAGGTGGCAGAAAATGAAAACTGGCCACTTCATGAGGACCTAACCAATCCGCCTCAACAGCGACTCAAATCACGTCACCCCTGCGGTTGAACAAAGAACCCACAGATGTCGATGGTCAGCGGGGACTTGACTGGAAGTCGACTCAGTTGATCAACTACCATCTGGTAGAAGATCCCGCTATCCGACAACCAGGAGTCGACACTCGGTCACGTCATCTTTGGTGTCTGTTGAACCGCTTCCGGACAGCGCTTGGTCACTGCAAATACTGTCGTCGGAAATGGGGTCTGGACGACTCGGATCTGTGTAACTGCGGCGAATTGCAACCAATGAATCATATAGTTGACTCTTCTCCTATAACAAGACTCGAGGATGGATCATGGCGGTCTTCAGACGTTACACTCAGCTAATGATGTCGCAGTCAATTGGCTGACTTCTTTCAGCACATGTAGCATACGATGATAATAATAATAATAATAATAATAATAATAATAAGAACTGAAAATACAGAATCCGTATTATCCTTTATGGTTGACACCCCGTGACGAAATATGTAACTAGTTTTGAATGTGTCATATGAGAAAGGTCAAAAACATACCAGTTCTTGTTACGAAATCTATTGAAATATAGACAGATAATTAATTTCGTGGGGTTCTGTTCAATATTCAGGCGCCCTACTCAAACGACACTAACTTGCTTAATAAAAATCAGCTATCACAACATACATGCTAGATCTTGAATATCTTGTTAAGCAGTGGCGTAACGGGGGGCGGGGGGTTCACTTTGTTGACAGCCCCCGGGCCCCGGGCGAGGGGGGCCCCCAAAGAGGGGTCTAAGCTAGGGTTAGGTTAGGGTTAACCCTAATTTAACCCTAGAAATGATGTGCTGACAACCTTTTTTTGCTCGTCAGGCTGAAAAAAAGGAGGCGATAAGGTTTTTTTGCTCGTCAGGCTGAAAAAGGAAGCGATAACGTTTTTTTTGCTCGTCAGCTCGAAACTTGGTCGAAACTTGGGGCCCCCATGGCAAAGATGCCCCCCGGGCCCCCAAAAGTCACGCTACGCCACTGTTGTTAAGAACACATGAATATTAATTGTTTAAATCTCATATTTAAGTTTGTATTCATCCAACACTATATATAGGACGACTTTTAATTAGAAAGAATGATTCGAAATGTTTATGTGAATAATTTTAAATATAGCAAATTATGTATAAAAATAATTGTATATTAAATCCGAATGGTGATTTCTTCTAGTATATTTTCAAAAAGCTAAGAAGCGATCGACAATTATCAGAAACAATCGAAGCTTTCTTAAAGAAGTCATCCAACCTGACAAAATCATATTCCCAATGGAGTCGCGTGGCTGTCTCACAGAAGACGAAGCAAGACTTCTAACGCGACTAAGAAATGACAAGGACAAGAACCACGAAATTCTGATTATGTTGCAAGACTTCTCTTCTCAGAAATACTCCAAAATGATAGATTGTCTATTTCTTGCAAATCAAACGCCAGCTGCCTTGGTTCTTGAAAGAGGAGGAGGTTTGCGCATCATCATTATCATTCATTATCATCTTTATCGTCATCTTAATCATCATCATCGTCGTCATCATCATCACCAATTCATCATGTAACAAAAGATTTTATTAAAATTTTTGCTGCTTAGTAACTACTATTGCTGATTAATTAATTATGTGAGAAGTGAAACAAAGCACGAAATCGCAGTATCATGAAGACCTGATTACTGAATCGATCTCTAGAAAAAACTGATCACTAGGAAAACTGGATGAAGAAATCAAAGTAAGGGGAGTTTAGTACCAGCATTGGGAATTATAGGTGACAAGGATATGTTTAAAAACAAAAAAATTTTGAAGAATATGGTAGGAGGATTAACACCAAAAGGACCAAAGAGATGGTCACCAGTAAACAAGAAAAGAAAGAGGCAGACATCTACGGAGAAAAGATAGAACTAGTAAAACAATTGTACTACCTTGGTAGCCTTATCACGGAAGATGTCAGATGCCAAAGTGAAACAAGAATGAGAATAGCAATGGGAAAGGAAGCATTTTACCAACGAAGGGAATTTCTGAGGAGTAGTCTTGTCAATGGCCTAAGTAAGAGAATTATTAAAACACTGATATGGAGCGTGGCATTTTAAGGTTAGGAAAACTCGGTAGATGAGAAAAGACGGCATTAGAAGATTGAAGGCGTTTGAAATATGGATATCGAGGCGAATGGAATCATTTGGACACAACATATATCCAAGAAAAGGTCAAAGACATTGTAAACGAGAAAAAGACAATAATAGGCTACCAACAATAAAACAAAGACAAAATAACTGGATCGGGCACATTCTAAGAGGAGGCTCATTATTAATTAAGAACAATACTGGAGAGACATGTGGGGGGAAGGACAACCAGCGGAAGACCACGTATGTCACTACTGCACCGTATGCTGACTGAAGACGGATACAAAGGATAAAAGACCAAAGCTGCTGACAGAGAATGCTGACTCCGCTGGGTACAAGGACCTGCCGCCGGGCAGAGAACGCAAGAAGAAGAAAAAATTAAATTAAACAGATAACGGAGTCCGCAGTATTTTCAATTTATAGAAGCCTGTGGGTGAATTTTAGCGCTTTTAAACATTAAGTCACGTTCTTTGAACAACTGATTTCACGCCCGTAAACTTTATAATTCATTATCATAGGCCCTATTTTTACTTCGGTAGGCCATAATGTAGGCCCAAGTAATTTACATCCGTGGTTTCCAGCCTTTGTTAGACCATGTCAAACATACGCATAACTACAGCGAACAGATAACGTCGATAACGCGCGAGTGTGGACTGTGGAACGATTATATGTGACGAATTGTCTGGGGAGGGTCTGCGAACTTAAAGGGTCGTTGACGCTAAAATTACAGCATTTATGCCGAGGTGTCCAGCAGTTGTTTTAAAGATGAAGTTGAATTCTAACAGGAAAGTTTAACTTTTTTTCAATAGAGGCGGTTAAAGTGTACATCAGCAATGGAAAAGCAACAGGGACGAAAGAATTCGAGATGGAATTTATCGAACGATTTAAAAGAATGCAGAAGGCAAATAAGCTAATATTTAATGACTTGCTAAATGCGTCTGTTGACGAAAGATTGGACGATGTCTTCATGCTTCACGCAAGGCAGAATAAAGGCATTGAATTGTGGTTTTGGTGCAAAACAGAATCTTCGTTGAATCAACTGAAAAGCTTAAGTGACGACGATCTCCGCGAAATTATTCAGCGAATTTATCAGCGATTGATTCCGGAACATAAGATAACACTCAAACCTCAACTCATTCAAATGAACTATGGCTTAGTGAATGACTTTGGTAAGTATAATTTTAATTATATATATATATATATATAACGATAATAATAATGATGACGGCGACGGCACTGAATCTTACAACATGATGAAATTGATTATAGATAGTGAGAGTTTTAGTGTAAAGTCGAATAATTCAATATTTATTGCTTTTCTTGCAGCTGAAAGGCGAATCTCTATCCAACATGTGGGAGGTCTTGAGAATTTGATTGGGTATCGCTTTTATGAAACAATATGGAGGATGTCTAAGATGTCTAAACATATAGGATATTTAAAATGTGTTACGTCACTTGCAGACAAACTATACATCTTTCAAGAGCAAAAGATCTTAGTTTACGAGAATAAATATCCTTACCATGCTCTGGAACCCATTCTATTCGACTGCGCACGTTTACCGGTTTCGATTGCGTCATGCAATATAAGCAAATGTCTCTATGTATCTTTTTATGGAAATCATTATATCTTCAAAGTTGAACCAGAACTTGGAAACAGAGTATCTGAGTGGTTGAGTGCAACTAGCAAGCTCTTACTATCAGTAACCAGCAAGGGTGACGTACTTGTTCTTCAACTCAAAAGTGGAGATGATATGTTGCGAATATTTACTCCCGAAGGAACAGTTAAGCGTACTATTTCAATGAAGTATTATGGTCTCGGTCAAATAAAATCCATCCAAGAAGTAATACCAGATGTAGTGGCATTGGTTTATGGGGGATTGGATTCTGAACATACGTACATTGGGATAATGAGTTTGGATGAAGATGGAAGTATATTTCGCCATATTGAATGGCAGCAGAAGATCTATAGCCTAAGTCTTTTCCGCTATGGTGATCTGTTAATTGGAAGTGATGGACGTAGGCCTAGAAAGTTTAATTTTCGTAAGGGAGTTGATGTTGATTATTATTACCATTATTTTGGAATTGTGCGGCTTTATCATTGGCCTTTTGAATCGAATGTTGCGCGAGATCTTTTAACGACAGATGAGAAAATATATTCTATTCATTTCGATGCTAATCAGAAACAGTTATACGTGCTCTCCCTTAAGATGCTACAGATCTATGAACTCAATTACGAGGATGAAGATTACGATCCTTTGGGTCGTCTTTAGTTTATCGTTTAGAACTAATAACTTTCTTTTCTAGAATGTGCGCACATCATTATATTTTTATATCAAATGTTCAAATAATTCCAAAACAGAATAATAACAATATATCATTCCAAAACGATGTCCAGGTCAATTGAGTTCACACACACACGTACGCACACACACACACATATATATATATATATATATATATATATATATGTAACATTCATATATGTATATAGGCCTAATATTTGTCTGTGAGCAAATATATCATCACTGCTGTTCGTGATGGTGTAAGACTTACGTCGTATAAACAGTAATAGAATTGCCCTAAGTAGTAAGTAGTGGCCTAATAAGTCAATTTATTGCTTCAGATGAAAATAACATTAAAATTGCAAAACCAATAAGGATTAAAATTAGTGGCGAGATACCTTAGGCTGTGTTTTATCCAGACTCCAGGCCTTTGGATGGGAAATTGATTTGGCTGCAGGAGAAGAGGCAAAGTTAATTGACCCTAGGAGAGGCAGGATAAGAGAACTGAAGATAAATATTTTGAAATTTAATGTCAGATAGGATAATTATTTACAAGTATATACAACATGATTCATTTGAGTGATCAACATTTTCTATTTCTAGGCCCAAAATCTGGAACTCTCTCCCTCCGGCTGTCAGATCTTCCAGTTCATTGAGTATTTTCAGACCAAGGCCTAAAACACATCTCTTTCAATTAGCATTTCCTCCATAGTCTGTCTTGCTGTTTCCCTCTGACTAATCCCTGGAATGACCTGGTCTTTTGCGGATGGATTTGAAGTTCCATCGATTGATAACCTTCGGTATCAGAACTTGAGCTAAATAAGTGCATTATTATTATAATTATGAAAACTTGTAGACTCTATATACATACGTGTAATGAACTTGCTTCTCGCTTTAGTATTGCGATCTTCTATTATCTATATTGAGACTTCATTAATGAAATGCACGAATTTACTCTTATATAGATCATCGATTACTCAATTGATGTCTTCTATGAGATGATCGCTTGTAAAATTGTAATGTGTTAATATTTAATACTTCTTTGTTTGTGACTAGAGCTAAATTTAAATAACTCATTAATGCTGCCTTCCCAATTATTTCATCCCAAACTTAATTCGATTGACTTAGCAAATTCTTTTGACTCGGTTTATTAGGGCGGCAAGAGGACAGAGAGGTAACACTTTAGAGATGCACTTTGTCGAAACGGGATCCAGCCTTAAACATTGCATCTTGCACACTCCGGCTACACTGTTAATGAAATTCTTCACGTCACATTTGTCAATGGTACGCCTAATTGTCAGATTTTTACAATGTTTAGTATTATATTAATTATTTATTAAACCCCCAGTTACAGATTTTTTTATTTATTCATAATTTATATTTATATGTCTTTAAGGTCGGTAAAAATTAATACTATCACATTAGCTTAAAAGGATATGTAAAACTATAATAGGGGCCTACAGAGGGGCATTCAGCCAGGAATGGGATTGAGCCATGTAACTATTTATTGCTGAAATACAACTATTGCGAGTCCTCCAAATGTGGATCCCAAATTATTTTTATATATTTTTCTAACTAAAGTTAATAAGCCTAGTAATTATAAGCATAAACATGATCAAGAAATAATATTCTAACTTCGATGATCTTAAAACTGGTCTAATTTACACACAACCGTGCAATTCATAAAAAGTAGCCTACAATTGAATACAAAATTCTGTATTCATCAGGGGCGCAGCCAAGAATTTGATTTGGGAGGGTATAAATATTTTGGGTGGGTATAAATCTGAACTATAACCCACATAAATCATATAAACCACATATAACCACATGTAAATCTTATAAAAATCTTTAAGGTAGACTGATTTTGGGAGCATATATATATATATATATATATATATATATATATATATACCGATATACCCCCGTCGCTACGCCCTGGTAGTAATTAGGTCTACACAAGAGTTGCTATTATTGCTAGAAACGCGTTGATTGTGACAGTTGCGTCACTGAAACGCTGATAAATAGCTAGCAAACAGTTTAGGCCTACTGCCCGTCTGCCCGTACAGCCATGGTAGGGTATTTTACAATTGATTTCCATCCATATACACCTTCAATAGTTTCAGCTTCAATTTCTCTTTGAACTGCGTCAACGAATTCATTTCAATGAAGAATAAGCGCACGATCATACACTGTAGATGCCATCTTTGAGTTGACCGATCGATGTTATTAGTCATAGTGCGTGATTTAAAGTGGCTTAGGAGGCATTTCTCTCCGACTGCCTGCCTATTATAACCTCGCCATGCATCCAGTGTTGTAATAAATACTTCGCTGAACTATTTAAATACTTTCATAAATACTTGGTTCTCAGGTAGTATTTAAATACCCAAATACCAGGGTAAGTATTTAAATACTGGCAAATAAGTTTTAAATACTTTTTAAAATACTTGATAGTGTATTTGACATATGATTCGCCACAACGGTATTTTTGTGTAAAGAAATGTTCCACTGTCTAAATCATCAGTAAAGAAAATGTAAAAATGAACATTGCAATAAATCAAAAGTATTTAAATTTCTTAAATACATCAAAATACTCTATGGTATTTAAATACTATTTAAATGCTTAATTCTGAATGGGTATTTCAATACTTTCTTAAATACTTTTACAAAGTATTTAAATAGTATTTAAATACTAAAGTATTTAAATACTTTACAACACTGCATGCATCAGTCACAATTCTTGTGCTCTATTTTTGCAAGTAATAGTTAGTTCAGTTAGTTCAGTTAGTTCCAGTTAGCTCAGTTAGCTCCAGTTAGTTCAGTTAGTGAAAAAGCTATGGAAACAATTTGGAATCGACATTCAGATGAGTGCCCAGTATTTCATTCATGACATCTTTAGTGAAAGTGACAGATGGCTGAATCATGCAGAATAAAGAGCGGGGCAGATAAACAATCAAACTGTAAATCAGGGGCCATAGAGATATCACTTCAACAAATTTCAATTGGTTTAGCAAGAAATCAAGTTCTTAGTCGACAACTGCAGAGTGTTTAAAGAACTTCGAAGGAAACAATTTCCTAATCTACCAATCAACGCCATCATTTAGCATTACGCCTACAGAGTTTACTGTCGCTAGTATTTTATAGTAAATCGTGTAGCAGCCAATCACAGAACGCAGAATGGCTCCGGTTGTAATTTCCCTAGGCAAACAGCAATAATTACGTGGGCCGGACAGTGCGGACACATCTAAGTGGAAATTACCTCTGTCAGACCGTTGCCTAAAATAGGTCTATGACATCACTGCCTGTGTTAGTCGTGTTTTGCCTTGCTCTAGTTTCGCATGAAGTCAACAGGTATTGTAAAGTCCCAAATGAACTCATTCAGAATAAGGAAAGCTGGAAACGCATATAAAGATTGAAGGTTAGATTTTTTATGTAGTAAAACAAACGTATTAAGGCCTATCCATACAAACTTTCAGGTATTGTGTTCTAATTGCGTTTCAGAAAATCATCACAATCTACGTCGGACTGAGTGATCTAAATAGCCTTGACCTGTTGAGCCACTTAGAAATCAATTGTGGAAATATTACCGAAGCCTATATCCCTGTATTTGAGCCAAATGATATTATTCCAAGAGCCAGTATTTTAGTGAAATAAACATTGCAGTTCTAAAAATAGTAGGCCTAAATACTCGTAGTCACTTGAACTCACTTCAAAAATGCCCCAACCCAGCTTAAAATAGGCGAGTGTCTAAAGTTATATAGCGCAATTTTAATTATCATGACGTTAAATATAGCATTCATGTGGAGCCTTTTTTACATTATCAGATATGTTGTATATTTATAAATATGTAGGCTGATGGTTTATATAAGATAGCAATTGAATTTAAAGCCATGAATTTTGATTGATTGGATTTAATCTCGTGAGTCGTAACCATTAGCGAGCGTCGCCCAGGGTCTTGAAATTTCTACCACTTCTTGTGCCGGTGTAGCATATTATAATGACTCCCATATAATAATAACTCCCCCATCATTATTATATATATAATAAAGACTCCCCCTCATTATTATATATATATAATAATAACTCTCTATATTATAATAACTCCCCAGAAGAAGTAGGCCTAAAAATTGAACAAAATAACCCCAATTTATAAAAATGTCTCTAAAATGGTTATATAAAATTATAGACCCATTTTCAATCTCCCAGTTTTCCTAAAATTCCTGAAAGGGCAATGCTTACCATAATGTTAAACTACTTAGATACATTTAATATGCTATCCACTGATCAATATGGTTTCAGCCCTATTTCTCCACTTAAATGCCAATAATGAATTTAATTGTTACCAAAACAACAAATTTTTAATCCCACAAGCACACTATTGGAACAATTCTCGATATAAAAAAAGCTTTTGGTGCTCTAGACCATGGTACCTCTTTGGCTTGTGAAAAACTAAGGGAGTTATTATAATATAGAGAGAGTTATTATTATATATATAATAATGATGGGGGGAGTCATTATTATATATATAATAATGAGGGGAGAGTTATTATTATATGGGAGTCATTATAATATACTATACCGGTGCAGAAGGGTTTAAGGCAGGGTGAAATCCAGTGATGTTAACAAGGACCGACCCCCAAGGACGAGGATAAGGACAAGGACTGCTCCCCCAAGGACGAGGATAAGGACAAGGACTGACCCCCCAAGGACGAGGATAAGGACAAGGACCGACCTTCCAAGGACGAGGACAAGGACGAGGACTTACCCCACAAGCACAAGGACCACAAGGACTGACCCCCAAGGACAAGGATCAAGGACAAGGACCAACTTCTGTCAAACAAAAAAGTCAGAAAGGAAAAAAACAAACACAATTTCAATTCGAATCACAAAATTAGAAAAGGAAAAAAAGAATGTTGCAAAACATAGTCTAGTCAACAGCAATGCTGCGTTTCAAATGCGCCTTTGACTTTAGCCACCTAGCTATGTTACTGCGCTTAAGAAATTGTCAAGTTTAATAATAGTAATAATAATAATAATAATAATAATAATAATAATAATAATAATAATAATAATAATAATAATAATAATAAATGAACAAGTGTTTCCAGCAGCTGATCAGTCATGCACACACAATGAGGTCTAATTATGAGATCACTTTGCGGAAACTCTCGTTCAACTGGAGCCGACGTCGCTGGGCAACAAAGAATTCTGCTAAAGAATCAACTCTTCAACTGGTATTATAAAGGAAACAATGACTAAACATTTTAGTTAGAGTAACTCAAAGCAAGTATGTAGCCGAAATATAAATCCACATACTACTCTTACCTTGGAACATAATTATCAGTACAATTGAAAATGGTATACAAGTAATTTGGTCCTTATAAGGACTTTTCAAGGACTAAGTTACAAGGACCAGGACAAGGACCGATCTGCAAGGACAAGGATAAGGACGAGGACTGACTCCCCAAGGACGAGGACAAGGACAAGGACTTCAAATTGGTCCTTAAGGAGTCCTTAAGGACAAGGACCAGGACAAGGATTAACATCACTGGTGAAATCCAGGGCCTTTTTAACGTGCAGTGATACACAAAATGTGCAGTGATAAAACTGAAAATGTGCAGTGATAAAATGCGTGATCCTGTGTAATAATGTGCGGATGACCTTTTTTTGCTTGTCAAGGTTTTTGGATAGACAAACCTTGTCCACCCCAAACACCTTGTACAGTGATAAATTTTTCTTAAAACATGCCCTGGTGAAATCTACGCAAAATCTACTCTAGAGTAGGCTACATCATACCTATGTACAATATACTATAGAGTGCCCAGTAACTGGCGGTAGCATCATAGCATGCACTCTAGAGTACGAGGAAACGCCTAAGAATAAGCAGCTACTGTTGTGCTGCTCACCAAGGCGCTATAGAAATCCACGATATTTTACTTTACTTGCTTACGAACTACCTACCCACCCTGCGCCAGGCATAGTGGAATCCAGTCGCAATGTAATGCAGAATGCAACAGTGCACCTAGGTAAGCCTACGATGTCCTCTAGAACACATCGTATCTGGATATACTAATATCTGGTGCGCCATCGGCTGATGCCCTGGGCATTATGATAGTGGCGCTATAGAAGTTGATTGATTGATTGATTGATTGATTGATTGATTGATTGATTGATTGGTAGGCCTATACTAATATAGGCCTACCAGAAAAAGTGACAGTAGACCTACTGTTGTCAAATGATCTATTAAACATAAAATTACACTACCTTTCTTAATTTTTTGTCAAAATCAATTATATTGATTTACATTGTACATTACTTCTTTGCCCGAGGGGATAATGTCCGGGGGCAATACGTACGGCGGGGCAATGTCCGGGGAGACTGTCCTACACTCGTACAGCATACTCTAGGTAGGCCTACAGCCCTACATCATATACCTAGGTACAATGTTCTCTAGATACGACATGCCTAGGTAACATTCTATTCTATTCTCCCGGATAATTAGTGTAACGCCATAGCATAGCTAGAGCCAAAGTCAAGAGCGCTTTACAAGGGGTGATCATAAGAAATGCGGAATAGATGCGTCTTGAGGGCAGACGCGAACGCCTCGAAGGATGTAGTCTAGGTCACTCAAACGGGAGGCGCGTTCCAGAGGACTCGGAGGAGAGGTTTGCCGAGCGCCACGATGGGTATGGGCGCCAAAGTCGATCCCCTCAAAATTTTATTCTTTTACAACGGTGGGATATATTGAGAAATTACCTAACTTCCGCTGGAAAATCCTGTTAAGCAAAGAAAGTCATCACCTATTTTTAAAAATATAGTTTACACTTAGTTATTAAGTTAACACGAAGATGGATGGTGGTAGCTTAACTAAGCGAAATGTGTGAGGACCTTTGTACACTTGTTAAGATTTTTTGGAACTTGAGGCTTGAGATCGTCATCAGTACATTTTGCCGCCCCCTTCCCCGCCCGAGCGCCGGAAGAGGTTTGGGATTCGTTTGATGTTTGTTTACACAGAGTTTGCTGTCGCTAGTATTTATAGTACATTATGTAATAGCCAATCACAGAACGCAGAGTGGCTCCGGTTCTTGGAGGAATAATACAAGGAGGGCGCCTGAGACATAATTATGGAGTCACGCAAAACATAGGAAAACGCCCAGATTGCGTCTTTAAAAAGCTTGGAAAAGCCCAGATTTGAAATAGCTGCACACGATGGCATGATTACAGCAAACTTTCAATGATTATTTTATTCAATTATTTCATTACTAGGTGTTTACCCGTCAAAAATGACGGGGGAGATTGGCTGTTTTACCACCCAATTTTGTGCAAATGCAATCAGGGGCGGCGCTGGGTTTAGTAATTTGTTGACTGGGTGGGTCTAATGCAATCTACACAGCCAGGACCCGCCGGCTCAGACTACCCCTCACCCCCCCCAATCAACATTTTTCTGCGTATTTGAACGATTTGCTTGGGTGCCCCTGCCCGAGGCTGGGTGAGTCCGGACCCGCGGACACCCCCCCCCTAGCGCCGACCCTGAATGCAATAGGATTTTGCGCAATTAATTTCTTTAAATCGCCGCCTTTTCCTTCAACCGAGTTAACGCCCATTCGCAGGAATTTGCTGAAACTTGATAGTCAAGGTAAGAGTACTGATTTGGCAGTGTCGAACGACATGCAGTGCTTGATTCTCTTGTTTGCTGTGCTGCTTTTCACCCCGAGCAACAGCCTGCTCCTCATTCTCACTTGATTGTCGAAAAGCTCGTGAACGCTGGACTTTTTTTGTTTTGCACGGACGGTTAGAAAGAGGAATAAAAAAGCTAAACAATGGTGCAAACCTCATCTTCTTAGCTCTTATATAGCCTGAGATATAGCAAATTAAAAAAATGGAAACTTTCTCAGAATTCAAAACTTTCACGAAATTCACCGATAATACTTATGTTCAAACATCGGGGTCATCGGGTTAGAACGGATAGATCTTTGCCAAATGTCAACCGATTTTCAAAATTTTTGGTTTATTTTGTTCCTCTGACATCCCTTAACAACTTTGCCGCTGACCAAAGTGGGGTTACCGCAGAAAATATTTTGCTAGCGGGCTTTAAAAATTTTTTTGGGGAGAGGGTGATATTTTAGGCCGTAAAGTGGACTCTACCCCCATATTTTTTGTTTTGCACGGACGGTTAGAAAGAGAAATAAACAATCTAAACAATGGTGCAAACCTCATCTTTTTAGCTCCTATATAGCCTGAGATATAGCAAATTTAAAACGTTACAGCAATCATTTCTGAAGAACGCTTTTCCAAAAATTAAATCCCCAGTACGGTGACAGCGTCTGAAAATTTAATCCACACTTGAGGGGTAACATTTAAAAATAGGGTTTGAGGTTAGGAAAGAGTAAATATATATAATAACGGGGGCAGGGCATTGGGAGAGGGAAGGAGATTTGGGAGGAGGAAAGTGGGTTGTACGGGTTTTCAGAGCAGCGTTGTGTAGGTTTGGAAACGGGGTTTGGGGCCGGTGGGGTAGGGCGGAGCGCTGATGGGTTGGGGCCTGGGCGATTGGGAGAGGGATGGGTAGTTGGAAGGGGATAAGGAGAGGGAAGAGGAACGGGGGTTTAGGGCCGGGGTGGGAATGGGTTGGGGCTGGAATGGGTTGGGCCTGAGGCGATTGGAAGAGGGATGGGGAGAGGGAAAAGGATGGGGAGAGGGAAGGGAAACAGGGGTTTGGGGCCGGGGCCGGAATGTGTTGGGGCCCTGATTGGGAGAGGGATGGGGAGAGGGAAAAGGGGTTGGGAGACGGAAGGAGAACAGGGGGTTTGGGGGCGATTGGGAGAGGGAAAAAGGGTTGGGGAGACGGAAGGGGAACGGGGGTTTGGGCAGGGGGCGATTGGGAGGGGATGGGGGGAGAGGGAAGGAGATGGGATAGGGAA
Source organism: Metaphire vulgaris (assembly GCA_018105865.1). Lineage (NCBI taxonomy): Eukaryota > Metazoa > Annelida > Clitellata > Crassiclitellata > Megascolecidae > Metaphire > Metaphire vulgaris. Next base: position 10,740,826 of record CM030852.1, read on the forward strand.
GGAAAAGGGGGTTTGGGGCCGGGGCGGGAATGGGTTGGGCCTGGGCCATATATATATACTAGGTGTTTACCCGTCAAAAATGACGGGGTAGATTGGCTGTTTTACCACCCGATTTTGTGCAAATGCAATAGCATCTTATGACGGGGAGATTGGCTGTTTTACCACCCGATTTTGCGCAAATGCAATAGCATTTTATGACGGGGGAGATTGGCTGTTTTACCACCCGATTTTGCGCAAATGCAATAGCATTTTGCGCAATTAATTGTCCTTAACTCGCCGCCTTTTCCTTCAACCGAGTTAACGCCCATTCGCATGAATTTTCTTAAACTTGATAGTCAACGTAAGTGTAATGATTTGGCAATGTCGAACGACATGCAGTGCTTGATTCTCTTGTTTGCAGTGCTGATTTTTCACGCCGAGCAACAGCCTGCTACTCATTCTCACTTGATTGTCGGAAAGCTCGTGAACGCTCGACTTTTTTGTTTTGCACAGAGGGTTAGAAAGAGGAATAAAAAAGCTAAACAATGGTGCAAACCTCATCTTCTTAGCTCTTATATAGCCTGAGATGTAGCAAATTCAAAACAATTTGGAAACTTTCTCAGAATTCAAAACTTACGCGAAATTCGCCGATAATACTTATGTTCAAACATTGGGGTCATCGGGTTAGAATTGATACATCTTTGCCAAATGTCAACCGATTTTCAAACTTTTTGGTTTATTTTGTTCCTCTGACATCCCTTTAGAACTTTGCCGCTGACCAAAGTGGGGTTACCGCTGAAAATATTTTGCTAGGGGGCTTTAAACATTTTTCGGGGGGAGAGGGTGATATTTTAGGCCGTAAAGTGGACTCTACCCCCAAATTTTTTTGTTTTGCACGGACGGTTAGAAAGAGGAATAAACAATCTAAACAATGGTGCAAACCTCATCTTTTTAGCTCCTATATAGCCTGAGATATAGCAAATTTAAAACGTTACAGCAATCATTTCTGAGAACGCTTTTCCAAAAATTAAATCCCCAGTACGGTGACGACGTCTGAAAATTTAATCCCCAATTGAGGGGTTAAATATAAAAAATAGGTATTGAGGCTAGGAATGAATAAATATATATATAATAATGGGGGCAGGGCATTGGGAGAGGAAGGGAGGTTTGGGAGGAGGAAGGTGGGTTGTACGGGTTTTCGGAGCAGCGTTGTGTAGGTTTAGAAACGGGGTTTGGGGCCGGTGGGGTAGGGCGGAGCGCTGATGGGTTGGGGCCTGGGCGATTGGGAGAGGGATGGGTAGTTGGAAGGGGATAGGGAGGGGAAGGGGAAAGGGGTTTAGGGGCCGGTGTGGGAATGGGTTGGGGCTGGAATGGGTTGGGCCCGAAGCGATTGGGAGAGGGATGGGAGAGGGAAAAGGGATGGGAAGAGGGAAGGGGAACGGGGGTTTGGGGCCGGAATGTGTTGGGGCCGGGGTGATTGGGAGAGGGATGAGGAGAGAGAAAAGAGATGGGGAGAGGAAAGGGGAACAGGGGGTTTGGGGCCTGGGCCGGAATGGGTTGGGGCCGGGGCGATTGGGAGAGGGATGGGGAGAGAGAAAAGGGTTGGGGAGACGGAAGGGGAACGGGGGTTGGGGGGGCGATGGGGAGAGGGATGGGGAGAGGGAAAAGGGTTGGGGAGACGGAAGGGGAACAGGAGTTTGGGGGCGATTGGGAGGGGAGGGGAGAGGGAAGGAGATGGGGATAGGGAAGGGAAAAAGGGGGTTTGGGGCCGGGGCGGGAATGGGTTGGCCTGGGCGATTAGGAGAGGGATGGGGTGAGGGAAGGAGGGACGGGGTTTAAGCTGCAATTAAGGCGCTTCGTTAAACGCTCCGGTTTGATTAAACAATATTTGGTTGTCAATGACAACAGCGTCTTGCAATACCCGCCGTGTTGCGGACGGACGGACGGACGGACGGACATCGAGAATTATATAATAAGATAAATTAAATGCAACGTATTCGATTCGAATGCTATCACCATTGGATGTCGCTTATCGCAAACGCAATGTTGTGCGTTAATAAATATGGCGTCCTCCTTGCCCACAGCTGGCTTCAACATAGGCTACAGGCTCAGGCGTCCTCCTGGGTATTATTCCTTCAAGCTCCGGTTGTACAGTAATAGCTAGGCAAACGGAAATTACGCGAGTCGGTCACATTGAAGTGTAAATTACGCCTGCCAGACCGTTGACTAACAATAGGTCAATTGCATCATTGCCTGTGTTAATCGTGTTCTGGCTTGATGAGTTTTGCACGAAGTCTGCAGGCGAAGTTACAAATTAATTCAAATCAGGAAAAGGAAAGCTGAAAACGCAGTGTTGCAACGATAATTATAATAACACATTGTCACGATAATCATAATGACAAAGCTAAGCGTCATGAATCCATAAACGTAGTACAGTAGATCTTGTCGGTCCAAAACGAAGCGAAGACGGAAATACATTTAAATGAATATTGAATATATTGGAATTCATTTGATGTTTGGAATGTATTTGGCTAAACTACAGAATTTCCCTAAGATTAAGGCAGTAAGCCAATTTGTCGCATACATTCAGTCAAGACAATCAAAAGTTCGATACGATTTTTGCCAGTAGCGTGCAGAGGGGCGGGTGAGGTGGTGGCCCCGGGAGTAGACCAGAGGGGGCGTAAAAATTGACTTGACAATTATTTTTTCTCTTCAGCACTTTTTTACTGCATTTTACTACTGCTGTCGTACCATCTAAAATCTCGTTTTTACAAATGATAGGATCTGTCTATAGATTTCAGCCACATGTGAACAGTTGTTTACTTCCATTTCTTGACATTCAAGCGGTGTCACTAGACAAAGCGAACCAATCAAGCCTAATGTGGTCAGTCATCCCCTACCACAGCGGCTGCCGGGCAGTACCGGCCATCGAGATATCGGTGCTCGGCTGGCATCGAAACTTGACTGATTGATGGTGTAAACAAAGTTCAGTAATTAAGGCAATAGGCAGTAGCGGAGCTAGGGTGTCCGGCGCCCGGGGACAAAACATACTAATGGAGCCCCCACGACTTGACGAAAACCCTAAGAAGCCAAATAGGGCGCCGCTCTGTCAATTTTGGCGCCCTTTCATGTTCCGTGGTTTTCTGCTGAAAAGTAGATGATGGCGGCGGCGGCGACGACGACGACGATGATGATGATTGCATAATTATTTGGGTTTAAGGTTGAAAAAAAGAAACTCAATACACCGATTGTGAAATTCTGGGGTCTCCTTATATGTCAGTTACTGCATATATGCGCATTAGCCTACTTATTAAAATCAATACCTCCATAGCTGTAACAACCTAGCCTCACTGCCCTTCGGATGTTGACTAGTGCCTGGCTGATCTCATACCTTTCCCATGGCTATTTTAAGAGAGGCTGAGCGCCTAAGAATAATCAGATACTGCTGTGCTGCTTTTGAAGGCGAGGTTTTATTTTACTTAGGGCCTACTTTCATTGAAATATAATATTTGCCAAAATAATATCCAACAGCACTGCCACTTACTTTGAACTGATATCATCCATTTAGTGGGAGGAGCTTTTTATCAGCGGAGAATATAAGAGGCCTTGGTACAGGTATATTTGATTTATATTCATTGAGGTGCGCGACTTGCCTGTACGTGACCAGAAGTAGGATACTTAGGCCTGTTGATCGCTCACATGGCGATCGCTCACATGGCGATTAGATGTAGGCTATTAAGTGGTACAGTGCTATTCGACAACAGTCAATTTGGTAGCTAGTCATTGGTTTCAATGCCGTTGTGTTCTAGAGTTTGCATATCGTTTTACTATATAACGTTTCAAAGGGTTAACGTAGCTAGTAAGGTCATTTGCGATCCAGGGATAAATGGCCGTACTGGAGATCAAAATCTGACACACAAGAGCGTTGGAGAGATCGGATGTTGACATGCTATCCATCGTTTTATCAGACGTTGTAACAGACGAATGAGACTGGGTGACTCACCGCTGTCACAAGTGTTTATTGAAAGTTGACACGTTTTGCGTACTGATTAGTGTTACTTCTAAGATTTTGAATTTGGGGGGTCTCGGGAAAATCTGGGGGTGTTGGAATTTTTAAATCTCTGCCCGAAAAAGGCTGACAAGCAAAAAACGTTATCAAGTCAAAAAATTCTTAATAAGTCTCCAACAAAACCCTTGACAAGCCAAAAATAGTTGGGGATGTCCTTTTCTATGGGGGTGTCCAAGCCTTATTAATATGAATTTTGTATACATACCATTGTCACATTACACACTTTTGGGGTGTCTACCTCAAATTGTGGGGTGTTGGGAGGTGTTAAGGGGGGTGTAAAAATATCCCTGGTACTGATGTAGCATCAATTGTACGTATGCCTATATACTGTACCATATACAGGGTGGACCGTGGACCAATAAAACCGGTACCACCCTATTTAATTGTAAATATTTTCACTACACCGGGGTCAAAATGTAAGTTTACCATTAAAGATCCAAAGAGCAGCGGCACCGCCTATACGCCAGGCTAGGATCCCTGTCCTTATCTTTGTGGATTCAGTCCATGGTAACATTCTTGGTATTTAATAACATTAACACGCTGGTTTTGCGTCCAGGCTCTGGTCCCTGTTTTTATCTTTGGGGGTCCAGTCATTGGTAACATTCTTGGTATTTAATAACATTAACACGCTGGTTTTGCGTCCAGGCTAAGGTCCCTGTCCTTATCTTTGGGGGTTCAGTCCTTGGTAACATTCTTGGTATTTAACAACATTAACACGCTGGTTTTGCGTCCAGGCTAAGGTCCCTGTCCTTATCTTTGGGGGTTCAGTCCTTGGTAACATTCTTGGTATTTAACAACATTAACACGCTGGTTTTGCGTCCCTGTTCTTATCTTTGGGGGTTCAGTCCTTGGTAACATTCTTGGTATTTAACAACATTAACACGCTGGTTTTGCGTCCCTGTTCTTATCTTTGGGGGTTCAGTCCTTGGTAACATTCTTGGTATTTAACAACATTAACACGCTGGTTTTGCGTCCCTGTTCTTATCTTTGGGGGTTCAGTCCTTGGTAACATTCTTGGTATTTAACAACATTAACACGCTGGTTTTGCGTCCCTGTTCTTATCTTTGGGGGTTCTGTCATTGGTAACATTCGTGGTTTTTAACAACATTAAAACGCTGGTTTTGCGTCTATGTCGATTCGCTTATTATACTCAGACAGGTATTGAAAATACGGTTGGCGTTCTGCGGCCTAGTTGACTGATAGCTTGTGTAGTTTTGAAGGCCTTGTCTGAACGTCTAAGTGTTTGACACTCTTTATATTTGCTTATCAGACTGTTACTATCTACTTGAATGTCTCTTCTCAGTTATCGTCTGTCTTCATTGGGGCCTACTTGATGGAAAACTGGAAGTTTTAATTTCCAAATAAATTTTAGTTGTACAGTTTGCTTCATTCTTTTTCAGTTGCGTGCTGTTTTGTAGACGACAATTAGTCCAGCAGGAATTGTGGTATTTTGTAAGGCTGACATTCAGCTACCTACACTATGCAATTAAACCAAGCTGTATTTTATCTTTTAGAAAGTACCGAGTGGCCTACAGATAGCCTAAAGCCAAATGCCGATCACCAGAGCTGTTGATCCCACACGAGTAGTCGAAGCCATCCCCCGCATTCTGCCTCAGATGAGCTCGAAGGCAAAACGCCATAAACCTGACGTTCAACAGGATCAAGAAAATCCTCTCACGGATGACGATAATGTGAGTATAGATGTCATTTTATCATAAACGCTTAAACTGATTGCAGATGACTGTTGAAGAAATTGAGGAACATTGACAAAATGTTAGATGTTGATAATCTAATTGAGAAAGTGAGAATCTGAAGAGACAATTTCAGAACTAGTTTTTAATATGTAGGCTTTACATATATTTGGCACTGACAGAACGAGCGATAAAGGTACCTTTACATAGTTTTTGTAGTGGCAGGTCAAGCGATGCGTGTCACTTAAATCTTATCCCTGAAGGTACTTTCTATCAAATTCTATGTATCCTTTGACTAGAACATCTCTCAATCTAACGGAGTGCAAATTTGGTACTAACGGAGTGCACATTTGCTACAAGTATAAGTAAACCTTCTTCACTGATATATAATTAAAACAATAAGCATTTATCATGAAACATTTGTGTAATTTTGCAAAGGAATTTCGTCTTCTTCCGGAATTGTTGAAAATGATTCTAACAAGAGCTGTGTTGTTTCAAATCTTCTCCGAGGACATGGCCAAACGCCAAAGTGATGCATCTATTTTCAATAACCTAGCGTCAGTTGACTTTCTTTGGTGGAGTTCAATGAAGAAATACAATCTCAGAAATAAAATTCGACATCTTTCAAAAGGTATTCTATACTTTGTCATCTTAGAATAAGTTCCATATAACTTAGGCCTATTCAATGTCAAGTCGTTTTTGCTGTTTGTTTGATCGTTGGTTCAAAACTATTTCCTAATTTCATTACGCTTATTTTGTATGCAAAACATTTAAATGAAACAAACATTTCAAACCGTAATATCGGTGGGTCAATGCAATAACCAAGCGTTTATCTGAATTTCTGCAGACAAAGATGGCGTATTGTGTTCAAAACCCTCGGACCCAATACATACCTACCATCTAGGAGTTAGAAGCGCTATATCTTACTGATAAATTGGATGCAAGATGCTTTCCTTTTATCATTAACATTTGTACTTGTTTATCCTCTATGTCAGCGATTCTCAACCTTTATAGTGCCGCGACCCCTTTAACTCAATTCCCCATGACGTGGCGACCCCCCAACGGTAAAATTATTTTCGTTCATAATGTGAACTGCTAAAAATAATAATGCTACGACAATTAAAATGTTTGAAATCATACTGATTCAATTGTCTCCAATGTCTATCCTCGAATGACAATTATATATTTGTTTAAACTAGTAACTACCAACGGGGAAATTTTGTACAATAACAAGTTTTACGCATCAGAAAAGAGACAACCCCATATTTCAGAAGGTCTCAAGCGACCCCTGGCAAATCGTCGTTCGACCCCCTTCGGGGTCGCGACCCACAGGTTGAGAACCGCTGCTCTATGTTGATCCATGATCCCTCCAGTAACCATTCTTATTTCTTTCTCAACCTTCAGAGTAGTTACAATGCTATTATTAGATAAGTACATAGGCTTATGTATATGTTATTTTGTTTATCTTTTATGTAACTTGTGGAGAAATTATGGAGAAAGAAAAATATGTCATGTCATAATTTTGAATATAACGATTTATGCATAATTGTAAGGGTTATGCGAATGGTGATTGCTTTTAGTGCATTTTCAAAAAGCTAAGAAGCGGTCGACAATTATCAGAAACAATAGAAACTTTCTTAAAGAAGTCATAGATCCTGACAAGATCATTTTCTCCTCTGAGTCTTGTAGCTGTTTCTCAGAAGACCAAATAGCATTTCTAACGGGACTAAGGAGTCACAAGGACAAGAACCACGAACTTTTGGTCATGTTACAAGACTGCTCTTTTCAGAAGCACTCCAAATTAATTGATTGTCTCTCTGAAACAAATCAAGCGCCAGCTGCCTTGGTTATTGAAAGAGGAGGAGGTTTGCACATCATTATTGTCATCCATTATCATCTCAATCGCCAGGTTCATCGTCGCCGTCGTCAGCATTATCATAGTCATCATCGTCATTGCCGTCATCATCATCATCGTCATCATCGTCATCATCATCATCATCACGATGTGATAAAAGCTTTTGTCATTAAAATATTAATTTTTAGTAACCACGGTTGCTAAATATGTGAGAAGCGAACCAAAGCGCAAAGACGCAGTACATGTCCACTGTCAATGCTTAATCAGGTCTGAGGAGAGGGGTGCAGCCGGTACATTGTACCGGGGTTCATGGAGTTTTCAGGGGCCCAGATCCGGTGACGATACGTTTTTTGCTTGTCATGGTGTTTTTGGAGAATTAACAAACGTTTTTTTGCTTGCCAGGATTTTCGGAGACTTGATACATTTTTCTTAAGGGCCCGCAAATTATTTTTTCCAGGGCCCAAAATTTCTCTCGGCGGCCCTGTGCTTAATAATTAATTTGCTGATTTCCATTGTGGAGGATGGGCGACACTGGGTTGGGGCAGATGGGGAACTTTGGCCTTGTAAAATTTGATCGAAAATAATGCACCAATAAGAAAGAAAATGGCAATTGGAAAGGAAGTATTTTGTCAAAATTGGGATATAATGTGGGGTAGTCTTGATCATCATCATCATCATCACCATCATCATCATCATCATCATCATCATCATCATCATCATCAAAATTATCATAATCATCATCACCATCACCATCATCATCATCATCATCATCATCATCATCATCATCATCATCATCAAATGGTTCGGAAACTTGCACGATGAGAAACGACGACACCAGAAGACTGGAGGCGTTTGAAATGTGGATATGGAGACGAATGGAAAGAATCAGTTGGACTCATCATATAACCAATAAAGAGGTCCTAGACTTTTGTAACGGAGAAAAAGACAATATTACAAATATTACAACAAGGGCAAAAGAACTGGATTGGACATATTTTAAGCGGAGACAGAGTATTTAGCAAAATACTGGAGGAACGTTTGGGAGGTAGGATAACCAGAGGAAGACCACGCATGTCACTTCTGCACTGGATGCTGACTGAAGACGGATACAAAGGATTAAAGATCCAAGCTGCTGACAGAGAAGGGTGGCGCCAATGGGAGCCAGGATCTGCTTCGGAGTAGAAATCTTAAGAAGAAAAGAGATATAAAGTAGATAGATTCGCCTAGAAGAGGAGACCTTGCATGTAGGCCTTCATACAGTTTTCGTTGACGTTTAAGAAATGTTCAAATTGCCCCCCTTCAAAATTCAAATTGAAACCTTATCCTTCTTTGAGCCCCACGTTGGGAATCACTGCCCTAGGCTGCCGAGGGAAGCAAATATTGTGACTCGAGCTGTTAGCTGCTGAGGCTGCAGCTTGTTGATTTTACCCAAAATATACACCTGGCTATTATTGTGCGAGAAGGACTGGGTAACATTTGCAGTCATCTACCGGTCAATTAGGTCACCTCTCAAGTAGACAGACGCAGACAGTTTCTAAACTAGGCTGTACATTGCTTAGCAGGCATTTCAGCTACCAGTCGAACTTTAAGCAACTCTTCGTTGATGCTGACATTGCAGATTTTATGGTGGAGGTGTCCAGCAGTTATATTTGACACTCCCTTTGCTCAAAATGGAGTTTTCTACCAGCCCCGACATCCCCATTATCGCCGTCTATGTTCACGTCCATTTCGAATTGCCTTTTGTTATTTTGGAAATGTATGGAACGATTTCTAGTCTTTATAGGCCTAGATACAAAATAATTTGCATTTTAATCAAGAATTGTGATTTATGAAAGGCAAGTATAAACATGAAATCGAATTCTAGCAGCATAAGAGTGTATCTACTTTTTACAATAGAAGTGGTGAAAGTGCACATCAACAATGGAAAAGCAGCGGGGACGAAAGAATTCGAGACGGAATTTATCGAACGATTTCAACGATTGGAAACCGAAAAAACGCTAATACTTGACGACTTATTGAATGCGACCGGCGAAACAAAATTGAATGATGTCTTCATACTTCACGCGAAGCAGAATAAAGGCATTGAATTGTGGTTTTGGTGCAAAACAGAATCCTCTTTGAATCAACTGAAAAGCATAAGTTACGACGATCTGCGAGAAATTATTCATCAAATGTATAAGACGTTGATTCCAGAACATAGCGCCACACTCGAGCCTCAATTCGTTGTTCAAATGAACTGTAGCCAATCCAATGACTTTGGTAAATACTGTATGACTTTAGATGATTATTATGATGATAACAGTAATGCCGATGATGACGATAATGATTTTTGTTATATGATGAAATTGATTATTGCTTGGCGAAAGTAGCAGTGTGAAGTTGATTAACCTTGGTCTCTACTATGTGTTGCTTTTCTAGCTGCTGAAAGGCGACTCTCTATCCGACATGTGGAAGGTCATGTCAACTTCGTTTCGGAGACCGTTTATGGAGAACTTCGATATTCGGAATGCGTTACGTCACTTGCAGACAAAATATATATTTACAAGGCGCTATATACAAGGCGCAAGTGGAGATATTATTTTTAATTTTCAATGAAGTATCGACTCTTTCAGGCAAGGTTCATCCTAGCAATAATGAGCTGCTGTTTGACAATGGAACTGTTGAATAGCTGATCATCGGTCTAACTCTTGATTGGAGTCCCTTGATATTAACTTGCTGCTAGGCGACTAGGCGACTCTATATCCGACATATATGAAAGATGATGGCAATTTGATTTGGTTTCTCGGTTTTGGAATTATTTCAAAATCAGGCTGTATTGCGTCACCTGCAGTCAAAATATACGTCGCTCAGAAGCAAGAGATCTTGAAATACCATTACCATGCTTCTCAACCTATTGTATTCGGCCATGACGGTTTGCCAGTTTCTGGGCACAGCAATTTGATCGTCTCCAAATTATTCGAATTCGTAGACGCAAACACATACATCTGCAATATGTTATATATATATATATATATATATATATATGTGTAGCCTATTTATTTATTTATATTGTATATATACTGTATGTGTGTGCTTGCGTGTGTATGAAGGTTTAAGCGATTTTGTAAATATTCAGTATTCTGACAGCCAGTGGCTTCATGTGACTCTTTCAATCTCCATATTTAAACTGTCTTTGCGATCGTTGTTTCAACTGTTCACTCTAAATTGGACTACAGCATATTGAAAGTCACTGTATTGCAATTTCTCTGTAGTTTCTATCAGGTTAATTTCAATATAGCCTATCTAAAATTAACTGGCCCTGTGGTAGCCAGTCATGAAAATTCTGTCGCATTCAACAATGACATATTGACTGAAATAACCGAACGTATTATGAACGTGTTCACTCAAATTAATTCATGCTTCTGTAAAAAAGAAGAATGAAACATTTAATGTTAGAGAAGATAATGAAATTATTCTCTAGTATTAAGACGATGCATTAGACTAATTAACACAATACTGAAATTGTGTAATTGAAGTAAATACGATAATCATTTTACTGCCATAACTGTAATGAACTTCTGAAATGCGACTTGATCGTTGAAATACAAGACTTTACTCGTTCGATGTTCATTACTTTTCTCATAATATATATATTGTATATTAATCGCTCGGTTGTACAAGTTTTAATTCATAACAATGCTATGCTGCTTCATTTGGTTCTACAGTAACTGGGCCGTCCATAAAGTGCGTCACGCTCGAGCGGGAGGGGTCAACATAAGTGTAAAATTTTGAGACAGAGTGACGTCACACTTTCAGTATAAGTAAAACCTCAACACAGGGCCTGTTTTAACGTGCAGTGATAGGCCTACACAAAATGTGCAGTGATAAAATGAAAATGTGCAGTGGTAAAATGCATTTTTTGTGTGCTTTGTGCAGTGATAACTTTTCCGAACGACCTTTCCTTGCTTGTTTTTTTGCGCGGATGTCCACAAATTTTCCGAGTTTAGTGCAGTGATAAATTTTCCGTAAAACATGCAGTCCCTGTCTTAATAGGATAGGATAAGATGACATGAAAGAAAGTAGAGTAGCCTTAATTGCTCATTAACACTTTTTTGCCCGAGATATCTAGAATTTTAGGTGTCATTTATATTCGTTAGTCTATCATCAGTGGCGGATCCAGGATTTTGGACCAGGGGGTAAAATTTCAGAAATTTCAGAAATATTTTGACCCATACTATGTCACAAACTCAAAAAATCTCACTCCTTAAAGTGTGCCACTGTATATAATCTCCAGGGGCGGCGCCAGGCGTTTGAGAGTGGGGGGGGGGTTAGGGTTAACCCTAGGGTTAGGTTAGGAATAAGCCTGAAATAACGCCCAAATTGATAGTGTTAGAAATACCCCTGCTTTCTCCCATTCCCTCGCGTTAGACACTTTCCTTCCCGGCCGCGTCTAGCGCGGCCTCCCTTGGAACGGGGTCCGGGGGTTTCTCCCCCTGAAAAATTTTTGAAATCGTAGATGCTCCTACGTGTGTTTTAGAGCATTTTGGACACAAAATCACAGGTCTGGCATCAATAGGTTCCATGTCTGTAATTTCTTATGCTCAAGTCAATTTCAAATTATTCTGCTTCAATTTGTGCGTGTTAGGCCTAAGTCAAAAATTACCTGTCTTTGGCCCATACTAGTGTCAATGCTACTAAGAGTAAGAGTCACGTGGCAGATGCTACTGCTCAATCAAATCTTGAAATCTTGTTTTAAACCGCTGTAAATCTATTCAGTGTCACAACTCACAAGTGGCAAAGGCGACAAAAAGTAGACAGCAGGCAACTAAATTGCCTTCGGGCCACCCGTTAAGCCCACAACGCCATCCTGTAGATATATACAGTTGAGAACGCTTGATACTTAGACTAATAGAACCGATCCTCAATCATCCCCTACCCCCTCCCCTCACCAAAAATTTCTCTGCAATTTTGCACGAATCTCACGGGTGGCCCGATGGCAGTGGGTGGGGCAACACCCCTACTCCCCCGTGGCCCCGCCACTGATAATCTCGGATCCTTACTTAAAGCGTTGACCATAAAATTAGGCTTAACAATTTCGCGAAAGTTTTCTACTTAATAGATCCGAGTTTCTACTACAATTTGACAGCAGCGAAAAAGATATTCAACATCCGGCAATGATAATGCATATAATTTAGACCAACAATTTTATGTAGGCTGCCTCGGGCAATAGGGTGTTTGTGAGCGAAAAATCTCTCTCAGATCTTTTACTGTGCCTCCTATTAGGTTTATTAAAGGTTTTATTTATACTGAGAATGAGCTCACGATGGCCCTTACTCCTTCTCTGTCACAAACTGTTACAATTTTTCGGACCTCTCCTCGAGCTTGACGTACTGTATGAACGGCCCCTTACCAAAGTTGAGTGGGTGAGATCGGATTGATTTGTCCCGGCCCAGGTAATTCTCGCACAACCAACTGGACTATTCCATGATTTTGCAGCCCGATAAAAACTTTGGGCAGTGCGGATTGGTACACGAATGATATGAAACGACGCTGTCTCGAGAAAAGTAGTGCTGTATAATTTGTCCTGATTCTACGTTATAATGAATTATATCTATCAGCGCCATGTTGCGTGTTAGACAAAGAATTTCGAGTGTTTCAAGCGAATTGTCAGCATTTCACTCTTAGGGATATTATATGTAAGTTTCGATCATCAACAATCTGGATATCGTTTCTAATTCGAAGGACATATGAATCGAACTCTTTATAGACAGATACTGTTGTGAATAAGATGTTAATGACTGCGTTGTATATTATCCGAGGATTATGCAATTCTGTTAGGTTTGGTCTAAATGGAGCCAGGAGCCACTTTCTGTTCAACATTTCCCTCAGATATATAATAATAAATAATAATTATGCACTTCTATATCTAACACTACAATAGGCTGAAGGTATCAATCGATGGTACTCCAAATCAGCCCACGAAAGATATAGCTCAAATAGCTGCCAAAGAGGTTCAATGGTAAAGTTGAGTGGCGGATATCTGAAGGAATGCATCCTAAAGTTAATAGGATTATTCATAATACTGCTGAGTTTTTTGCAGGCATCTTGTACTTGGGGATAGTCATATCAATCATCAATGACTATGTTTTTCAGTTGTTCCTCTTAAAAATTTAAGATTGTTATGCACAACTGAGTTCTGCATTTGAAGCTCCATCAATATTTTTGTTGTTGTTTTTAAAAATTAACCACCATTTAGAATTTAAATCTCTTAAGAGATTCCTGTAGACCTTTTAAATGCCACAATTATGTAAAATATTTGGCTAAACCATGTATTCTACAGCGTGGCCGGACAAAATGTCCGTGGACAAAATGTCACGGACAAAATCTCATGGACAGAATGTCATGGACAAAATGTCACGGGGACAAAATGTCACGGGGACAAAATGTCACGGGGACAAAATGTCACGGGGACAAAATGTCACGGGGACAAAATGTCACGGGGACAAAATGTCACGGGGACAAAATGTCACGGACAAAATGTCACGGACAAAATGTCACGGACAAAATGTCACGGACAAAATGTCATGGACAAAATGTCATGGACAAAATGTCATCGTTTAGGGTTAGGGTTAGAGTCAGTGTTTAATCTAGGCTGTTTCTGGGGGGGGGGAATTTCCCTTTCCCCCGGAAATTTCAAATTCCCCCCGGAAATTTTGGCATACTACATGGACTAACAGCAGCCCCCTGGAAAAAATTCCCCGGCTTTGTCAGTTTCCCCCCCGGAGTCCAGAAGTCTAGATTAAACACTGGTTAGAGTTAGGGTGACATTTTGTCCTCTGCAATTTTGTCCCCATGACATTTTGTCCGTGACATTTTGTCCTAGCACCATTCTACAGTATTGACTGTAGACATATGTCTCCTTGCCGAATGTTATGCACATATTTCATGCAGTCACTGCTGGAATTGTATCTAATGCATCTGTTGCCAGGTTTATCAAGCTTGGTTCAATTTTATCAAAGTAATTGCCAAAATCAAAAAGGTTTGTTTTTTATGGCTCTCAGAGTAGTTCACAATACCTCACTTTATAGTCTGCCTACTAAAATGATTCCATTGAAATTGATTGGTTGATAGTTCATGAGCACCTTGTTCAGTCTGTGAATGCTTTCTCATTTGAGCTCTCTGCCGCCTTTGATACATCTTTCTTTTTCGTCATCTTAAACACTAGTTTTGATTCTCATACACTGGTTTGCATTCAATTTGCAACCCTACACTAGATCAGTGATCATAAATGAGAGTGTCTCCAATCCCATTGATCTATCCTGTGGCATCCTTCAAGGCTCTGTTCTTAGACTGCTATAATTTATTCTTTGCATGACCTTTTGGGTTCACTTCTGGATGAGCATCATATGGCCTACCATCTTTATGTTGAAGATACCCAACTTCTCATCTCTTATTGATCATTCCTCTTCAGGCTCATTGATTGAGTATCACACTCGATATTGGTACCCTGACATTTGAACAAAGACAAATGCGCTAACGTAAAATCGACAAATGCGCGACCGCCAAAAGCACGTATTATATCAATGAACATCACGCAAATGTCGGTGTGCAAATGTGGGCGCGCAAATGTCGGCCGCGCATTTGACGGGTCAAGTTGATATTTTATCCACTGATTTTTCTAATGTTCAATCATGGATGGTTAAAATTGATCAAATGAGGCTCACGAGAAACTGATTTCTTATCATTAGGTGTACCAGCTCAAGTGAATAAATTTGAACCTCTGAAATTAGTGGTATTGGGAGATTCTACTGTTGTGTCTAGATTCTAGAAGAACTTCTACTTGCATCCTTGGTGTGATATTTGATTCTTCTCTTTTTTCAGTTGGCATATATGTTGTCTGTAAAGTTTCTCATTATCATATTCATGACATTTATTGCATCAGACATCTGCAACCTAAGCCTTATTCTTATTCAGTTCGCCAATGCATTGTTATCTAGCCACCTAGAATATTGTAAATTCCTGCTTTCTTTCATCATAAAATGAAATATGCAGAAATTCTCTGTGGGTCTTTATTGAAAACACCAAGATTTGAACATGTAGATAGTCTTTTGGCTTCCTCTCAAATAGCAAATTAATTGCAAAATCTACCTTTTAGTCTATAAAACCATGATTTGCAATGCCTCACTTCTCAAGACAAGGATCATCCCTCAACCTACTAATCATTCCACTACATACAATAGCCTACCCTGCAGGACTTTAATTTGTCGTTCCTCATTCTCGGACAGTCACTGGTACTAGTTGTTTCTCAGTGTGTGACGACTTCAGGCTCTGAAATTCATTGCCACCATCATTTTGTATAACCAGCACATAATCTTAGATACAGTCTTAAAATTTTCCTGTTTTAAAGTGAATCATCCTGAGGCAAATATATTTAGACTTAAATGCAACTATATATGGTATGTTCTTTCAGCCTTCATTTGATCCTAATGGAGTATTTTATTATTGTTTCAGTAAATTTAGGATTAGCAATTGATCACTGAGCAAGTATACCATATCAGAGCAGCTGCAAGCTAGTCATTACTGTACTTTAATTCCTCTTTTTATGTATTTCTCTGTCTGTCTGTCTGTCTCTCTCTCTCTGTCTCTGTCTCTGTCTGTCTGTCTGTCTCTCTCTGTCTCTGTCTCTGTCTCTGTCTCTCTCTCTCTCTGTCTCTATGTCTCTCTCTCTCTCTGTCTCTCTCTCTGTCTGTCTGTCTGTCTCTGTCTCTGTCTCTGTCTGTCTCTCTCTCTCTCTCTCTCTCTCTCTCTCTCTCTCTCTCTCTCTCTCTCTGAGGTGCAATCCATACCTTATGATACCTCTGACTTTTGCAATTCGACTTTTGAAAATTCTCTACTTGAACCAACTGAATCATGTTAACATGGTGTGTAATCTTGTGTTGACGTTGCGATCTCCCATAATGTCAGCAGTAACTGCTAGATATCTATATTTACAAACAATACTAAACATATCTTAAAACAGCACAAATTACAGCAGTTAAAATCATGCCGGACTTAGGCTAAATGAGGCCCTAAGCTATACATAGTCTTGAGGCCCATTTCCGTTATAAATTACATCAGCTGGTCACAGAAAAATTTAAAACCTTAACAATTAATGTAAAATATATATGCATTTTAAATAATTACATGGACATTTTTAAAGAAACAACAAGCAATGCATTTACGAAATCACAACAATATTTCTATCATATAATCATCTAAAGAGCTCTAAGTCAGAACTTGAAACAGTTTCTTGATTTTCCAAAAGCAAAATCATTGAATGTGATATCGATATACTTAGATTTAGTCTCTAGAAGTTGACAAATCATAAATGGACCCTATTGTTCAAAATGACATAAAGCAGACAGGCTTCTATTAATTAACTGAAGTTATAGAAGTTCATTTGCAAAACTAGGTAAAAGAAAAATAGAGAGATTAAAAAAACAAATGGAAAAAAATAGGATAATGATAAATAATCTTGATAGGATTTTTTTGAGGCCCTGGCAGATTGTGAGGCCCTAGGCTGTAACTTACATAACTGATACGTACATCCGGCATTGTTTAAAATGTGCAGCATTTTTGTCGGCAGTCTCAGTAATAGTAATCATGTTGGATGAAATGACACCTGATATGCTGGAAATTTTTATAGAATATGAAGGCAGTTATGAAGTTTTCTTTTTAATGGCAAATATGTGCTAGAATTTGTTAGATCAAGTATTGGCAATTGAATTCTGGATGTTTTATTGAAGGGCCTTCATCCTTGGACCGGATGGTAAATGATTTTTTGTTTTAATTTACTTTTATCCAATTTTTGGCTTGATTTTGTATTTAATGCTATGTAATGGCTTTTATGTTTTGCATTATTTGGTTTTGCTCAGACAATTGATGTTACTTTCTTTTCAGGATATTGACTTTATCTGTGCAAGTGGTTGAAGACTTCAAAATCTATTCAGAAATATGCAGAGCACAGTTAGGTTGCATACCTGTAATACATGTGGAAAGGCATTCACCTGCATTAGTGCACTTAAAATTCATGATAGATTTCATACTGGAGAAAAACCTTATGTTTGTAAAATATGCAAAAAGGCATTTTGTATATTGGGCAATCTGAAGAGTCATGAGAGAGAAAAGCCATATAGTTGTAAGATTTGTTCTAAAGCATTTAGTTCATCAGGCCAACTTAAACGTCATGAGAGAATACACACAGGAGAAAAGCCATATAGGTGTAAGATTTGTTCTAAAGCATTTAGTTCCTCAAAGCAAGTTAAAAGTCATGAGAGAATTCACACAGCAGAAAAGCCATATATTTGTGATACATGCGGGAAGGCATTCAGTATGTTGGGCAATCTTAAAGTTCATGAGAGAATTCATACTGGAGAAAAGCCATATGTTTGCAAAATGTGCCATATGGCATTTTGTGACAAAAGCAATCTTAAAGTTCATTGCCAAATTCATTCAGCAGAGAAGCCGTACATTTGTATAACTTGTACGAAATCATTCAGTCATTTGCGAAGTCTTAAACTTCATGAACGAATTCATACAGGAGAAAAACCGTATATTTGTAAAATTTGTATGAAATCATTTTGTCGATTAGCTAGTCTTAAAATTCATGAACGTTATCATAAAGGAGAAAAGCCGTATGTTTGCAAAACCTGCAAAAAAAGATTCTATACCTTCACTGAGTGTAGAATTCATGAAATAGCTCATACTGGGGAAAAGCCGCATGTTTGTAAACTATGCAGGAAGGCATTCAGTGGATTAAAAGCTCTTAAACGTCATGAGAGAATTCATACCGGAGAAAAGCCGTACATTTGTAAAATATGCACAAAATCATTCACTGAATCTGGGCATCTTAAATCTCATGAGAGGATTCACACAGGAGTAAAACCGCACTTTTGTGAAGTGTGTAAAAAGACATTCATTTCAAGAAATGATCTGCAAGTGCATACTAGGACTCATACTGGAGAGAAGCCATATGTTTGTAAAGTATGCAAGAAGGCATTCAATGGATTAAGCAATATTAAGAAACATGAGCGAATCCATACCGGTGAAAAGCAGTATGCCTGCCTCACATGCTCAAAACTATTTAGTACTTCATGCAGTCTTAAAGTTCATGAAAAAAATCATTCGGGAGAAATGCCTTATGTTTGTAAACAATGTCCGAAGGCATTCAGTCAAGCAAGTGGTCTTAAAGCTCACCACCTAGTACATACTGGAGAAAAGCCATGTGTTTGTAAAATATGCGGAAAATCATACAAGCGACCTGGCGATCTCAAAGTTCACGAAAGAATTCATAATGGAGGAAGGCTTTTGAAAAAGCAATCTGAGAAAATTCTTTTTGCTGTTAAACCATTTGGATGTGTATTTTGTGATGAAATGTTTGCAGATGAAACCCATGTTATCATGCACTGTTCTCGTCACATGGATGAGAGTGAGTTTTCAGATGATTTCATTTTTGATTGCCATTGTCATGGAATTCTTTCAGACAAACAATTGGCAGAGGCATATTACATTGGTGACCAGAGTAAACGGTCTGAAATAGAGACTGTAACAGATGTATTAAGAAAGAACAGTCTCAGATGGTATGGCAATATACAATAGCCTATTTGAGAGAAAGGAGTCGGTTGATATTATATTTCCACAAGTTTCAAAGGAGGCTGAAGATATGATTTTGACATCATGGATACTGTTAAACGTTTTCATGGTAGAATACTAAGGAAAATTAAATATCTTTTTATATTTGCTGATATGGATGATAAGGGGCCGTCCATATAGTATATACGCACCGAGGGGAAGGGGGGTTTGAGATTTAGGCGATTTTGCGTACGGAAGCGTACGGGGGAGGGGTCACGACTGAATTTATACGTACGCACATTCAAATTTATAAATAGATAAAAGGCTGGTATAAGTTGACATATTGACATATATTCACACAAACATTTGATTTGAACACAATTACTTACGGTCAAACAAAGGGTCGCAACTATTGTTCCCACGGTTATTTAAATATTAAAAACCTTTAATTTAATAGTAAACAAATGCTTTTTGGCTATGGCTAAAAATTAATTTTCACAGTGGGGGTGTTTTGACTAATTTGTACGTACGCATAGGGGTTAACCAAAATGTACGGTGTGGAACAGGGTCTCTTCTTCTCTTCATCGCCTAAATCTCAAACCCCCCTTCCCCTCGGTGCGTATATACTATATGGACGGCCCCTTATCATCCATATCAGCAAATATAAAAAGATATTTAATTTTCCTTAGTATTCTACCATGAAAAAGTCTCTTGCTGCTCTGGTCATCCAATTGATCAGAGCAGCAAGAGACAGACAGAAGTGGAAGGAACTCGTTCAGACCCATCGTCCAACCCAATAGGGAAAGACGGAAGGAAAGAAAGAAGAGGAAGAAGTGGAACAGGGGGGTCGAAAATATGGCTTTTTGCGTACGTACTATATGGATGGACCCTAACTGTATTAGTTATGAATGGTGATTAAGATCATCTTTGCATAAACTTAACACTACATGTCTCTATTAGTGCTTTTAACATGTTCATATGTAAGATTGATTTTTCAAGGAACATTAAATTTTTATTTATATTGAAGTAATTTTCAAGACAGAATGGAGGACAGAATAGCTGTACATTTGAACATTGTTTTTTGTTTGAATGTTTTTATCTTGAGAAGATACAGTACATTTTATGATTTCAAATTCAATTAGTGTTTGGTTATTAGCTGTAAACTATGATTTTAACTAAACTCTTTTTTTGTAGTCAAACTTTGACTTTATCTAAAAAAATTGTAGTTTGACAAAAGTTTTAAACTTTTTAGCTAAACTAGTGCCCATCACTACCTATTACCTGAATACGCTTTTTCCGAAATTGGTGGAGGATTGTTAAAAATTTCCGGGAAACGACTTCGTATTTCAGCAAGATGGCGCACCAGTTCACGGAGCGATTGTCACATAAGAATGGCTTTGTGAGAACTGCACTGACTTCATCGACAAAAATTCACTGCATGTGTTGAAACCAATGGAGGGCATTTTATCACAAAGTGTCCCGTTTTATCCGGGCACAGTATATAGGCCTATATATAATTATAATTATATATGCGTGTGTGTGTGTGTGTGTGTGTGTGTGTGTGTGTGTAGAGAAAGTAAAGTAAAATCTCGTGGATTTCTATAGCGCCCTTTAAAGCAGCACAACAGTAGCTGCTTATTCTTAGGCGCTCAGCCTTTCTTAAATTAGCTATGGGAAAGATATATGATCAGCCAGACATTAGTCAACATCCAAAGGGGAGTGATGCTAGGTTGTTACAGCTATGGAGGGAATGATTTTAGAAAAAGGAAGGATTTAAGCTTTGACCTGAAGACGCGGGACACATGATTATCACTGTGTCCGGGTAAAACGGGAGTTACGGGACTCATTGTGATAATAATGAAAAACACTAGTAAAAATAAATATTCAATTTAAAAAATTATATTCATTGTAGGCCTGACATAGGCCTACTATATTGTAGTAGTTTTACTTAAGCGCATAGCCTTTCGGTCGTTGCGATTGTACGCCACAACAGTGTTCTGCGCACATTGGAAGGCTTAAGACACTGATAATTATCAACAGTCGTCTTGGATTTGGTGAAGCCGAGTGATTAGTGGTTTGCCTCGTGTCGATTCCATCCTGTAATGCTAATGTCTCTGTCTCGAAGTTGCGTTGCTAGGTGAAGTGCAGCTGAGGCAGGCACTGCTGGTGGAAGTCTTGCGATGTGCCCAAAGAGGCCGAGACGTCGACGACGAACAATGGCTTGTACAGTCTCTAGTCCAGAGCGCATGTATAGACCTATACTTCATCGTTGCGTATGAAGTCAAATCATCTAATATTAATTAAAGATTTTACGTTGAGCCTTGGTTTGAAAAGCTTCAAGTCTTTCCACTCCTGACATAGGGTAGTCCAGGTGTCACTTCTATATAAGAGTGTTGAGAGAGTACAAGACATGCGTGCATCCGAAATTTAGTTTGCAGGCTCAGCCGACGTTGCTGCCTTAATATATATTCGGTCAAGGCGTTGCATGACAGATGAGGCAATGCCCATGAGACGGATATTACTCATCATGTGAATTGGCCATACTACACATATTTGATCCAAGGTAACAAAAACGGTTAACCGATGAAGATTTGTCCCCCGCCGGACCAGATCCAAAGTATTGAAGTTTGGTATTCGTCCATGAAGCATGAAGACCAAATTTGGAGGCCTCACACTCCATTGTCTACAAGGTATTTTAAAATTTATCACGACTTTCTTCAAATTGGATTGCATCATCGGCGTAGTCGAGATCTGTAGAGCAGTGGTGTAGTCATTTCACACTTTTCTTGGGGCAAGATAATTTTTAGCAAATTTTGACAAATTTTTAGCAAGCAATTTTTGCTATTTTTTTGCAATTTTGGACCAATTTTGGCAACTTTTGATATTTTTCAAATTTTTGGCAATTTTTGGGTAATTTTTGCGATTTTTTGCCGATAGCTTAACGAGTTGACTGAAAATGTAGATGTACATGTTAATTCTTAGCGCGTTTGCAGCATCAAACTGGACAATATCGCTCATTCAAATGCCGTGAAATATTTTTCTTTCGCCCTTCTTTGAATTCTGTATCCATATAGGCAGTGGCGGCTCTAGGAGTTGGCAAGTGGGGGGAGCGTTGGGGTGAAACTTCTAATCATGGGGCCAAACATTTGTTGTTTAATATATGTAGCATTAAGTATAGGGTCCCAACTGGGGTGGGGCACTGGGGGCCAGATACTCAATAGGAGGGGCACGGCCCCCCTGGCCCCCCGGTGGAGCCGCCACTGCATATAGGCCTAATCCAATGTACTGGTCAGCTCAGCTGCTTTCTGTAGTACGTCTTGAAGTGTCGACTGGCCGTGAGGTCCGTCACCCAAATACCAGTCTGTGAATTAGCCAGTGGCCACTGGCCAGACCTGTGACTCACAGACCTGGAATGTCGGGGGTTCACCGCCTGTGAGCCCCGACATTCATGGTTTGAACCAAGCTCTACATTATAAACACGCTGTCAAGGGTAAGAAGGCGAATATCACCAATCAGCATGGCCAGAAGTTCAAGTTACTGAAAGGGTCGGGGGGGGGGGTAGGGTATGAACATTCTCCTCGGATTTGCACGATTCCCATGACCCAGTCAGACTGAGGTAGGGTGGGCACGTGCCCCCCCGTGCCCCCCCCCCCCGTGGCTACGCTAATGCTGTAGAGACAGTTCCGGTTGATCAAGCCCTCCACTGCCACGTCGACCTATCCATCGGTCGTCCACCTGACCGATTGTGGAAGTGCTCTCCTGATCGTCCCAGAAAATAATTATGGATTTACCACATCCGTACCAAGGCCAGCGAGATTCCATCAACTCTCTGGAGACGTGCCATCCGGCGGGGTCATGGTCAAGGGGTGGCGCAACGACCCCCCGCTGGCCACGCGCCTCTAATGATGATGGCGATGATGATAGGCTATCGGTCTTCTGCTAAAACAATCAAGCAGCAATGCTCTGTCCTTCGAGAGGTCCTAAGTTCAAGAGGCATTTATTGCTCTATTCGAACACGGTGTACAGGTATAGGCCTAATTGATTTATACTCATTCAGGTGCGCGACTGACATACGTGACTAGAAGTACGTATTCACCGCCCACGTGCATGTATTTAGATGTAGGCTACAGTATTTAATGGAGCATTGCTATTCGGCGCCAGTCAATTTGGCAGCGAGTCAATGGTTTCAATGCCGTTGTGTTCTAACGTCTGCATATCGCTTTACTATAACGTTTCAATTTACTTGTTATCGGTCGTCTTAACAGACATTTATCAGGCGTATGAGACTGGGTGATTAATTTTGTGGTTATTATTATTATTATTATTATTATTATTATTATTATTATTATTATTATTATTATTATTATTATTATTATTATTATTATTATTATTATTGGGCGGGAAGTTAGCAGAGTGGTAACAGCGTTGGACGATGGAGCTGAAGGTCGCGGGTTCGAGTCCCGCAGAAGCCCTAAAGGTCGACTCAGCCTTTTTCGCGGTGGTAAAATGAGGAGCAGTGGTAAAAATCTCTGCGATAAGTCAAACAGGTACGCTATGCGATACACTAGCCCCGTATCCGTGGCATTGCACGCCTGGCTGAGGGCTATAGAAACGGAGATCAGCACCGCCTTATGAGCCCGTGAGGCTCGGGGAAGAACTCTGACTTTTTGATTATTATTATTATTGTTGTTTTTTTGTTTTTTTGTTGAAAGTTCCGCGAAAGGTGACAGCGTTAAATCACTGATTACCGATGTAGAATAAAGGATCTCTTTCATTTCCAGATTGTTGATAGAAGACAGCCGATTTCCTTTATTGGTATTATTATTATTATCATGGCTTTTTTCAGTGGGAACGCACGGGAACGGAGTCGGAGCCGGAAGTCGGAGTAGAGAAAGAGAAAGAGGAAGAGAGTCTAAAATAAGAAGTAGAAGTATAGTAACACAGCTATAGCCACTAACACACGCGTATACTCCCGTATAGTTGCACATAATCGCATACATACGCGCATACTCACAGTTTATGCAATTTTAGGGATTCCTCCAGCTATAGAGAAGTCCTTCCTTTTAAGGTCCTTCCGACCAAAGGTCGGAGAGAGTTTTGGGCATAATGTCGGTACTAGGCCTCGGTTTATGCAACCGAAAGCACTATAGTGACCGGCATGCGCCAATCTAATCTAATACAGTGAAACATGGGTTTTCATAATTGTGGACAGCTCCCGGAGAAGCCGAAACGCATCGCTGTCCAATAGTAATGCGGGTCTAAGGTTCAGGCGAGGAAGTGCATTTGTACTCGCTCGACTATAGGCCGAACGACTACAGCTTATTCAGCGTGTATCTCTTAGTATAGCCCAAATGCGGGGGTGAAAGGCGATAGTAATTAAAGTTTTAATTGATATTCCAAAAATTGTCACATTGTTGTTATACCTATTTTAGTCATAAACAATGAAAGCAGATATGTCACGCTATTTAAACTCTGCAATTGAATCATCATCCTCTCGGAACCCCAGTTATACTGTCAGTACTCAGAAGTCGGAGGAAAAATTCTTGGAATGTCACATTGATCCAGATTTTGGACTACTGGACAAGCTATTAGGGTATGCTACCTTATCCTCTGAGGAGAATTACTCTATTCGAGAGAAAGGAACTGGAATAAAAAGGAATCGACAGCTGTTACAAATTGTGAAAGTAAAGAATCTGTACCCTCAATTAAAAGAGGCGCTGAACGAAGATGGCCAGTCTCATGTTACAAACTTCCTTCACAGTAAGTTGATCCTAGATTTTCGTATTTCTTATGATTGATTTTATTCAACCACATGCATTCGTCTAACGCACTAAACAGCTTCTAAACTTGTTAGCAGTATAATTATTGCAATATCAGTACAAAGTTTTGAGATTCTGACGCTTAGTTATGATTGCAACTTAGGCCCTATAATACAGAATGAGATTGTATTCAGTAGCAGTGCTCTAAGTGCGAAAATGAAATGATTTCTACCTTGTCAAAGAGCAGACCGTTGTACAGATTGTACTTTTAATGCCATGATATAAGTATTTAATCAGATCGACTTATATCACTATAGATCTTAAGTGCCTTTGGACGAAAACAGCGCACCTTGCCACAGCCAAGGCTACTGCGTGAGTCATTATTAGCCTAGTATTGTAGGTCTATTACCATAGACATTTGCGCCAGACTAAACGCTCTACAGCAAACGCAAAACTTCCGTTGAGATGAAGTATTCTGCTAATTAATCCCATAAGGTAACACAAAACAGAGACTTTCCATTAATTAATGAAATCATCAAGGGTCTAAGGCAGTGATGTGACCAAGGCAGTCCAGTACAAGGCCAAGGCCAAGGCCAAGACACTAACCCTCAAGACCAAGGCCAAGGCCTAGACTCTGAGCTTCAAGGCCAAGGCCAAGGCCGAGGCAGTGACCTACAAGACCGAGGCCAAGGCCAAGACATTTCACTCAAGGCCAAGGCCAAGGCTTCGATCCATTTTAACTATCGGCAGGGTAACACTCGTATTGTAATATAAATATGAAATATGTACACTACAGCAGCGCTGACGATTGTTACACTATTGTACTATGTGAAAGAGCTAACACCACAGCCTATTAATAAACTAGCCAATCTTGTTGTTTTGTAAATGTGTAATAATGCAGTGAACATTTTAGTTATTATGATCTGCATTCTGCAATCAGCTTTTGGTTTTTCAGTTATTTGCAGCTATAATAATAAAGATGTTGTCAGTATTTAAACAAAAACCTGCTCATTTCACTCATTTGCCATTGCAAAGCAAAAACATCTACGTTTCAAACAGCTCATTCCCAAGCCTGGCTCGATGCGGTCTCATTACAAATCCTCCTTGTGAAAATACTCTTTCGAAGTTTCAATGGGGGCCGAAGTTGCAGGCACACAAAAAGCCTAGGAAACAGTGGCCTCAAGCTCATGAAATTCCTCTCAGCAAAAATGTTTTAGTCAGAATCTGGATCAAACGAATCACTGTTGATTGTACACATGTTGTAATGCCAAACTATAGCTGCCATCAGTGCCTTGTGATGTGACCAAGGCACTTGCTTCCAAGACCAAGGCCAAGTCCAAGGCACTAGCCCACGAGGCCAAGACCAAGACCAAGACATTAGACCACAAGACCAAGGCCAAGGCCAAGGCTTCGAAATCCGGCCTCGAGGCAGCCTCGAGGCCAAGACCAAGACCAAGGCTTCACATCACTGGTCTAAGGTAAAAAAGACATAAAATATAAGTATAAAAGCTATAAAATAGCAAAACGGTAGACGGGGTGAATGGCCGGTCGTATCGAGACTGGCAATGAATTATACATCATCCCTCAATTTCCTTCTCTCTCTCTCTCTCTCTCTCTCGCCGTTAAGGATGGTGCCCGTCTTTCTATGTTCATATAAAAATGTTTATGTTACAGTACATAGGAATGCAATAATTTTCAATTGTGATATTCTTTTAAGTTCTAAAGAATCCTTATGATCGCACATTTGGTGACAATTTGCCCTTAACCTATAAAGAAGTGAAAACAATTGAACTCAATAGAGAAATACTCATAAGTTTACTGAGAATTTCTTCAGAGCTGGCCGAAGAACTTTATTGGAAAGAAGTGATCAACGAAAGACAAAAAGACCATATTTGCAGTCTTGTTAACACAAAAGCCAGCGAAGCTCTTCTCGATATTCTTCGAAGAAGAAGTATTCAAAACTATAGAGACACAATTGAATGCTTGCGCGATGTCAATCAAACTCTGGTGGCGGATATTCTTGATGGCCATGGTGAATATGACTACTTTTTATTTAATGCAATTATAGTTTTAGAAAACTTCAAATGCATTTCCATTATTTTTATATCTGTTTATTTTGACCAGTCAATCACCGTCTAATACAACTAGCTACTGTACATGTATGTCTATATAACATTTAAATGTTTCTTAAATAGTGATCTTAAAATACACTGACCAATGAGGTAGGTTAATATCTATTTAAGTAAGTAAAAACTAAATTTTTGTAGCGCTGTCCGCAAGCTTGTCGCAGTGCATCAGCTTATTCGAGTCACTCTGGATAAAATCCATAATAAATTATACTCCGTAATCCGTGGTCCGTGATGACCAAGATTGAGTATCTAGGTTGGCAGCGGCAGGAAAGTAATTCTATGCAGTACGATAACAAAATTTGCGTTGTGCAGAATGTATAGTAAGTATTTCGTCATAGGTTCGTTGAAAATAAGAGTTTTATTTGTTTCGAAAGGTTTGTGGAGTAGTGGATAACGGAGACTGATTTATTGCTTCCAATCTCTCTTTCTTTAGCTTGCCTTTCGGCTTCTAGGCAGCTTTTTTGTAATTAGTTTTTTTTATCAGCGTTTTCAGCACACATGTCTCTGAACTGTATAATATTAGAGGTGTTACCATTGGTATGCATGTTTTCATTTTGATTTCAACAATCAAGTTGTGTGTTTTTCCAAATGCATCCTTCCCATTGTTCTCATGTTTGGAAATATATTAGTCGTGATTCAATATGTAGATACACACATTCAATCTTGGTTGTTCTTTTCCTTTTACTGAAATTTTAAGCTTCTCCCACATTCATCGCCCAGTAGAAATATTTACGAGGTCGGATTAGGATTGAGGGAGATAAAATAAATGACATTATGGGCTCTTAACTTTTGCAATGATGCACCTCGTTTCTTTCGTTTCTGACTAAAGGGTTAAACATGCAGCGATCGATGACGATACCCAGACTGTCTATTGCTCATAACAACTTAACAAGTATACACGCCACAGCTTTTCAATTTCAATCCAACGTAGGCATGATATCAAAACTGTCCAAAATTATTTATGGGTTAGCCTATTGGTGGTTTGTGTGATCGTCAAAACTTGAGGACCGGGACTGCACACCAGTTAGCATATTGGTTAATCGGGCACTGTTCGACAGTTGACAATATCGGTGTTTTGATTACTGATTCATGCTTAGAAGATGCGCACTATTTTCAGTTATAGGACAAATACGTTGTCGCCTTGGGAACAAATTAAAGGTCAAAACGCAGAAATTCGAGAATATTGATGGAGATCTAACAAGCGAGGGCCTAAATGACTTGGAAGACGATGGTCAATTTGGACTAAAATTTATGCAACGAAAAGGAGGATATCTTGTGCTCTATTTTCACTTTGCATCTCACAATGATCTCGAGGAAATGAAAAAGAAATTACAAAGTAGCCAGTTGGAAACTTTAATACAGAAAGTCTTCTGCAAATATTTTGACTCACTGGAGAAACCAATCATTTCATTGACAACAGAATGGCCGTCCTGTGATTACCGAAGATGCAGTCAGTGCTTTGGTTATATTTCTCATAATGACGTAAGTTGCATTCCTTTCTTTTTTTATTAAAGAAGATGCATTCGGATTTCTCATGATCGGAAACATAAATCAATCCAAGTTGTCATTTCCTTGTTTATTTCAGTCGCATTCCTTTTTCCAACTAACGGACGATAAGATGACGCCAAAACTTGGCGGAGAAAGACTGAGCGGCTGATGGTAATAGTCATCTCAATGACAACGATCGGCGGTTGATAGTATAGACGGAAAAGGCGTGTTAGATATTCAAATATCAGAATCTGAGTCAAAAGCAGATATACTTTCCTCAAAATAATCCAAGTGGGGCATCTACGTCTAGAACAAAATCGGTCGCTCTGGTCCTGGAGCAAATGCCGACACAAAGATACGAAACATACTACCGGAACATTGCGAAAGCGCATATTAACCGACTTAATAGCGAAATCCGCTTAGCGTAGTGTGTGATCGATCTCATTACATGACGTAATTGATTCAGATTTATTGTTTTCTTAGCTCTTATGACATCTTGAGCAGTTTCGGAGGTACTTGTCGGTTAATTTACCACCAACAGGGGGTCAATGTAAAAGCTTGTCGGTTAACTCAACGCCAACCTAATCCTAACCTAACCCAAACCCTAACCCTAAACTAAACCTAATCCTAACATTATTGGCGGTGAATTAACCCCAAGCCCTAACCCTATTGACTGTGAATAAACTATTGGCGGTGAATTAACCGACAAGAACCGTTTCGGATAGCGTACCTAATTACAGTACCTATCGATGGTCAAATTAATTATTAGTGAGGAAATTCGAAATAAGCCGCATTGTTATAAAATTTTAGCGCAGTGTAACGCAAAAATAACTACATTAGTTGATAAAGCAAACTTTTCATGAAGCAATTACATTGAAACAACCAGTATTTTGAAAATCATCATCATAATCATAATAAATGATCATGGGCTGAGCGCCCGTCGGTGCCTGACGCCATCCTCACAGTCTGTTTCAAAGACTCCTTAAATTGACGGGACTGACGGCGGCCGCGATACCTGCCACTTGAATCTTTATCCATGACGGTTTGCTCTATGTAGGCCTATGCTTTGACTAGAGGAACTCTAAATATAATGGATAGCACACTACATGAAAGTATAATCAAACTCCTTTCAATAATTGAAATAATTAAAACAGTACTCAATAATCATAAAACATTTGTGTACTCTTGCAAAGGAATTTCGTCTACTTCCGGAATTGTTGAAACTGATTCTAACAAAAGCTGTGTTTGTGCACATGTATGCCTACTCTGAGGACACGGCCAAACGCCAAAGTGATGAATCTATCTTCAGTAACTTAGCGTCAGTTGACTTTCTTTGGTGGAGTTCGATGAAGAAATACAATCTCAGAAATAAAATTCGACATATTTCAAAAGGTATTCCATGTTTGATATTCTTAGAATAAGCTTAAGATAGCTTATTCAATGTCGCAGCAATTAACAGTATACTGTTTGTTTTATTGTTGGTTCAAAAACTAGCTCCTAGCTTCATTACGCTTGCTCTATGGATATATAACACTTAGGCTAAATAAGTCAAAAGAACATTTCTTATCATAATATCGGTAGGAGAATGCAATGAAAAAACGTTGATTGCAATTGTCTTAGACGAAGATGACTTCTAGTGTTCAAAACCCCAGGACCCAATACATACTGTACCTACGTTATGAGAGTTTGAAGCGCTCTTTCTTCCAAGAAAATTGGGTGCAAGATGCTTGCCTTTTATTATTCACATTTGTGCTTGTTTATCTCGTACGTTGAGTTGCTGCCATTTAAGGGTCGCCTACTAGGCTTCCTATTAGGCTATATGTTTAAATGTCTATTAGGCTATACTGTATGTCTTTAAAACTACAGTTAACGGGTTCAATAATACTAATACTTGCTAACATGTTAACATGTTAACCAGCGCTTGTTTGTCTTCTACATTGATTTGCTGCCATTTTAGGGTCGCCTAAGTCTTATTATTATTATTATTATTATTATTATTATTATTATTATTATTATTATTATTATTATTATTATTATTATTATTATTATACAGGACAATTTCTAGAGCGCCGTAAGCATAACTAACAAGGTCAAAGTCAAAAGCGCTTTACAAGAATGCGATATTAAACAAATGCGTTTTCAGTTGTTTTCGGAACCGAACCGGCAACGTCTCGACCGTAGGCGACTTCGGAAGCGAGTTCCACGAGGTGGGGCCCCCACGTCGGAAGGACCTGCCCCCATGTATTAGATGGCTATATGTGTTTAAAACCACAGTTATCGGGTTTAATAATACTAATACTTGCTAACTTGTTGTTAACTTGTGTTAGAATTTGTAAACAACATGTTAACTTAATTAATATGTAAGAAAATTTTTTAATCAAATAAACCAACTTTAGGCGAAGGCAAGATAACGGGTTTAATAACATCAATACTTTACTCGGTTAACATGTAAGAGCATTTTTAATCAAATAGGCGGTTAAGTATTATAACCAAGTGAGAAAATAGAAGGCTACCTAGCGGGGAAATGGTCGGAATCATACAGCCTGTAGGTTGAGTATAAGAAGGAATTGGCGTTTACTATGCACGTTTTATTATAATGTCGTATAGGGGTTAATCTGCATTTATAAATACAATAAGCACAAGCAAAGTCTTAACTATAAAATAAGCGACTTAACTAATAGTCCATGAAAATTGAAGCAACATCGAAAATAAACGTGTGAACAACCTTGTCCTTCTCGTTTGACACCCCATGACGGAATATAAACTAGTTTTGAATGTGTAGGTCTAATGTGAGAAAGGTCCGACACATTACATTGCATATTGCGAACTCTATCAAAATACGGGCAAATAGTTAATTAATTTAATGGAATTAACCTATGTCCAATAGTCAGACATCTATTCAAACGGGGCTCACTAACTTAAATAAAAATCAGTTATGAGAATAAACATGTTACATGTAGAATGCCTTGCTGAGAACAGACGAATTTAAGTTATTTAAATTCATATTTAAATTGGTATTCATCCCACACTACTATAAATAGAACGACTTATAACAACTAAGAATGATTCGAATGTTCACGTCAATGATTTTGAATACGACGATTTATTTATAATATTGTTAAATAAATGCGAATGGTGATTGCTTTTAGTATATTTTCAAAAAGCTAAGATTCGATCGATGATTATCAGAAACAATCGAAACTTTCTTAAAGAAGTCATCCATCCTGACAAAATCATCTTCCCGTTGGAATCTTGTGGCTGTCTCACAGATGACCAAGTAACATTTCTAAATCGACTAAGAAATGACAAGGACAAGAAACACGAACTCCTTATGATGTTCCAAGACTTCTCTTCTCAGAAATACTCCAAAATGATAGATTGCCTATTTCTTACAAATCAAACGCCAGCCGCGCTGGTTCTTGAAAGAGGAGGAGGTTTGCACATCATCATTGTCATCCATTATCATCTTTATCGTCATCATTATCGTCATCATCATCATCATCATGATCGCCATCATCACCATCATCATTATCGTCGTCGTCGTCATAATCATCATCATCATCATGTAATAATCTGCTATCATTTAAATGTTTGGTAACTACAGTTGCTGAATATGTGAGAAGTGAATTTAGGCACACAGGTACAGTATCATGTCCGTTGTCAGCGCTTACTATTTAATTTGCTGATTTCCATTTCAAGTACCTGTCTCAGCTGCACTTCAACTTGCAACGCGACTTCGAGACAGAGACATTAGGATTTCAGGATGGAATCGTCCACGAGGCAGACCACCAATCACTTGGCTTCACCAAATCCATGGGGACTGTGGATTACCGGCGTCCGAAGCCTTCCAATGTGCACATAATAGACAGTTATGGCGTACAATCGCAACGGCCGAAAAGCTATGCGCTTAAATAATAATAAGTTCAAGAAAGTGATTATTAATTGCAGTCAAATGGTTGACGTAAAATATAGCACAATTTAATTTTGTTCGGACTGGTCATTATAAGCAATGGTCGACTTGGCAATATATGAAGTTCAGAGAAGATCTCATTTAAAATAAATAAATAAAGCAACAACCAGGGTCCGTCTTTTCGGCGCTTCTTTGCTGACGGGAGACGTGGCCGTGTATGAGACTCCTGGTTTTCGAAATGCCATGCTGTCGACGGCTCATAAGGGCATGGCGCCACTAATGAAGAGCTAGAGAACAGAATCGGGATCGATAGTGATGCCATCACTGTAATTATGGAGTCATGGTGATGAGACTACAGTTGTTTGGCAATATAGAAGACAACAAATTCTGAACACTGCAGTGAAGGGATCAATGGAATGAACATGCCCTCAGGAAAGGCTCAGAAGACGATGTACTGACGACAATAAGTAGTGGACACGAATAAATCTTTTGGAGGCTATTTATTCTGCCCAAGACCGTGAAAGCTGGAAAGGGATCGTCGGGAAAGTTACTTTTCCTGGGGAGACTTGGAGTTGCGCATTAAATACCTTTATGCAATTTAGATTTAAATTCAGTCAGTGAGAATAAGAATTGAAGGAGACATGATAGAACCAGGAAAGATTGGGGAAGGGTAAAACAGCGCTGAAAATGCGACAGTGGAAAGCCTTTGTATGGCCAATAGCAACATATTGCTGCGAGAGCTGGACATTGGCAAGAAAAACGAAACTCATAGAGGCTTTCGAGATGAAAGGATTAAGAACAATACTTAGAGTTCCTTGCATAACAAGGAGGACAATGCAACGAATGACTGATGAAAAAGACAAATATAAGAAAATCCGATCGGATAACATCAAATAAAGAAAACTGCCATATTTCGGGCATATGGTAAAGTAGCAAGGGTACTGTCCTGAGGAAGAGTTTGTACAAGGTAGAATTCCAGGAAAAAGAAATTATGGAAGGCATCCCGACCTGGACGGGTCTTACAACTTAACCAAGCCAAGAGGGCAACTAACAATAAGCAGCAATGGAAAGGGATAGTCCATAGTGTAACCAACCCTCGGAGCAAGGAAGGTTAAAGAAGAAGAAGAAGAAGAAGAGAAGGAGGAGGAGAAGAAGAAGAAAAAGAAGAAGAAGAAGAAGAAGAAGAAGAAGAAGTAGCGTGCGATGCAACATTCTGTAACTTTGTAATGTGTTCACGCAGTTCGTTTGGACGAGTTACCACATTAATCAGTACGTTAATAATAATAATAATAATAATAATAATAATAATAATAATAATAATAATAATAATAATAATAACATTTGCAGCCATCTACCGGTCAATTAGGTCAGCTATCAAGTACGCAGACACAGACATTGTCTAACACTTACACAGGCAATGTCACAGACTTTTCGGCTTAAGGCTCGTCCACAAATGACGTAGCGCGCCCATTGTCGCCGCCTATATTTACGTCCATTTCTTCTTGTTATTCTACAAATAATGCAAACGATTGTAAGCTTTATCGATGAAAATAATTCAGAATTTAATCAATAATTGTGATTTATGAAGGACAATTATGAAGATGAATCAAAATTTAATGTAAGAGTTTACTATTTACAATAGAAGCAGTGAAGGTGCACATCACCAATGGAAAAGCAACGCAGGCGAACGAATTCGAGATGGAATTCATCGAACGATTTCAACGAGAGCAAACCGAAAATGCGCTAATATTTAATGACATATTAAATGCGTATGTTCGCAAAAGATTGAACGATTTCTTCATACTTCACGCAAAGCAGAATAAAGGCATTGAAATGTGGTTTTGGTGCAAAACAGAATCCTCTCTGAATCAACTGAAAAGCTTAAGTGACAACGATCTGCGAGAAATAATTCAGCAAATGTATAAGAGGTTGATTCCTGAACATAGCGCAACACTCGAACCTCAACTCATTCAAATGAACTATAGCTTGGTCAGTGACTTTGGTAAGAAAACATTTAGCCTAGATGACAGAGATGTAGCAAGTACACAATGCTTCAAGTACAAGTACAAGTACAAGTACCTGGCCTCCGAGTACAAGTACAAGTACAAGTACTTGCATTCCTAAAACTCCGAGTACAAGTACAAGTACAAGTACCTGGCCTCCGAGTACAAGTACAAGTACAAGTACCTGGCCTCCGAGTACAAGTACAAGTACAAGTACCTGGCCTCCGAGTACAAGTACAAGTACAAGTACCTGGCCTCCAAGTACTAGTACAACATTTTTGACATTGACATTTTTTCCGCTGACATTTTGTCCCCAAGACATTTTCTACATGACATTTTGTCCGTGACATTTTGTCCTCGGACAGTTTGTCCGGCCACGAATAAAATTGACAATATATTAGCATCTAAATATCATCACAGTTGCACTAAAAAATAGAGATGATAGTCTTGCATCGGTCATATTAACCCTATGCGGTCTCGCGATCAAGCCAGCTTGGTACCTGGCCTCCGAGTACAAGTACAAGTACAAGTACTTGCATTCCTAAAACTCCGAGTACAAGTACAAGTACAAGTACCTGGCCTCCGAGTACAAGTACAAGTACAAGTACTAAAAATTTGTACTCGAGTACAACTCGAGTACAAGTACAAGTACCAAGTACTACATCTCTGCTAGATGATAATTAATATGATAATATTAATGATGATGACGATAACGAATCTTTCTACATGATGAAGTTGATTATTGCTAACTGAGAGTAGAAGTGTAAAGTTGAATAATTTAATGAGTTGCTTTTCTTGCAGCTGAAAGGCGACTCTCCATCCGACATGTGGGATATCATGACTATTTTATAGGGGAGGCCGTCTTTGGAATTATTCTATATTCAAATCGTATTACGTCACTTGCAGACAAAATATACGTCGGTCTGAGCGGTAAGATCTTGGTTTACGAGAATAAAAACCCTTACCATGCTCCGAAGTTTATTTCATTCGGCGATGTAGGTGTGCCATTTTCGATTGCATCATGCAATATAAACAATTGCCTTTATATATCATTTTCTGAAAGTTATCATGTCTTCAAAGTTGAACCAGAATTTGACAACAGAGTATCTCAGTGGCCGATAGAAACCGGTTCCATGTTTATAGGGCTATCAGTAACCAAAAAGGGCGACATAATTGTTCTTGAAACCGAAACCGGAAGTCGGCATAGGTTGCGATTATTTACTCCGGAAGGAACAGTTAAGCGTACTTTTTCAATGAGATTTCGCTTCAATCAAGTACGCCTCATTCAAGAAATAATGCCAGATGTAGCGGCAGTGATTTATGAGAATCTGGTTGAATCTACATATACACGTATCGTATCAACATCTATATACATTGCGATAATGCGTCTGGATAAGGATGAACTTCCACTTCGCCATATTGAATGGCAACAGAAGATCTTTAGCCTTTCTTCTTTCCGCTATGGTGACCTGTTGATTGGAGTTCGAAATAATGACAATCATGTGCATCTGCATCACTGGTCTCTTGACTCGAGAGCATCCCGAGATCTTTTAGCGACAGATGCAAAGATTGTTTCCATTCATTTCGCTGCTGATCGGAAACAGTTATATGTACTTCTGGAAACTAGATTACATATCTATGAACTGAAATACGAGGATGAAACTTGCTGTCCATGAGCTGACTCTTTTAGATATTATTTTAAACTGGTTACTTTCTTTAGTAAAATGTCTGAGCATCATTATATCTTTATGTCAGATATTCAGATAATTCCCAAGAAACTTCCTTAATACTGTCAATTATAACGCAATGTTAATAAATACCAGCGAGACTCTAACACATCAAAGCTGTCGATCAGAATCCCTCTGATATATCGAAGTTAACGTCCGAATATCGAAAGGCATATAGGCCTATTATCGCGGTCCCTTGAGCTTCGATATAACGGCATCTACTGTAATTATTTGAATTTGGTCGACGTCCCTGTGAATCTTTGTTTATCTGGCTATAGCAATGGCTATTAATATTATTGTTCCCGCCCTAAGCTTTGCAGCCAGCAGTCGGGACCACCGAGAGGGGAGACCTGCTTCATTAGTCCCTCGAGGGGAATTACTCTGGCCGTTACAGCCATTCAAAAGCACTTCCATCATCTTAGTCTACGAGTCTTCCTGGTGCTGAAAGCTGAATCTGTAAAGTAAACACAACGTATTGAATAGTTTCGTCTTCTGTCTGTGTGTCTGTCGTCGTCAAGTGGAGGTGGAATGTGAGCCTTCATACGGGAGAGGCTATGACTGTCTACGACTGGGAATAGGCCTACTCGCAGAGCCGGATTAAGGTCCGAGTGGGCTTGGGGATGCATATTTTAAGGGGGGCTATTTTGGCAATTTTAAATGAGCCTATTTAAGGGGGCCTATTTTTAAGGTGCCCATTTTTAATTTTAAGAGGCTTATTTTAGCAATTTTAGCAAGTATTAAGGGGTCTATTTTAGCAATTTTTTAAATTTAAAAATTTTTACCAATTTTCTTTTAAAATTTTATTCTAGAATTGTAAAATTTTATTAAAATTCAAAAAATTTAAAATTAAAAGATGGCATTATTGCCCCGCATAGAAATAGTTAAATTAGTGCAAAAAACTGCTATTTACTTTTCCTATGTGAAATTTAAAATTCGTAGCTGTGTTCGAAATAAATTTGGGCTACGAATAAATTTTTACAATTACCTGATAAATCACGCAATGTTTTCTTCTCGGCTATTAAATAACTCACTCACCTTGTGATAAAAGTGAAAATCTTTTAGAAGTATTTTTCTCATAAACAAATGGTTCACATATCTTTACACACACCGCTGGTCCACTGTGACTGCTGTCTGATCAGTGGTCTGGTTATCGACATAGATCTGGTGGTGGTCTCGTGTTAGACAGAGAATATTCTAAAATTTCAGCCGTTAAAAATGAATCTGGCTTGGTCTCAAAAATTGGTTTGATGTAGAATCTTTTTGGGTTTTAAAAATTGCTTTGATGCCTCGGGACCAAGTAATTCATTTACTAATCATTGCCTCGCCCTCTGGCCAATGTGAACGACTCCGAATAAACGGCAGGTTCCTCCTTCAAATTCATTGTTCGTTATCATAGAAGTTTAAGGGGTCATCCATAAATGACGTCACGCACGTAGAGGGCGGTTCAAAAATTTGTGACGATGTGTGACGGCAGGGTTCCAGAAATGTGACGTCACATAATACTTAATATTTGTATTAATACCGCAAAATTTAACGTATTTTACACTTATAATTCATTTTTTCAAAAGAATTTGAAAACGTCTCTGAATTTTGTTTCAACTATAATAATTATAATGACTATTTTCAATCGAAACGTTAATTCTGAGATTGGAAAGACGACAAGAGGGGAGCTAACGCGTTGTGACGTCATATTTGAGGTTTGACTTTTTTGTGACGAGGGGGGTAAAAACTGCCAAAAATCGCGTGACGTCATTTATGGATGGCCCCTAACTATCAGAAGACCCGATTCATATAGCGCTTTGCTGGTCAACGTTTGGCCAATGTTTTTTTAAAATTCTAACGTCGCCTTTTACTTATACATTACGGAAAGTCTGTTTAACCGATCGGTATTATCCGGCTGTACACTGAGGCAAGTTGTGAACTCTAAAACGCAAAATACAAAAACAGATTTTATTCTTGTTATTAAAACGAAAAAAAACAGCAACATATTTACTCGAACTTCTGTACAAAAGTAAAGTTCCCCATGCCCGAATTCGAGCTTTGGCGCCGGTGCTGAGCTCCGGTCTCTAAGGCATACAGCGACGCAGGTGGCATATGCCATTAACCTAGAGTAGGTTGCCAGCCAGACGTCTAGGCCCGCGCTTTACTTCGCAGTGAACGCTGCTCAATTTGATGTTATAACCGCCCTCTAGCGAGTAAGGCTGAGTCGACCTTAGGGGCTCCTGCGGGAGTTGAACCCGCGACCTCCTGCTCCATCGTCCAATGTTGTTACCACTCTGCTATCTTCCTGCCCCAGAACTTCTGTAGTTCCACTATA
This sequence comes from Metaphire vulgaris, assembly GCA_018105865.1. Lineage (NCBI taxonomy): Eukaryota > Metazoa > Annelida > Clitellata > Crassiclitellata > Megascolecidae > Metaphire > Metaphire vulgaris. The sequence continues at coordinate 10,779,342 of CM030852.1, forward strand.
TTAATGCACTTGGCCGCTTGTAAGTAATCTAGAATCATTGTCCCTCATTTGTCAAATCAAATATGTCCGTCCAATTTTCCTGTCTCGGTTATGGCGGTTAGGCAACAGAGAACGGGTAAATTTTGAGTCTGGATCGCAATAATCATCTTTATTCGTGACAAGCACAGCATAAAAAGTAGTACACAACCAGTAGTACACAACCAAGGAAAACACAAATCAACTGAACAACTAAATAATAATAATAATAAAATAATAATAATAATAAAATAAACCTAATAATAAACAAATAAACAAATAAACAAATAAACAAACAAGAGACTCAATTGAGCGGATCCAAATTCGAAACCTTCTGGTTTAGAAGACTAGCCAAGTTATCCTGTGCGAAAACCACCATAATTATTCTGATCGTTAGAAAATCCAGTTTTCCAGGACAACTTTTGAACCCGTTTATTGTTTTCCTTCTTATTCTCTTTCTCCTCTCCTTTTACATAAAGTTTCTATTATCAGTTTTTAATATCAATGCTGGTGTTCTAAAAGCGTCATTTAGGTAATACCCTCAAATGGTAAGTTGTAGCTATCATGTTTGGAAAATTCGACTCATAATATTTCAAAACTGCCTCTTATAAAATCTATAATAGAAGTAGCCAATTTGGTGAATGGACCAATTTCAATCGATTTGAATGCGATCTCACACAGAGTTGCGATCAACTGATTTCGATCAAAACGCTCCCAGAGTAGATCGGGAGCAGGGAACTGATAGCAAGACTCGGAAACATCGGTTGAAGCGCAGCAATAGAGCGCACAAGCAGTTTTGCAAGAGTTGAGAAACAACGACGACATAGTATTCGTCGTCCAGCCCAAAAACGATCTTTTGAGATGTGTTTTTCCAATTGGCGTACTGAAATTGGGCAGAAAATAGCACGGACAAAAATCCTGTGAAACAAACTCAAGGTGACATTTCATCAGGCACTTCAACCACAAATATCGATCCGTTTGATGGAATTTTGATTCCATTTCTTCAAGACTCAATCCCAGTTGAGACGCTTTCTCAGACGTTGGCGCTAAGGCTTCAATGCAATACAATAAGCAACTCTTTAGAATAAATTTGGAATTTACACTCGAAGCCCTAAGCGCCGTCTTCAGACTGTGTTCGTAATAATGCAACGATATTTCAACCATCGCTTTTCCTATCATATAAGCTTGCCTGGCATTGTCACAACTCTGTTTAATCATGTCACTTTCGGCTTTGGCAAATGAAATCCTAGCGCAAGATTCCGAATACGGAACCCAAGGATAGAGTTTTTGAGGACGATCAAAAACCAAATTACAACCGAACTTCTTTATTTTATCGCTCACATTTGATATGGCTTCTTCCGGCCACCAGCCGTCAAGATGAATGCATGGAACAATGTCGATTGAAATGGAATTGACAGAAAACACATTTCTAGTTTTTATCATCCTTATGTTTGACTCAATCTTTATAGCATCAGAAAATAATCGGCTCGAAAATTCCAAATTCCAGTCGAAACGCCGTTGACTTTCAATATTAACCAGAGCGTTACTTAATATGGTTGTAAATTGCCAATTAAGTTTTTCAGTGCTCAGTACGCCATTCTTCCCAAAGAAACTGTTAAAACCACTTGTTTCGTCTACTTTTGTTGGCTTCCGCTTTATGCGAACAAATCCAGAGGGAAGTTCTGGAGACAGAAAAACTTCGCAAAATTCGCTGATCTTAGTAAGAACAAAACAAACATCGAATTCATCTGGTTTGTCGAGTTTTGTTCCTTCATTAGAGCTTCCAACAAACTCGGGTCTAGTTGCAAATCTCGGATCCAGTCTTTCAATCTCTTCGGCAATGACGTCCATCAAATCTCTCACGTCTTTCGTTATTTGTCCAACTAAAGGATGACGGCATGCATATTCACTGTCTTTCCATAGAAATTTAGGAGCAGTTTCAAGAACCCATTTCCTCCGCGAATTATGTGCATATGCTGTTTCTCTGGAATATTTGACGTTTATTTCAATTCTTCTATTTTTCACTTGTAAACGAAGATCCGTTTCATCGTTTCGATCTTCGAGTGCCTTAGCTATTCGATACACGTTAGTTGAAACCCGACGATAATCTCTACCTGGCGGTGTGTTGTCAATTGCAGTATTTCCGTCGTTGTCTTTAATTGACGCATCAGCTCCTTTTGATTTAAGCAATTCCCATAGCGTTGGATCAGCGTAATGCAATGGAGTTCGTCCGAAATTGTCAGTTTCATTAACTTTACAACGGAGTAAATTCAACTTGTTTATAATTGCTTTCGCCAAATACATATCGCTATCTCCATCAGGAGGGGCTAAATCTTTCGTACTCCGTCCAGAAACAATAGAAAAATATATTGCGACCAAATGCAAAGCAGTTCTTCCCAGTTGGTCTTTGCCTGAGACTATCTGTTCTTTGAATGTCTCAATTAAACTCAGCAAACTATCTTCAACAAAATCTTCTTGGCTTTGCATATAAAATGCATCGTATACGAGTCGCTGCAAAAATAACCTGCATCTAACATCCAGTTGAAAATCACTTGATGACTGGGTTTCTGTCTGCCGGAAAACATTTAAAATCGCTCCTCTCTCTGTCAAAGCATTTTTAATTGATGGCGGAATTTCTGAAATCCATCCTTCAGCTATATCCAATGGCGAAAATTTTTCAAAGCTAACGGCATTCACATCTATATCTGGTCTTCGCAACAACATTTTAACTATTTTCATTCTTTGCTTATGCCATCTTTTAAATCTCCCAGGCCCACTGTAATCGTAGCGTACACGGGGTACTTCTACATCATTTACATGGAATACAATTGTGAATATTTCTTTTCTTCTCTTCAATTCATCAGAATTTCTTGGAAAATTATCATAGTGCAGTAAAGTGTCACAGAATTTTGTAATGTATAAAGCATGATGGAGGGCAGTAAACCCAAGATGATCGGACAAATTGACTGATGCTCCTCCATCTAGGAGCAATTTAACCACATCCGGTAGATTGTCAATTATCGCTTTCATTAAGGCCGTTCGACCACTGCAATCAATAGCATCTAGAGCTAAAGCTCCTGCCACTTTCAATATTGCCTGCAAAACTGATAACTTATTGCCATGCACGAAGTCCTTCTGATGGTCAAACTTACTATGTGCCATTAGCGGTGTATTTCCTTCGTTGTCCTTTTCATTGACGTCAGCACCATAGTCAATTAGCAACGACGTCAAATTTTCCTCCTCCGCCCAATGCAGCACTGTTCTCCCATCCTTGTCTCTAGCGTTCACATTGATTTTTCCAGATTTCAAAACTATTTCAATTAAACCTAGCTTCTTATCGTCGACTTTCCCTTCATAACATATTAAACGATGAAGTAGGGCATCATTCATTTTGGTTTCCAGACTCCAAATAACGTCACTGTCCAAAAGAAGTTTTATAATTTCTTTAGAATGTTTTGTATCTTTTTCCATTGCTATAAACATGGCGTCTCTCCAGATTTCGAATTTGTGATCCTTTCCTTCATGACATGGATCCGAGGTCCACGATGTCAGGATATCTGAGGTGTTAAAAAACTCATCAAGCAAAGATTTGACAATGTCTTCGTTTTCATCTTCAACTGCTGATATTAATTTGGATCTTAGCAGATCACTATTTCCTGAATCTTGGTAGCCGTTGCAGGCATAGAGGTTACTCATTGATGCTGAGAGTATTTGATCTCTAAAATGCAAAATCAGCGAGCAAGAATGTGCTTACACAAAAACGCTTATCCGCTAATTAAGGATTATGAACTTTTGAACTTCAATTGGTAGCAAGGTCTTCAGAGCATCTTTAACATTGCGGAAGTCTCTGCAATTGATCACCAGGCTACAGCAAATAGAGATATGGTGGAGCAGTTGTATAAGTTTGAGTAATATTGATTGCTTTCATAGGTTGGATCCAAGATTCGACCATAGGTATCATATAGTATTGCATTTTAAATAATAAAATACGTATAATACGCGTTCGGTAAAAGTTCCGACCGTTAAAAATACGTTGTCTAAAATAAGTGAACTGAAATATCAAAATTTACTTCACAGACTAAAAAATTACCAACCAAATCGCTTGTGCTGTGTAAGAAGATATTGATCTCTTTCTATTGCTTCGTACTTGTCTGTCAAAATCTGCAAATTGGCAATGGACTAAGTTGTATTTATTCATAATCTCAGTACTGTACATGCATCATACAGTCGGCCTAATTGCAGTGCAAGTTCGTTTTATGTCCATATAATGCGTCTTAGAAACAGTTCTAGCTGTGTTTAGTCACTATCGTCAGAATTAAGGCCAAGGGCCCACACGGACGTACGTAGGCTTATATTTCCAAATATTAACGTTTGATGCCAACATTATTTAAGATACATGATTTTACTATACTAAGTGCGTGTCCGTGTGTTAACTATTACATTGTTCCGTTGCGGTTTTGCATGACTATCTGTCTTTCATCTCTGTTTCCACCGAATTGACGTAGTTGAGTCCGTATTGTCTATTCCACTTAAATTCCTGTATCCCTATACGGTATCACGGCAATTCGTCTACAAACTTTTCGTCTACGCAATTCGCCTAAAGGTTTTGGTCGGCCGATAAATAGAGGTTTACAAACAATGGGAAGAATATGAACATCATGGAAGAACAAAAACTTAAGCATCGATACAAAGCTGAAACTGTATAATACATTAGTAGTACCTCAAATGTTATATAGATCGGAGACCAGGGTGCTAAAAAAATCGGAAGAAAAAAGTATATTGGTTGCAGAGATGAGCTGTCTAAGAAAAATAATGGGAATAAGCAAATACCAAAAGTTGAGAAATGAAGACATCAGGCAACAGACAGGAGCCACAGAAACAATCATCGATAAAGTACGCAAAAAGAGATTAGGCCTACTTGGTTTGGACATGTTGAAAGAATGGATAACAATACACGGGCCTACAAAGCTCTACATACACACAAAGTAGACGGAAACAGAGGGCGAGGAAGACCAAGAAAAAGATGGACGGATAGCATCAAGAAAGATCTGGAAACACAGAGCATGTCAATAATTGTAGAAGGATGCAGATTGACGCAAGATCGTGAAAAGTTGAAATGTTTTGTATCTAACTATTGCCGCCATGCAGGCAGAAAATGAAGATGATAATAATAATAGGTCTACTACGATACCTGAGTTAGGGTAGGGTGGGTTAGGGTCAAGCTTATGGCAGTGTTTAATCTAGACTCCTGGACTCCGGTGGGAAACTGAAAAAGCCGGGGGGGACTGACAAAGCCGGGAAGAATTCTGCTAAAGGCCGCTGTTAGTCTGTGTAGTATTCCAAAATTTCCGGGGGGAGTTTGAAATTTCCGGGGGGAAGGGCAATCCCCCCGGAAACGGCCTAGATTAAACACTGACTTATGGTTATGGTTAGGACTAGGGTTCAATAGTCTGCCAGCATAGACGGACCATGGTAGCGTTTCTCCATGCTGGCAATATCTTTGTAAAATCTTTCACCGTGTTCAACACTGACGGGCCCGAGATTGGAATGGGGACAAATCCAAGTGAGAAAGTGGAGGTAAAACTGGCTAAAATTGTACCCCAACTGTCAAATTTTCAGTAACCTCTTAATGAAATTATGTCAAAAACTTTGAACTCCTCCCCTAAATGCTAAAAATATTTCATACGGCTGGCTTTATGTTGAAATAGAATTGTGAAAATTAATTTTTTCATTTATTAAATTTATTGTAAAAACTAAATTATTGACGTCAATTTATCTTGACTCCTCTCCTCGGTGCCGGATTTACCATTGTGCCAAGATGTGCCCTGACACAGGGCCCCGTTGCCGAGGGCCTCATCTTCATTTTGATCATTAAATTATTTTGTGTAAACATTAAACTTCTCTATCAAACAACGTTGTAAAATTAATTATTGATCACGTAGCACGTCATATTTTAACTACCGGTACTTCTACATCTCCTGAGTAAGTGTGCCTGACTGCCTGCATAGACCCACCGGGCCTACCTCATTCATGGCCAAAATAACGGGCCTCGTAAGCTAACTGGCACAGTGCCTCAATTGTACAAAATCCGGCACTGCTTCTCCCCCTATCAACAAGTGTCAAACTTTTTCAAACACCCCCCGGCCGCTATTTTATAGATGTAATTGACGGACAGTAGCGGAGCTAGGTTGTCCGGCGCCCGAGGACAAAACAATATGATGGCGCCCCCTCAACTTGACGAAAATCCTAAGAAGCAAAAAAAGGCGCAGCTCTGAACATTTTTTGGCGCCCCTTCATTCTTCATTCAATTTGGCGAATACCCTGGTAAGCAAAAAAGGTCATCACTGAGCACCCGTAGCGCAACGCGCTACCTTAAACCCAGTGGCGTAACGTGGGGGGAAGGGCACTTTGTTGACAGCCCCCCGGGCCCCGGGCGAGAGGGGGCCCCGAAGAGGGGTCTAAGCTAGGGTTAGGTTAACCCTAACTTAACCTTAAAAATGATGTGTGCTGACGACCTTTTTTTTGCTCGTCAGGATGAAAAAGGAGGCGATAAGGTTTTTTTTTGTTTTGCTCGTCAGCTCGAAACTCTGGGGCCCCCATGGCAAAGATGCCCCCCGGGCCCCCAAAAGTCACGCTACGCCACTGCTTAGACCAATTTTGAACGCCCCCATCTCGGCGCCCGGGGACATCTGTACCCCCTTGCTCCTCTCCTAGATCAGCCTCTGTTAACGGAAAGCGCCTTACAACGTTACATTATAATACGAGCAAGTGAACAGGGGTAATAAATCAGTCACAAGATCACTGCAGCGGCCAGCGGTTTAATATAATAATATATAATATAACAAGGTTTAAAGTGGTTCAGTAGGGACTTCCCTGTGTGAGAACCACTGTTGTTCCCGTCCAATCTAATATCCTAAACTACTGAGGTTTATTTTGAACTCGTCTACAGTTGTAGCCGTTACTTCCAGTTCATTCCATCTGTCCACCACTCTTGCACTAAAAAATGCTGTGTATGTCTGCCAACCCGTTTCTTGAACAGTTTCATACTGTGTCCTCTGGTTCGATCAAACTGCTTCATTGTAAAAAAATCTCTTGGCATTTCCACTTTGTTAGTATTTTGTATTTCTCGATCAAATCCTCTTCCTCTCTTTTTTCCATGGTTGTCAATCCACAGTGATTTAGCCTTTCCTCATAAGTTAGTTTATGATATCTCTTGATCATCTTTGTTGCTCTGTGTTGCACTCTTTCTAAGGTCTCTATGTCTTTCTTCAGGAATGAACACCATGCTTGAACACAATACTCTAAATGTGGACGTACCAATGTCTTGTAAAGTCTTATTATTACATCCTTCTCTCTGCTCACTATCGTTCTTTTGATCATACCTAGAATTTTGTTGGCCTTCTTAGCTGCCTCTGCACATTGCCTAGATGACTTTAAGCTGTTATGCATGATGATACCTAGATTTTACTTCTCGTTTGTAACTTTTAGTCCCTTCCCACATAACTTAAATTCATGATCTGTTCCCTTCTGTCCAATGTGCATCACCAAGCATTTATCTGTATTGAAGAACATTTGCCAATCTGCGACCACTGGGATAGTCTATTAAGGTCTTGTTGTAAATTTTTGCTTCTGCTTCACTATCACTCTGTCCACACTGTTTTGTGTCATCAGCGAATTTTGAAATTTTTGACATTATATCATCATCGATGTCGTTGATGTATATTAAAAACAATAGAGGTCCCAACACTGAACCTTGTGGCGCCCCACTTATGACCTCAGCCCAATCTGAATACTTGCCTCTTATACCTACCTTCTATCTTCTGCTCTGAAGCCAATTTTTTATCCATCCAAGAACTTTTCCTCTAATTCCACTGGCCTGAAGCTTGACTGCTAGTCTTGAATGAGGTACTTTATCGAATGCTTTTGCAAAGTCCATGTATATTACATCAATTGCTTTTCCCTCGTCTAGCTTGTCATGAATCTCCTCTAAAAAGTCTAGTATATTTGTTAAGCAAGATCTTCCTTAAATAAACCCATGCTGGCTATCCTTTAAAATCTTGTGTCTCATAAGATGGTCCAATATATTTGATTTTATTATTTTTTCCAGAACTTTACATATTATACATGTCAGACTCACTGGCCTATAATTTCCTGGCTCTCCACGGTTACCCTTTTTGAATATAGGAGCGACTACTGCATCCCTCTAGTCCCTAGGGACTATTCCCAATTTAAGTGACATATTGAATATTGTGGCTATTACCTCACTAACCTCATGTCTTACCTCATACAGAAATTTTGAATGTATATTGTCTATTCCAGGGCTTTTGTCAGTTTTCATTTGACTCAGAATTTCCAGGACACACTCTTTATTGCAATTTATGTCTGATAATGCTTCCTCCTCTTTTCCACAAAATAAATTAATGGGATTTGGTATGTTGGTTGTATTTTCCTTTGTGAACACTGATCCGAAGTAATCGTTCAGAATTGTTTCTGTTTCCATGTCATCCGTCACTGTTTTTAAGGAGACATAGTTAATCGTTTGCCTCAATTATTTTGCGCCCCTCCAAGTTTCACGCCCGGGGCCGCCGCCCTCTGTCCCCTGCTACGAAACTGCTGCTACTCTCCATAACTGACATCTTTGTGCCCATAATCCGCGCTAATTAAACATAACGATTTTTACCTGCTATTAGATTATTTCACATGGTAATTCCACTACTAAATCTCCCCGAAGAAAATCCGGTACTTGTACAGAAGTTGACCGAATTTATATAGGCTAACATTTATTTATGAGGGGGAATACCAACTGAGGGGCGGGAAGATAGATGAGTGGTAATATCACTGGGCAGGCACGCCGATGGAACGGGTTCAATCCCGTAGGAGCCCCTAAGGTCGACTCAGCCTTAATCGCTCGAGGGCGGTAGTAACATCAAATGAGTAGCAATGGCAACATTGCGAAAGTAACCATAGGTTCGGCGGAAGAGACTGGCCACCGTCCGCCGATGTATGGCTTAGCCACCTATGGGCTGTTGGCTACAAAATACGAGGATCAGCACCGGACCCTACGGGCATTGAGCCTACGGGTGAAACCTTTACTTTACTTTTAATACCAACTGAAAATCCAGCCTGACAAATAATTGTCCGATAAAATTTCGGTTCGCCGCTTCTCTCCAGTAATTATTCATAAAATTTTGAACGAATAAACCTGACGACTGACTATGTTCCCCGCTAGCAAATCATCTGAAATTCATGACAGACAATTCATGCGATTAAACAATAATTAGCATTTTAATCGCAGAAAATTACTAATCTGACGCCAATCGCGATTTCAAGTGCACTTCGAGTAGATATTTTTCATTTGTAATTAAATCTCGCCTAAAACTAAATAAGGCTGCAGTCTCGGTCGTCAATTCCTACTCCCGCTCCCGGCGTTTGCAGTTTTATCATATTAAATTCGAAAATTAAGTTTAATCCGCATGAAACGTACCCAGTCGTTGTTGAAAGTTTTCAAACGCTGCCAATTTCAACGAATCAACGATCGAACGACTCTTTGTGTCAAAAGGGGCGGAGCGTAGCTGTGGGACGCAAGATCGTGGAGGTATTATCCCCAGAAGACGGCATTAAATCATTTGGCTGAAGCCGACTAACGGAGAAATTTCACTGGTCAACAAATTTTATGAAAGTTTTTGTTTCCTCTACAAATTTTGGTGAAACTAATAGATTTTGACTTGCTGAACACAAATATGTAATTAGAATTTCTGTATCACGTAAGGTTTTTAAGAAATCGACAATTTAGCATTTAGTATTGTAACGTCTTCTGCAACATAATCCTACAGAAGCATCTAGGCAATAATGACAAGACATGAGAAAATTAGAAATGTCTTGCTGTAGATTTTCGTTTGTAGTCACTGTCCTGTGCTTCACGTATCAGTGACCAACAAGTAGTCTCCGAGCATAGACGTATTAGACCGACTCCACTTTCCCTGGTAGCGTTTCTCGATGCTGGCAATGTCTTTGTGAAATCTTTCACAATGTTTCATCACTGACGGCGCCGAGATTGTCCGGGAAGAAGTCCAAGTGAGAATGAAGGAAGTGTATCTTCAGTGACATGTTACATTTCATTGCCTTGTAAGCTTGTAGCAGATTTCCAACTTGTTCAACATAGTTTGGCGCCTTGTAGTTGCCCAGAAAGTTAGCAACAACATCCCTGAAGGCTGTCCAGGCAACATGCTCGGCACCCTGCAGAAGGCCCTCAAAGTGACTGTCCTTGACTAGAAGATGTTGTTCCTGGCGAAATCGTTGTTTACACAAGAGGGGAACTCTAAAGCTGCACGGTATTCTGAAGCAAAGGTCGATGTCCGAATCAGAGACGTCATTTCACTGTTTTTCAGGGGGCAAAACGCTTTCGACCTGACAAGTTTGCGAAAAATTTGACGACTTTTTTGCTTGTCAGTCATTTTTTGACTCGGCATCAAGCGCTCCTTTAGGGGCTGCTGACCTTTTTTGCTCTCCATTGTATTTTTACCTGCATTTAGCATTTAGCCAGCCAATTGGTATGTAAAAACTGAATAACACAAACACAAACATTGACGAAATTTTTTTTTCCATAAAAATCAGGGGGGCAAATGCCTCTCTGCCTCCTCCAAATAACGTCCCTGGTCCGAATCCATCGACGATCTTGAGAATTGGTAGCAAAAGATAACAAAAGGGAATGCAGGTTCCCGAAGGCAGGTTACCTTTGAAATATTAGAATCAGGGGCGTCTATCCCCCCTTTTTTCATTGGAGCAAGTTCCCCCCCAAACCTGACATAGGCGTTCTGGGACCGCGGAGGCGGGGGGCGCGAAGCGCCCCCGCAGGCGCCGAAGGCGCTCGTGGTGATTGTGGGAGGGGCGGCTTAAGGCCCTCCCGCCACGGGGGTCCGATGGTATAACCCCCGGAAAAATTTTGAAGTTGCAGATGCTCGTAGGTGAGTTTTAGTGGAGTTTTGGCACACAATTCACAATTGAGCACCTGATACATCATGATTTTTATCTTAGACCATGTAATTTTTTTGCTTATTTTCTTAATATCAGTCCATGATGATGGGATGATGGTGGAAAAAAGTGTTGACGAAACATATTACAACTTGCAATTATGTGAGATTTTCGCCAACAAACAGAGAAAAAGTACAATACATGCTAATGGCCTAATGCTATTTAGGCTACTTCTGTCTGAGCTGTCTCTGTCCACTACGCACCACAAGTAGGCTATTTGGAGTCACTGCAATGTTCAACGACTAAGAGCGGTGCGAAGCTTGTTTGAGCATAACGCAAAGTTATCAATAATGTCTTGAACCGACAGGCTGTCAACAATATCACGTTCACTGGCAAGGATTGTCAACGCTGAGAACCAATCATCAGACATTGTGCTGCGCAGTCGATTTTTAATGATCTTTACTCTGCTCATAATGCGTTCTGCACTGCAGCTTGTAACAGCAACTGTGGCCAGAATCTTCACCAAGTATTGCAGTTCTGTGAACGATGATAACTCCAGCAACGCTCTTAAAGGTTTCAAGAATGTGTGGTCTTCCCATCGTTTGGTGCAGTGCTCCGTCATTCTCGTTTCAGATTCGCCAACACTCACCTCTGGCGCTGGCGCTGAACCATCTGCTGCTTTAACATTCCTGTCACATGCCGTGGAAACAACAGATACATCAATGAGATGTGACAACGACTTGTAAACAGGTGCAAAGGCATTTAATTCGGCTGCTACTGCACTGGAATCCACATGATAGAACTTGCATAGATGCTGAATGTCAGTTGCGGTAACCTCGGGCGATGACAACAGATTTGCTGGTGTAAAAAACTTCATTTCTCGAAGAAAGTCAACATTCTCGCTGCTGAAACGATCATTCAGTTGCTGTAAGATAACATCGAGACTGCGAATGATGACTTCCGTTTTATAAGCTTGTTCTCGGTCAGCTATGCTTTCATCATCAGCCTGTTCACCAACCATTCGTTTCTTTTTTCTAATTCGTCTGCTTCGCAGCTGTGGGTAAATTTGATGTTCATTGCAAAAGTCTGTTACTTCCTGTTTAATGGTTAAGTAGAATTGATCAACATCGCGTCGAAGAGTTGTCAGAGTCTGAATACAGTCACCTATCAGAGTCACGACGATTGACAAATCTGCAGCAGTCTAGACACAGGCCCAGTTACACGAAAAACATGCTGCAGAAACATAACTGACATAATGCATCGGGCATCCTGCAATTTGCATAGCAAGCCAGTGGAAGTAGTTGTTGTTGCTGTATCTTGGCTTGTGGATGCCAACTTTTCAAGTGCCCCAATAATAAAAGCAAAGCAGTCAATTAAAGTGTTCACTCCATCTTCAGCTGATCTCCATGATCTTGTTGTGTCTGAAACACGTTTAAGTGTGTGAGCATAACTTGCAATTGACTGCATCTCAACGAGCACAGAATGTCTTTTGTGGCCTGTGAAAAATACGTACAACTCTTGCAATACGCCCAAGGCATTACATATATCAGGACAACATTTCAAAACAGCTTCTACAACCAAGTTAAGCCGATGTGCGCTACACCATACATACATGGCTTTTGGTGCTTTTTCAAGAACTAAAGTTTTCAGTCCAGTATATTTACCTCTGCCATTCCCCGCTCCATCATAGCTTTGGCCTATTAACCATTGTAGCGACACATGCTTTTCTTGCAGGATACAGAGAATTCTTTCAGACAGCACTTGACCCGACGTATCCCCTGTTGTGAACATGTCTATCAGTCTTTCTACTGGCATCACTCCTGCAGGTGTATCTTCAAGGTATCGCAGTATAATGCATTGTGCTTCTAGCTTTGATTCATCCTGCGTACCGTCACTAATGAGAGAACACAGACCACTTTTCCTCACATTGGCAACAATTCTGTTTACTACCGTGTCTCTCATTGTAATCAGTAAACGTCGAATATTCAGAGGACTCAGCAAGTTAATCTCTGGTTTCTTGGAGTATTCGCGTGACTGTAAACCAGATAGGGTCTCTAGGTATGCTGCGGCAGACGCATCAAACTCTGCAAATTCGCGAAACAGGTGCAGAAACTTACCATCGTGTGACTCGTGACCACGAATGGCGCTCATTTCAGAAGCCAGATACTTCAAACATTTGATAGACACATACACAACACGTCTGTTTCTGTCGACAAGCAAGTGAGTTAGATGCGCAAATTTGTCATCTAAACGGCTCTGCTTCATGATCCAAGTCACTCGTGCTATTTCTGTATTATTGTAAAATTGGCATTGCTACTGTATGCTACACACGCTGTTTACTGTAAATGACGATGACGTCATATGATGACTATGAGTCTATGACGACGTCATATCTTATCATACATCAACTTCAACGTCATAGAGATGATAATTTGTAATCGGCAGATTATGAACCACAACGGCGTAATTTTCCCTCGAAAGTTCTTTCAAAAAAATTTCCCTTTCCCCATAAATGAAAAAATTCCTTCCCCCCCTTTTTTTTCGTTGGAGCATTTGCTCCAAGGCTTACATGGTGTAGACGCCCCTGATTAGAATAGACCTGTAGAACAGACAAATAATCATAATTAGTCTAGCTAAGCTATCAGAACAACTTATTATAACTTTCTATATTGTTTAATAAACAAATTTAAAATTTAATAGGCTAATAGTGATTCGAAATGTTAATTAATAGGCCTACCAAATAATTTTGAATACAGTCATTTATTCATAATTATACAGTCATTTATTCATAATTGTAAATTAAATGCGAATGGTGGTTGCTTTTAGTGTATTTTCAATTGGCTAAGATGAGATCGACAATGATAAGAAACAACCACAAATTTCTTAAAGGAGTCATCCACCCTGACAAAATAATATTCCTAATGGAGTCTTGTGACTGTCTCACAGAGGACCAGGTAACATTTCTAACGCACCTAAGAAATTATACAAGGACAACTGATGATATACGGAGGACAACTGTAAACGAGTTTAAAATAAACCTCAGTAGTCTAGGATATTAGATTGGACGGGAACACCAGTGGTTCTCACACAGGGCAGCCCCTACTGAACCACTTTAAACCTTGTTATATTATATTATATTATTATATTAAGCTCCACGAACTTCTCATTATGTTGCAAAACTTCTCTCCTCAGAAATACTTCAGAATGTTAGTTTGAATATTTCTTGCAAATCAAACGTCAGTTGCTTTGGTTCTTGAAAGAGGAGGAGGTTTGCACATCATCAATATCATACATTATCATCTTTATCGTCATCTTTATCTTCATCGTCGTCGTCTTCATAATCATTAACCACCGTTATCATGTAATAAAAGCTTTTATCATTAAAATACTATTGTTTGGTAGGCTAAACAATACTATTGTTTGGTCGCTGAATTCAATATGCATGTGAGATGTGAACTAAAGCGCAAAGGCACATTATCATGTCCGCATTCAACTCTTAATAATTAATTTGTTGATTAAACTACAATTGCACTAGGGCCCATCCAAATAGTACGTCCGCAGAAAAAAACTCATTTTCACACCCATCCCCCTGCTGCACACCGTACATTTTTGGGACTCCCTCCCTATGCGTACGTATAAATTAGCTAACCCGCGGTCTTGGTGAAAAATTAATTTTTAATTAATTTTTAGCCATGGGGGCCTAGTCACGAAGCATTTGTTTTACTATTAAATTATTATTTTGTAATATCGTGTTTTCTAAAGTTTATACTGTATGTAATAAAGAAATATGATGGAACATTCAAATGTTATTGTCTTGAAAACTGATAATAATTATTATACGTGACCGTGAGAACTGAGAAAGTAATGTTTGTGTGAATATATCAGTCTTCTACCTGAGCGGTCGGTTAATTGTAACGTAGGCTATTTATTAATTTTTAGGTAGGCCTACGCTTTCAGTCGAGACCCCTCCCACTCCCGGAACGCATCCGTACGCAAAATCTCCCAAAACTCTACCCACCTCCTCATCAGTGCGTACGTACTATATGGATGGAACTCTAGCAGAGTCGTTGTGTTCATCTATTGTAGTCAGTAACATTTGGTCAACTCAGATCCCAGGAACAGGGTTAGAGGTATGCGAATTTTAAAAATTTAGAGTGCTCAAAAATTGGGAGTTCTACCATCCCAATTTCGCCATTATCGCCGCCTATTTCGGGTTATTGCCTCCTGTTATTTTAGAAAAATAGCAGACGATTTTGAACATTATGGATACAAATATTTTAGCATTTAATCAATAATTGTGATGTAGGCTATGAAAGGGATTTACATAAATATTAAATCAAATTCCAATGTAAGAGATTGACTACTGTTTACAACAGAAGCAATGAAAGTGCACATCATCAATGGAAAAACAACGAGGACGAAAAAATTTGAAATGGAATTGATCGAAATACGCTAATATTTAATGACTTGTTAAACGCGTCTGTTGAAAGATCGACTGGTAACTGCGTCCTTCACGCAGAACAGAATAAAGGCATTGAACTCTGATTTTGGTGCAAAACGAAATCCTCTTTGAATCAACTGAAAAGCATGAGAAACGACTGTCTGCGAGAAATAATTCAGCGAATTTATTCAGCGATTGATTCCGGAACATAAGATAACACTCAAACCTCAACTCATTCAAATGAACTATAGCTTATTCAGTGACTTGGGAAAGTATGACTTTACACTATAATGACGATAAAATTAATGATGACGACGACGATGATGAATCTTTCTCATGATGGAGTCTTGTAGGCCTATTGCTATGTGAGGGTAGAAGTGGATTAATGGACGTTGTTTTCTTACAGCTAATAGGCAGCAGACATGGGTCAATTACAATTGTAATTGTAATTCAATTGTAATTAATTACATTTTGCCAATGTAATTGTAATTGTAATTGATATGTAGAAAGTTCAATTACATGTAATTGTAATTGTAATTGTCATTTGTGTAATTGTAATTGTAATTGAGCTATTGTAATTGATTTACCCAATTACAGGAATGTGAGTTTTATAAGTTCTAATAGCGTATTAGCATGTATGGGACTATGAGCCGAAGTCTTGTCAGTCTATGAATGTATGGCAGTGAATACATTGGATGGTTAGTGAATTGTCAAAGCACAACGGTTATTGGTAAATGGACTCACTGCTCTGGTCAGTTGCCATGCAAAAATTTACTTATTTACTTTTACTGCCTTTCAAATTGGAAGGGAACCAGCTTATCATTTGTCTACTTCCTGTGTTCTGCGGCTGCGCTTTTTGTGAATGAAAGTTTAATGCCAGTAAAGATGAGCGTAAATCAAGCAGGAGTATTATGGAATTATTTTGAAAAGTCTGATGACTTTAATAATGCTGTTTCCAATGCAAATGTTAAAGTGAAGTGCCGGTTTTGTGGTGAATTAGTGTCATGCTCGAAAAAGGTTACTTCGAATTTGTTGACTCATTTGCAGGTTTGTGAAACTTTGTTACGGTTTTTTTAAATAGGCCGTAGCATATGACTTTGTTGAACTAATTTATGTTAATTATTTTAGACACTTAAGTTTATTAAAAGAAGCAGAAAGAGTAATGAAAAGTAATTGTAATTGTAATTGTAATTGACACGTTTGTAATTGTAATTGTAATTGATCCCAATGCAATTGGCTGTAATTGTAATTGTAATTGTAATTGACAAAAATCCGTATAATTGTAATGTAATTGTAATTGCTTAAAACGTAATTGACCCATGTCTGATAGGCAGAGGCGTAGCGAGGGTATCCGGGGGCAAAGCGTAGCGCTGCCCCCCCCCAACACTGCCGACGAGCAAAAAATGTCATCACATCGTTCTCTCGGCGCCCCTCCCCTCAACCTCAACCTCAATCAAACCTCTCTCCTTATACTACTGACGGGCAAAAAACAAAAAAGGCCGCCACACTTCTTTATTCATATTTATTATGTATTTGACTGTTTAAGTTACCCTAAAAACCAGGTTTTGGCCAGAGACGTTATTTCACTGTTTTTTTGGGGGGGGGCAAAACACTTTCGACCTGACAAGTTACAAGTTTGCGAAAAAGCTGACGACCTTTTTTGTTTTTTTTTTGCTTGTCAGCCAATTTTCACGGTTAGTTAAAGTAGTTACTTCAAATTACTCGACATCATCAAGCACTCCTTTGCAGTGTTAGGAAAGATCACTTGTAAAATGATCTTGATCAAAGATCAAGATCACTAGAGAGAAATTGATCTAAGATCAAGATCAAAGATCACTAGAGTATAAATGATCTAAGATCAAGATCACTTTAAAAGTGATCTAAGATCAAAGATCATACAAATATAGTTATTATATCATGTATGATGTGTCACGTATGATAATGATACAAAATGTCCACTGTACGATGCATGTAAACTTTTGTAATACTAAGTTACTAACACAACTGAAAACAGTTCATGACAATTTTAGCAACTAACTAGTTGTCAGTTCATAGTCAGTGTTGAACACGGCAGTTCATTTTCAGCATGAGCAGATGCTCAAACGTTGCGTCAGACAACCTGTTTCTTCGTGGTGTAGCTATCAAACCTCCAATACTAAAAAGTCTTTCGACAGGCGCAGAAGATGGCAGGGTTGTGTTATATTTCACAAATGCTGCCTTGACATGTGGGTATGCCAACAAGCTAAAAAGTTCCTTATTTGGGTTATTCAGGTAGTGCATGACCTCTATATATCTTGACTGCATTTTCACGACCAGTTGCAACTGAGCAAGCCTCTCCCTCTGAGTCCCAGTGGCAGTGCCAGTACTAATGTAAGGGCCATACCCATAATCCTCATCATCTGCACCGGCTGCACTAACATGATCATTAAGGTCCGAATGCTTACTCAATACAAATAGAAGTTCGTTGATTGATTGACTTAGTTGGGAGAATACGTATAATTTGATCTTTGATCTTCTGTTGATAATAAAGATCAAAATCACCGAAAAAGTGATTTAAAGTCAGAGTCGAAGATCACTAGTAAAAAGTGATCTAGATCAAAGATCATGAATTGTGATCTTAAATCGTGATCTTTGATCTTTTGATCTAAGATCACTCCTAACACTGCTCCTTTGGGGCGTGTAAAATCTAAATAACACAAACATTGGCAAAAAAAATTTTCCCCTCAAAATCAGAGGGCCCCCCTGCCCCCCCAAATGACGTCTCTGGTTTTGGCGCTCCCTCACCTCGGCGCCCGAGGGCATATGCCTCTGCTAATAGACGACTCCATCTATCCGCAGCGGCGGCTCTAGGATTTAGCAAGTGGGGGGCCGTTGGGGTGGCAACTTCTAATCGTGGGGGCCAACCATTTGTTTAATGTATGTAGCATTAGGTATAGGGTCCCAACTGGGGGGGGGCACTGGGGGCCAGGCACTCAATAGGGGGCACGGGCCCCTCTGACCCCCCGGTGGAACCGCCACTGTCTATCCGACATGTGGCAGATCATGGCAATTAGATTCGGGAGGACGCTTATTGGAGAACTTCAATATTCAATATCACACATAGGCCTACTAGCCAGCATCTTCATTATCACACTAAGATTGCTCCATTGTAAATTGTAATTTGACAAATGAGAATTTGATCTATGATTGTTCTATACTGTTCAACATATTAAAGACTATATGAGTCATCACAATCACAGAATCACAACATTACAGAGTGTAATTAAAGTGAAACGTCAAATTACATTACGTCCTCTTCTGTTTAAGAATTACAACTTCTGATTCATTTCTTACTCCCTCAACCACAACTAAAAGCAATTTCGAGTTCAACACATAATGTATACACAAGGGTTTCTTAATTGAGTCCTTTTCAAGAATATCTTCCAACATTAGACGCGAGTTATAGGCCAGAATTCCACATTTGGAACGACCAGTTGCAAAAATCTCGTCTCTTTCATTCAACGTGAAGTGTTCTGGATAACCTTTAAGAGCGTCACTTCCGATCAATCTCGACAAAGATTGGTTTGTAGATGCAACGACTCCCTGAACTGCTTGCAAACGTATATCGAATATGCTTAGAACATCGCCACTGGAATTCACCTCACAGAGTCCACCCGAGGGACTGGCTTCTTCTTCTTTGTAACTAACAATGAAGGTGTTCGCTAGGGTGCCTACAGCATGGCATGGAAACTTGATGTTCAAAGGCAGTGATATTTCATTCACTTGTATGAAATCTTGATCATAGATATTCAAAGTAGAAGGCTGGCCACGAGATGCCTTAAGAATATTACAGCCCTGTAGCACTGACATTGTGTACGGTGCCACAATTGGCCATGACTGGACTTGGTCATGGACCATAGAAATTTTCCAAATACAGGAATTTCCGCCATCAGATACAAAGACAAATTCATCAATGGATACTATATCTATGGGATTCTTGATGTATGGCACTGGAGTCTCAGTTTTGATGATGCTTAGGTCGTCAACTGCGAACACAAGCATGGCTGGAGGATTTCTCGACAGCGCATAGATATTGCTTTCGCGACTTGTTACAGCACAGACGGAATGCTGACCCACGGCCAGCTTTGCCACTGGTGTAAAGTCACTCGGTCTTAACACTGTAAATAATAAATTAAAAGTTATAGGCAAAAAAATTATAATGCACTAAAGCATTTATGAAAATATGTGACTAATTACATGCAATGTTAGTTCAAATAACTTTGAATGTCACCGAAATAAAGAAATAAAATATCTATTTTGCAAAAGGGCAGTGGCGGCTCCAGGATTTGGCAAGTGGGGGGGCCGTTGGGGTGGCAACTTCTAATCATGGGGGCCAACCATTTGTTGTTAGGTATGTAGTATTAAGTATTAAGTATAGGGTCTCAACAAGGGGTCTACTGGGTGGGGCAGGCACTCAATATGGGGGGCACGGGCCCTCCTGTGGAGTCGCCACTGCAAAAGGGTTACGTTTTGTGACAAAAGATCATTAGAAAATGCTTTTTGCAAGCATTTCTTTGATATTCTGCATATAAACTGCATTCAAACAAAATTGGAATGGTGCTTTAAGTATAAAATAAATCATATTGCCAATTTAACATCTTGCCAAAGTCTGCCTTGCTGCTTCCCCACTCCCACTCTCGAGTGATCTCTGGAATTGACTTTGCCCGGCTGACTACTAGACTTCGGCTATAGCTATTTCAATGGCAGATTTAAGCACCTAGAAATATGCATCTACTGCTGTATACCTGCTTTCAAAGAGCTATAGAAATTTGCGAGATTTTACTTACTCGCAAACACATTCAGATACAGTAATACCAATAATAGAGTTAAAAGCAAAAGATTTTTAAATGTCAATTTTATTAGCCTGCGATTTTACTGTAAAATGAATTTTTCGCTTACTTACCAACATCTCTGTCAGGTTCATCTAGGTCGATGTTCATAATTGGTGGAATTTGGTCTTTGATATCCAAAAGTGCAAAAAAATCGCAGAAAAATTTGCTCAGCTCTTCGTCTGATGATTCGTTCATTTCGTTGAATTTCTGAAGAGCAAATTCTGACCGACACCAAAGCCATAGAGACAGACACCTCGAGTTCCTTGCTTCGATGATCTCAACACCGGCCCTTGCAAGAAGACTTACAACCTGCACCACCTCCACTGAAAACGGACTGGTCTTTGATAAAAGACTATGTATTCTGTCGTACAATTTCTGCTGAATGTCTGCAGAATTTGGCTGTTTTCCAAATGTAAAGGAAACCTTCATAACAGCTGAAATATTAAAGTAATCCAAATGTGAAAAAGTGATTTTCAGCAGGAACAAAGATCCTTTATTAACCCGGATGACTAATTCTTATACCTAGATTGCACAGCAAGACCATAATTGGTGAAGCATGGCAGTGTTGCGCGGTAACGAAGTAAAAGTAACGCGTTACATTACTTAAGTACAATTCTGAGTACTTCGTACTGTAACGAAGTACACAACTTACCCAGTACTTTTTACTTGTAACGAAGTAAGTTTTTATTCAAATATTAGTACTTTTACTTCGTTACATTATGTCTTTCACGTTTCGTTACAAGTAAAATTTCTCATCGCCAAATTTCGATACATTTACTGGAGTATCTGTTTAATTCTTCACAACTTCCCGTGTTTAGCCGTACAGGGTTGACAATGACCAACAAACGTACACGCATGACTGACAGATTGTTTGAAAACTTGACCTTTCTTAGACCTACATGCAATCACAGAGCCGCAGTTAGAGCAGTCGGCGCCCGTGGCAAGGTATAAATTCTGCGCCCCTAAATTCCGGTGATGGCCTTTTTTTGCTTACCCGAGTTTTCACGGCAACGTACAACATACAAATTTTTAACCTGTTACAGTCTGAAAACCGGCGATGACCTTTTTTACTTATCAACATTATTTTCACGCCGGAGGAAAGTGGTATGAAAAATTAAGGACTTAGTGTGCAAATTGCGCCTTCGAGGACGGCGCCCGGGACAGCTTGACCCTGCCCCCTAGCTACGGCTTTGTGAAACCAGCATTTGTGCTAATGCAGTTAATGGTGTAAATGTGTACGTGTTGACTGCTGAAGCTTCTGCATGTTGCTTAAAAGTAGTAATGAAAATGTGATTTAGCATGATAATGTGGAGTTGTTGATGATTCCGTCTGTCACGGTACTTTTTACTTTTTACTTAAAAAGTAACTTTTTGAGGAGTACTTTTTTACTTTTACTTGAGTAACTATTTTTATAGGTACTTTTTACTTTTACTTAAGTAAAAAAATGACATAATACTTGTACTTTTACTTGAGTACTCAAACGCAGTACTTCATACAACACTGAAGCATGGTTGTTATCACACAGGGCAGATCCTAATGAACCACTCTAAAACTTATTATTATTATAGTCTATCTTTTGTTATAATAATCATTGACAAATAAACAACAAAATTTACATGTTAACCTCAAAGTTAGAATTTCTGCTAACTTTTATCTATGTAAAACAACTCTTCAGTGTCTATCTACATCAGAATTGAGAAATGTTTGAAGTTAGGATTGAACATCAAAACAAGATTAACACATAAATACACGCATTGGCTTTTACGAGCAACTTGCAAAACGTCAAGCAAATACTCAGAGCTCAAGTGCAATAGACTGAAGTTTAAAAGACTAACAACATTGAACCACCAAAATTCCTCCTAAACAAAAAAAATAAATAAGGACAATCAAAATTTGATTTTTGGGTGGTTGGGGTTAGGGGGTGTGACGACCTATCCCAGTGCCGCCAGTGTGTAGGCCCTGCATTAATCCCATCAAAAAACTTCATTTTCAAGATTATAGTGCAAAATTAAACAATAAAATCCAGTTATTATTATTCTAAATAATTGGTACCTGAATCATTATATTATGGAAGGGGAATAGAGGAACAAACCTACTAGAAGACAAGAGGGCCAAGAATGAGATTACACAGCAAGACCAAAATTTGAATGAATAGCCGGGTGGAAGATATGATAGTGGTCCTGACACACAGGGCAGATCCTGATGAAAGACTCTAAACTTTGTTATATTTATTATTTAGATAATCAAATATTCAACATTAATCAAACAGAAACAGTGCATCCTACCGCCGCCTCTGTCTGCAACTTCTGCCACACGATATTGTTCCTTTTCACGCAGAATGTCAACAAAGACGTTGTACTTGCTCGGGATGCCGCGAATCACTTTTATTATTTCGTCGCTCTTATCTCGGTCACTCTCGAGGGTCTTGATGTATCTCGTTTCTTCGTCAGTGAGACATTTTTTTGCGTGCAGTCTGTCGATCAGAACTTTAGGAACCATGAACTCCACGAAATAGTCAAAGTTGTTCATCAGAATTGCAGCCAGAATTTCAAACTCTGTCATCAAAGTTATAAGAAAATTACAGTACCATATTTCGGGCATACAACACGCACCCAAAATGCCAAGATTACATTTTAAAAATGACATCAAAACTTTCCAATTGCAAGATAGAAGAATTACAGAATACCGTGATGACCCTTTGAATAAAATGACCCTGGCTCACTGACCCCAACCTTTTAACTACGGCTTTTCAAATTTAGACTAAGCGGCTACTTTTGAAAGTGCTATTGAAATTCAAAGGATTTTACTTATTTACCTATGCATAACATGCAGATGAGAATGACGTATGGCAAATATCAACAAAGATTTGCTTACTATGATAAGTGCGATTACCATTTAGAGACCAATAAGCAAAATGTTGATTAGCAATGTTAATGTGAACTCAGCATGACTATAAAATTCAAGGCATTGTGTCTAGATATTTGTGGGAATTTAATTTTGAACATTTGAAAGAGGAAGATAAAATGTGCCGTTTACCTGTTCTGACAAATGTAGATGCATGCAGTGCTCTTGTCTTTCCCACAATTTCTTCTACTGAAAATATTTCACAAGGTTTCACACACACATACACAAACATGAATAAACAGAAAACCAATTTCAACACCTTTGAAATTTTCAAACTGAGTCATAAATTTACAAAACACACAGTAAATTCAAAAAAGGGAAAATCACATGAAGTCAAATATTATATTTCACAGGTCAGACTATGAGATCAGAAACACGGCAATAATCAGTACAATACAACAGAGTGCAAACCTTCCTCTGGTGATTCATACTCCATTCCACCGCTGTGCTCTGTAACATGTCAAATAAATTTAAGAAATTACATCAAAACATTGTTATTGAAAATAGAAGAATTACTGACTAATAACATGAACATTATAAACATTGGCATAGCCATTGGGGAGTAGCCGGCGGCCACCCTATTCGGGCTGGGACCGTTTGTGGAATTTGTGCAGTCATTGAGTATTTGGAGGTAGGTAGTATGAGAATGTAGGAATGAACGAAAAACTTCAAAGTCCTGGAGATTGACACGATGACGTTTTTTGCTTGTCATGACTTTCACCTCCCAAACACCTGAAAATGTCGATGTGTCCCCCATTCCAGAATTCTGGCTACGCCACTGAAACTAGACACAAAGCTACGCACTAAAGTAGGCCTACTACAGATTAAACATTGCTGCAACATCGAAAGATGGTGCATGAAAATTATGCTTCAACCTCCTGTCACAATGATGATAGTGCATTTTCTGTTTTGAAAGAATTTAAATTTCTGTAAATTTTGTCAATTATTTTCTGTACAGAATTAAGAATGTGAATGGTGTGACGAATGCTAAATGAAAATGTATAGTAACTAAAAAATCACCAATCATTTGCTTTTTCATATCCTGCTCCTCCATCTCCTCACCTTCTTCTACATCTTCTTTGACTATGTGTTTCCTAACTGCCATAACGAGATGCAAATAGAAAACATACAGAAAGAGTCTGTCAGATGAAAAATAAAACAGTGACATAATGACAATAATGACATTTATGACTCAAGTTTGTGTCCTATAATCTGCATGGATTTAATCAGGGTCTGCCTTATCTTACTGATCTCCTGCAGAACTATGATATTGTTTGTGTGCAAGAACATTGGCTATCAAGCCCAGATCTAGGTAAATTAAGTCTAATAAATGACAATTTTATTGCTTATAGCACTTCAGCAATGGATACGGTTCTGGGTCGTGGAGTGCTCAGGGGGAGACCATTTGGTGGAGTAGCTATATTTGTTAAGTCTGAGGTGGTATCTAGTGGTAAAGTTAGGCTGATCTGCTGTAAAGAGCGGTTTATTGTACTCAAATTGGGAGATACCCTGTTGATTAATGTTTATATGCCTTGTAATGATTACTTTGAATTTATCGATGTTTTGTCCATGATTGCCAATTGTATTGATGAAGTCAAGCATGAGTCTGTAATAATGGGTGGAGACTTTAATATGGAATTTAATGCTGAAAACAAATTATGGGATGTCTTTTCAGAATTTTTGAATCAGGCAGATCTGGCTATTACGGATAGTTGGCTTCCTCAAGATGTTGAATATACGTTTTGTAATGGCAATATGTCAGCTTTTCTATGATTGATCACTTTGTTATTAGTATGGTCTGTGTGCAAATATTGTTTCGCTTAATGTTATTGATTCGGGAATGAATCTCTGATCACATCCCGGTCTGTCTACAGCTTAAATTGCAGTTTGCGGAGAAGGGGCAACTACCTACTCTTGCACATAAGAGTCAAGCAGGGACTGGGACTGGTGCAAAATTATATAAACTCAGATGGGATAAAATTGACCATAATCTTTATTATGATCAGACTGCATACTTTTTGAGCCTATTTGGAATGTGACACAGCATCTTAACAGGGAGGGTCTTAAATCTAAAACAGAAATCGAGACTGTGTATAGTAATGTCATTCATTCGTTGCAGGTTGCTTCTAGAAGTATTCCAAAGCTACCAGTGAATTTTTTCAAATATTGGTGGGATTCACAGCTGGATGACCTTAAAGCAAAATCAGTGGAGGCACATGAATTGTGGGTGTCGATGGGTAAACCGAGGCATGGGGCTGTTTTTCATAAAATGAGAAGTGCTAAGGCAGAGTATAAGTCTGCTATAAAGCAGAAAGAGAGGGACAATAAAAATTATTTTAGTGATACATTGAATGATGCCCTCATGCAAAAAGATTTTACTACCTTTTTGGAAGTCCTGGAAAAATAAATTTGGGGAAGGAGTAATAGTTGTGCTAAAACTGTGGATGGGTCCTGTACCAACCTGAAATTGCCAATGCATTTGCAGATTTCTTTCGATCTGCCTGCACACCCAATAACAGTAGTTGGCACGATAATCTCAAACTGCAGTTTGAGGGCTGTTACTCAGGCTATAGGAGTCAGAGTATAGAGTGTCCTGTGATCTCAATTGAAGAAGTGGGCATAGCAGTTAGTAAAATTAAGCTGGGCAAAGCAGCCGGGTTTGACAGGATAACTATAGAACATTTACTGTATGCACACCCAATTGTATTATCTTGTATAACTCATTTGTTTAATCTAATGTTGAAAGCAGGATATGTGCCAGAAGGTTTTGGTAATGGTATCATGATCCCTCTGCTAAAAAATTGCACAGCAGACCCTACAAGGTGTGACAATTATAGGGGCATAACCTTGAGTCCAGTAGTGTCTAAGATTTTTGAGCATGTATTACTGGGGAAATTTGGGGGTTTTTGGGAGCTCTGACCTGCAGTTTGGGTTCAAAACTGGGGTAGGATGCTCAGATGCCTTATACACATTGAGGGGGTAATAAGTTATCTCAATAGAAATTCATGCACAGCTGTCATTTCTGCTCTTGACATTTCAAAGCTTTTGACAAAATTAGTCACTATGGGCTGTTTTTGAAGCTGATACAAAGGAAAACCCTTGGTATTTCATTGAAGTTTTACTCAACTGGTATTCCAAATGTAATGTTATGGTTAGATGGGGTAATGCCTTATCAGAATCTTTTACTGTAGTGGCTGGGGTACGACAAGGAGGGTTCTTTCGCCTTTGCTATTTGCTGTTTATATTGATGATGTAATTTTAAAGTTGCAAAATTCTGGATATGGCTGCTATATCAATGATTTGTTTGTTGGATGTTTATTGTATGCTGATGATATCTTATTGGTGTCACACTCTATATCCGCATGCAGCACATGCTGGATATTTGCACCAATGACTTTGTGGATTTGGATTTGAAATTTAATGTGAAGAAATCTATGGTGATGAGGGTTGGGACACGTTGCAATATCGCATGTGCTGTATTGGTCCTGGATGGTGTTGCCTTGCCATTTGTGGAGGAAATTAGGTATCTCGGGGTGACACTGAAAAGGGCAGGCACTTCGGTTATCTATTTCGAAGCTAAATTAAAATTTTTCCAGACGTTTAATTGCTTGTATAGTCGCAGCAGAGCTGCCGCTTCAGAATTAATATCGTTAACCTAGTAAAGAGCTACTGTCTACCTATTGTATTGTATGGTATGGAAGCCACATTTCCAAACAAAAGTATTCTTAATGCTCTTGACAGACTGATTCGAGTAGTTGTGTGCAAAATTTTTAAAACATGTGAGGCAGATAATGTCGAGTATATCAGAGTCCTGACGGGTTTGGATAGTATGCATGCTATTGTAGAAAAGCGACAAACATCCTTTGTTAATAGATATGAGAAGAAGCCACTGTACTTTGCTCAGTGCATTACTAGGATTTGTCTGAGGTCAGAGGCTGTACTGTGTAAAGTTTGTGCTTAGTTTATTTGTTTATTATTAGGTTTATTTTATTATTATTATTTTATTTTTATTATTATTTAGTTTTGTTCAGTTGATTTGTGTTTTCCTTGGTTGTGTACTACTGGTTGTGTACTACTTTTTATGCTGTGCTTGTCACGAATAAAGATGATTATAAGAGGGTAAATTAATCTTGCCTGCTAGACCTTTAAATACCGGTATGCTTACTGTAATGAATCCTGATCCTGACACATCAGCACACCAAATCAAAGCCATACAAATCAATTCAAATCCAAATGATTAGCCCAAAATGACTGCATTTGGAGCACCCATGACTAAAGATCAATATTTAAATACATTTGGATCAAAACTCTATCAGACATGTGCTGAGAGGAGAATCATTGCTTAGAACAGTAATGGACGGAAGTATACCAGGAAAAAACCAAAGGAAGACCAAAGAGAGGATGCTATTCGACAGGGTGATGAAAACAGATGCACAGCCACACAAAACCTCTGCAGAAATCAAAGAAGAGACAAGGAGGCATTGAGAGGATTGGAAACAATGGAGCCCTGAACCAGGCTTGGGACAGAGAATCTGATGATGGTGAGCGTACATCTGCATTGCTGTGCCTATCACACGTCACAGCAATACAAATGTGTGCTTAAAATAAATTATAAGTAACAGCCCCAAATGTTATTAGTGGTATTTGGAAAATAGATACGTTGAAAGTTGCAAGTGCCCAAGAAATTGTGATAAGGCAGATGCCTCAAGACAAACAGATTGTATTATAATAATAAAACTCTGAGAAAGTTGCACAAGGCAGACTTGAAAGCAACATGACTTTATCTGTATAGCAAACTAGAGCAACATCCATTTTCTAAAATCCCTTTGATCAAGACAACAAAGCAATTCTCCCAGCAAATGTCTTCAGAATTCCTAAAAGAATTACATTTGCCAATTACTTACGTCCAATTTCTTTACGGAGTGCCAAAAGTTCTTTGTTCAAATCAATTCTCGGTACCTCTGAAATACAAGTCACAAAAATTAATCATCGCGCCTCATTTGCAAAGAAATTAGGCACACGTAGCTCAGGGCCCATGCAGCATTTTCACCCTAATTTAAGAACGATATCTTAATGTTTATTGAAATGTTGGTAGATTTCAAATAATTGTTCCAATGATTTTGTAGCATTTTTGGTGCAGATGTGATTTATTCCGCATTAAATTTCTTCGGGTAACACTGACAAAATAACAGGTGGTTGATTGATTATTGGACATGCAACTTTGAGAACAACATGTAGAAAACAGATATAAAGGTTCAAACAAAAATCAAAGCAAACGATTTTGATTTAACCTAAAACTATTAGATTTTAATTACCTTCAAAGTACTTCTTGTATTTCTCAAGATTATCTTTGGATAAAGTGGTTGTTGCAACAACCAAATCTCTTCGTGAAACCAACTTGTTGAAGTAAAGCTCGATCATCTTCTTCAGTTCTCCAGAATCAAAAAGCTCGAAGAGTATCATCAGATCATCCAGGGTGTCGCACAAGATGTACAGTACAATGCTTCTTCCCTTCCGGGCCATGAACAGCGTAAGTACGTCTGCTATGCGACAGGATAGGTCACGCGACGTGTCTGCCAGTAGACCCTGCATTCTAGTGATCAACTCTTCCTCATCTCTGTCAACAGCTTCCGTGTCTCCGTCAAGCGTATTGTGTACAGGGACAAGAACTATAAATAAGAATATTCATAAAACAATAAAAATTGCAAAGACAACCAAATTATGTGAGCAAAATATTATATATATCATGTGTGCACTTTCGTAACATCGTTTCTATACTTCTGGTCTTTAATGGCTAAGATTTGAAGTACCATCGATCGGTGTTCAGAGTATCAGAAACAGTGCTACAGAAGTGCATAATAATGGCTTAAAGTGATCAATCAGTGGTACTCTAAATACATCCTGATGGTCAATTCCTGAGATCAGTCAATGGGAAATAGCAAAATATTAGAATAGAAAATATATGTCACACAACATAAAAATACTGAACCAAAATTTAAGTTAACTACCACATTCAACATTCATAAAAAATTGCATTCTTTCTATCGCTGAAACATTAAACTTGTACATTACCAATATCCTTTCCTTAAAAATCTATTATGCTGTGCATTGCCAGACTTGTTGTAAATACTCAATAGCTCAAGACCCAGACCAAGACCAAGACTTTGAATCCAAGACCCAGACCAAGGTCAAGATTTCAGACCAAGATTGAAACATTGGTGCCCAAGACCAAAACCGAGACTTTCAAAACCGAGTCTCAAGACGTGTCGAGACTGAGACTCAAGTTTCGATAACCATGACTACATATATTCATATTGTGTAATACAATTATTTGATTAGTGAATTAAATTAAAGGATGATAATTACAAAAAATACAGAATTCTCTTACCGCCTCCTTTCTTCAGAATCCGAGCATTATGATTCTGGTTAGTTTCCAAAAGGCATATTATCATCTTGCAGTAGTTGCTTAAACTTGAACGATGTAATATATCAAGAAGTACTTCAACCTTTTCATAATCTTGTACAAGCTTACAGACATGTTCCTTTTGTCTTTTATTCAGGAAACCAATTCTGTATAACTCAATGACTAGTTCATTGCTGGAGACGTCTATATTGTCAACTAAATATCCCTGATTGGCATCAAGAACATTGATTTCCCAGCAGGTTAGGGGCCAGGCCCCGGAACACTGCTCCGGGCGTTCTGTGCATACAAAACATGAAATTAATGTGTCAGTTGCAAAAAGGAATCACAAAATTATATCGTTTGCCTGGCAAAGTCAAAATAATTTTGCAAAAAAACCCAAAACAGTTCAAAACAGATGGATGATAGATAATCACTGAGTCAGTCAGTCAGTCAGTTAGTCAACAGTTGGAACATTTCTTCAGAAATGAAGCCAATCCAGTATTCTGTCCTGATATTGAGAACCCTCACGAATGTCTTATAAATCACTTATGAGTCATAGTTGACCTATAATAATTGATACGATTTTAGACTCTTAGAAACTGAGCCTTAAGACAATGAAAATCATCCTCCATCTATTCTGGTAATGCATGCCATCCACATAAAACAGACGTACAATAACTTAAAGCAGCTACTGAATACCATGGAGTATAACAAGTACAGCTATCACCTCTGTGGTGATTTGAAGGTGGTAACCCTTTTAAAGAGACTGCAGCAGGGATACACAAAATACATGTGTTTCTTATAAGAGTGGGATAGCTGAACAAGGGAATAGTACTACTTGCTGAAGAAAATGGATCCACACACAAAATGTAGCAGTAGAAGAGAGGAATATCTAGCACACAGCTTTGATCAAGATTAACATTCATACATCAATCAGCAGCCCCTAAAGAGACTCCCCAAGAACAATTTTACATCATCTCTTAATCCTTTAGCATTCAACACATTCATTTATCATGACAGTTGCATTTGCATTTAATACATAATTTCTAATATCAAACTATCAGATTTAATGCAATGCAATCATTTCATGTCATTATATCTCT